>CM035093.1:12136018-12676025 GCA_020205505.1 Panax japonicus | reverse complement strand
ACTGGTCAATTTTCATGAAAAATACCAAATCAGTTCCAAAAATATTTTTTTTCTGGGATTTAGCAGAATATAGTCTCATATTGAACATATATTTTTCTTAGAATTTTTTTAAATTCATTTACTATTTTTCACATGGCCAAAACCGCTGAATATTTAAACATTTATCATAAATTATACTTTTATCCAAAAATTCTGAAATTCATAAAGTAAACTGATATTATATAGATGTACTTCCAATAAAAATTTCATCAATTTTAAAGTTAACCACAAGGAGTTATAAACGGTTACTTTTAAAATAGTCTTTTCCCGTAAAATTCATAACTTTTAATCTATACATCCAAAAATCGTCATTTTTGGATACAATCAATAAAACTCATCAAAATATCATTTCAAATTTTTTCAGAATTTTTTGAAGGACGGAAGAAGTACGAACTAAAAAACATAATAACCCTTAAAATTCCTTACCTCAAAAGAACAGTACTTTTAACCGGAATATCGGATGAAAAGTCGAAGGAATCTTGCACCGAATAGAAACTCTCAATGTTTTTAAATACTCACAAAAATATGTTTGATAATATAGAGAGAGAAAACTTATATTTTTGGTGCATTTTTCAATTCTAACATAAGCACCTATTTATAGGAAAATGCTAGAACGCCAAAGGAGACTAAATTAATAAAATATTAATTTTTAAAATCATTATCTACGCATGCCAACCATTTGAATCAGTAGCCAGCCAACTTGGATCAATAAAATAGCAGCCCACATGTTATTTACACCAACCAAAGTGGGTCCCACCCATTAATTTAATAAAAATCATTTTATTTTTTGAAACTTCAACAATTCATAGAAAATTGCCCGATTATCAGAAAAATATGAATTTTATGTCCATTTTACCTGAAATTGAATTCCCTACAACTTTGCAGAAGAAAGTTTTTCCAAATTCCAGACCGAAAATATCCGAAATCCACAAACGGATGACTTTAAACACTGTTTCAACACCTTTTAAAATTTATAACAAATCATGCGTTAATTTTTAACGGTTCAAAATTTGTGAACATATACTCAACTCATATATGTATAACATATCCAGAAATCACAATGATCCAACGGTCAGATTAAAATTATAACTCACGCGGTAAAGCTTTAAGAACACCGAAATCCGATAAAATACTGATAAAACACCTCAACATTAATTCTTTCATTTTTAACCACATAAATAAATAAACCCATTATTTATATCCACATAAAATAAATATTACCTTATCATATAAATTAATAATTAATTATTCCCAAATAATATTACAGAATAACAATTATGACAATCAGACCGTTCCCAGGAAAGAGGGGGCTTTCCAATAAGAATTTCTCTTTACTAGCGCGCAATTAGGTGATCAAACCTCTCCTTGACAGAACTTTTTAGACATTGCCAATAATGCTATCTAATAATATTATTCAAATAATACGAATTATTGATCTGATAATGAAAAATATTGTGCAGTGATAATTATTGAAACAACAATAATATAAAATATCAACGCAGCAATTATTGAATCAATAAAATAAAATATTGAACAATAATTACTATAACAATTATTGAGTAGTGTCTTCTTACGTAAGAATCAATAATTCAAAAATACTGTGTAATACTGTGTGTTACTGTGCAACAACGCGTATTACTTTATTTTACCAACCGAGTATTCCAACAGTGTTAACGGTAACGATTACACCGTTATTTATAAAAATTTAATTTTATCGTTTTCTTCATCCGACAGTTATTCTGTTATGAGGCCCACAAATGACTGCGCCGGTTGTACGAATATTCCTCGACAAAAAGAATATTCCATGACCAAACGAATATTCTCCGACAACAATGAATATTTTATAACCATTTGTGTATTTTGAAAAAAAAATTCATATATCACACTTAACTTAACTTTTATCAATTTAACCATTTACTGAATAGTAATTATAAGAAAAATTGAATACTTTTATTTCATAAAATTCGGGGTCTTACAACATGTCTCCAGTATATACTAAACTAATATATTACATTTTTAAGGATAAACATGAATGAGAAGTATTTTTTAAAATTTGTAAAAATTTAATAAATAAGACCCTTTTTATAGAACAAAAAAAATAAACTATTAGTTTAGTAACTCGATATGATACTAAAATTATTCTAACAAATTTGAGAGTTGCACTTTTTTATACTACTTTCACTAAAATGAAAGACAAATTTTATGATTTAAGTAAATACATATCGTGATGTAAATTTTAGAACAAACTCAAATGAAATTCTTGGAGTATATTTTTTTTGATCCAATATATAATACTACTAATTGTCCATGCCTGAAGACACGATCTAACAAAAAATTTAATTAAAATTCAAAAATACTACATTACCTAAAATAAATTACAACACATATCCAACCACCAAAACATCAAGCTAGTCGCTACTACTTTCAAAAAATTTCAACAGAGTTTCTTTTAAAAAATAGATATCTAAAAAAATCTATATTTGTCTACGAAATAATAAGTTGTTCACATATAAAATACACAAAAATCAAAACTATATTCTAAACTATAAAACTTGGTGACATTCAAAATGAAAACAATAACAATTATTACTGCAACACTGAATTGCTAAACAATCCATAAAAAACCTAAAGACTTAACCTATTTGATGTGCATGGTTTCATAGAGAAACTTACTAAATACTGTCATTTCAGGATGATTATAGAGTGGATTGACAACTAAAGGAGGCAAGTAAAATTGTCCAATCTGCAAGAATTTAAGAGATTTTGAGGTGATGGGCAAATATATATATATATATATATATATATATATACACGTATATTGACAGAGATGCAAGCAACGAATCAAATCTTGAAATCAGGCTGAAAGATGTCATTTTATCCAAGCAAGTAGGTTTTGGAAGCAAACTGGATGGAACTGAAAGCGCCAACGCATTAAGAAATAAAAAACAGAAATTTAAAAATAAATAAATCCTTCTACAATTTATTTTGGTGTCATATCAAATTAGTCTATTTTATCTAAAAATAAATAAATTGGTCTCTTATCTTGGGTTGACTTATTATTGAGTATGTGATAAACCATGCAGCACGCGGATTTGGATCCCACTTTGGATTCCATCCATCAAATCTCACTTGCATGCACTGTCCACCAAGTGATTTCTTCACATAAAAAGTGGGTCAATCATTACTTATGTAATTATTTTATTATAAAATTTGACGAACCCCATTTAAAAATACAACTCCCATAACATAACACTCGAGTTGTGGTAGGAGATATACACTGTGTTTGCAAGGTTTTTTTTTTGAGGAGAAAGAAAAGAGAGGAAATGAAAAATAATTAAAAAAAATTTCAAATTTTATAATTTTAATTTTTTTTAGGAAGAAATAGAAGAGACTTTAAAATAAAATTGATTTTATTTTTGGGTTTCTCCCAAAAGTGGGAGCTGTTATGTGTTTTCTGGGTCCACTTGCACATGTTTCCGGGATTAAATTGGTCTTTCACTTTTTGGCCAATGTTGAATAATGTTCATTATGCTATATTTAAGTTGTCTTAATTTCAAATATTTTAAAATAACAAGTCATAAATATTTTAGTAACTAGACATTGTTTGATGATATCACTTATTATATTTATAGATAAAAATAATATGGTGATTTTGGGCTTTTTACTCCATGTACCTAAGTTGGTTTTATAAATATATAATATATAATATATGGTTTTATGACTTCCAATAATACTATAAGCAAATCTTGTGTTATGAAACTCTTTTTTTCCACGGCGGAGGGTCAAAGGCGATGCAATCATGCAATTATCTGAATACGTATTCTATCTACTTACGGTTACGGAAAATGCTAACAACATTAAAATAAAAATATTTATATTTATATTTAGGTCTTGTCAAATTAAACTTATACTTAGAGGAGAGAAGTTGCAATTAGCATAATTTTCTTGACCAGACCTTGGACGGTTGGACCAAATATGCAGATTTTACCAAGCAAGAAGGTGACTTTAAAGTATAAAGCCGCACCCTGGTCCCTGGGTAACAAGTTCACAATAAAACCACAAACTCAATTAAGGAGCATCTTAATGAATTAGTAAACAACACAACAACAACTTACTAGTACTAGATATGGACTGAAAAGCTAATTATTAATGATGAAGCTTTGTCAAACAATGCTTCATTTCATTGACCAGATATTTGTTCAATGACATCTTGAATCAACATTGTGATATTCAAGAAAGAAGATCCTCCTTCTGTAGCCTTTGTAGCCATTTCGCTAAGCTCTTTAGCTCTTTTTATTCTCTCCCCTTTCTCCTCTTCATCCATAAGCTGCTCAATAGCCTCTTTCACTTGCTCCCTCCTCACATACACCTTATCCTCCTCTGTTTTCATTGCAACTTCAACCCCAACTCTCACACCAATCTTCAACACATTCACCACCAGTTTCTCATTATAAAATTGCTCCGAAAACATTGGCCAAGTTATCATTGGCACCCCTGCACACACTGCCTCCAGTGTCGAATTCCACCCGCAATGCGTTATAAATCCCCCGACCGATGGATGGGATAATATCAAAACTTGGGGCGCCCATCCTCTGATAATTATGCCTCTCCCTTTCACTCTCTCTTCAAAATTTTCATCCTCCAACCATTTTTCTACCTTGGCAGAAAGGTCTCTTTTCCTAATGATCCAAATAAACGGGCGATTTGAAGCTTCTAATCCCAAACCAGTTTCAATTATTTGAGATGATGGAATTATACCCATGCTCCCAAAACAGGCATAAATAACCGAATTAGACTCCATTGAATCTAACCATTTCAGGCAAAGACTTTGATCAATTGAGTCCTTATTACCACCTCTTTCTAACTTATCTGACATTTCTTTATTACACAAGGACACTGGGCCAATGCACCAAATTTTCTTTCCCATATTCTTGAACGCTTCCACATACTTCGGCTCCATTTCCTCAAAACTATTCACTACCATCCCTCTTGTTAAACGCTCAGCCTCAATCATTTGATCTATAATACCTTTCCTGTCTTCTCCTGTTCTCGTTACAATTTGGGGAATCTGGGATTTAGTTAACACAATTTTATCAGGCATGCCTTGTACCACAAATGGCTCTGTATCCGAAACAGCAGTTTGAACAAGAGTCATGCGCCCAACATTGTGGGACATGAGGAGAGAGAAACAAGCAATTGTCTGGAAAGCATACCTCGGAATCCCCAAATTAGATGCAACTTTACCAGTCCAAGGAAGAGAATTTGTTGAAATGATACAGCTGGGTCGTGGCTGCAACTCTGCCAGCAGCTTTTGGATTGGTTCTTGTAACATTTTACATCCAGCAAAAAATTCTTTTGCCATGTCTTGTGAAGGTAGAGTCTCCATGCTTTCGCATCCCTGAGGCAATCCGGCCTCTTGGGAAGGAAAAGGGACCGTGTCTAGGCCGATTTTGAGGTGGGTTTTTTGGGCCTGGTCGATTATGGATTTGACTGAGATGGAATTAAGGGGGGTAGTGATTATGGTGACGGTTAGGTGACGCTGGGCTAGTACTTTAGCAAAGTCCATGAGTGGAAGGATATGGCTTTGGGACATGAAAGGAATCAAGATGAAGTGGAGCTTTTCAATTTGGGAAGCCATCGGAGAACCTAGAAAAAGGAATTTGTTGCAGAGAAGATAAAGCTTGCAGCTTATTGTGTACAGTAAGGAGCAGAAAAGGATGATGCATTTATGAGAAGTTGATTGAATTGGGATTCATTATTTGAATGACTAGGCCTAAGATTGCGGCCGTATGTATATTAGAAGAATGGCAGGATTATAGGTTTACTTGTAAAACTCGTGCGTGCTCTATTCAGATTTCAACTGGTGGGCTGTGAGCCTTAGAAAAGAGAAACCAATAGTGGGCAGATAGCCCACAAAGCACACCTCTGAGGCCAACAACTAGCCACTATTGTTTCACTCGAGCTAATTTTTGGCCGGTCCCCTCAACAGACAACAGGAAAGGGTATATATATATATATATATATATATATATATATATATAGGGACCTCATCCGTAGCAAACGTTTGCTACGGACACTGTTCAGCAAACAAACTTCCATCCGTTGATCTAGATATTTAATGGCTTAGATTGGTCAAAAATTCCGCCTGCCGCTACAGCTTGTAGCGGCAGTCCCTTTTCCATTTTGCCTTAAGCTTTTTTACATTACTGCCCCTATCATTTTAATACATGCCTGCCGCTACAGGCTGTAGCGGCAGTGTCGCTCTCAGCCATATGGCCATAATGTAAAGATAAGTTTGTATTTATGTATACATAATGTAAAAATAAAAGATAATGTAAAGATAAATAATGTAAAAATAAAAGATAATGATAAGATAAGTCTAAATAAAAGATAATTTTTTTTATAAATACATAATATAAAAATAAGATAAGTTTGAATAAAAAATAAATTCATCTTTTATAATAAGATAAATTTTTATTATAAAAGATAAATTTATCTTTTATTCAAACTTATCTTATTTTTATATTATGTATTTATAAAAAAAATTATCTTTTATTTAGACTTATCTTATCATTATCTTTTATTTTTACATTATTTATCTTTACATTATCTTTTATTTTTACATTATGTATACATAAATACAAACTTATCTTTACATTATGACCATATGGCTGAGACCCACACTGCCGCTACAGCCTGTAGCGGCAGGCATGTATTAAAATGATAGGGGCAGTAATGTAAAAAAGCTTAAGGCAAAATGGAAAAGGGACTGCCGCTACAAGCTGTAGCGGCAGGCGGAATTTTTGACCAATCTAAGCCATTAAATATCTAGATCAACGGATGGGAGCTTGTTTGCTGAACAGTTTCCGTAGCAAACGTTTGCTACGGATGAGGTCCCATATATATATATATATATATATATATATATATATATATATATATATATATATATATATAGTCCGGATCAGGTCCGGACTCCCAGATTTTGTAAAAATTCGGACCTTTTTTTTTTTTTTGCTTTTTTTTTTGAAACAACTAATTTTTTTTTTATGGAATTGGAATTTTTACATTATACAGTGTTTTGGGTGTGATTTGGATGCCTATAACAAAACATGTCTGGGCAGACTGTACATACATTAGTTGGTGTAGGTATTAAAAACACACCCAAAACACTATATTATTGAAAAATTTCAGTTCCTTAAAATTTTTTTTTTTTAGTTGTACTACAAAAAAAAAAAAAAAAAAATTGGGTCCGGATTTTCTCCCGTCCGGGAGGTCCGGACCTGATCCATTTCATATATATATATATATCTAATAAAATACAAATGATTTTAAATTTTCCGCTCACTCAATAAATCATCTGGGCCGTCCAAAGTTTGAGATAAATCCCACCGTTCATACATCTATCTAATAAAATACATCTATCTATCTAATCTATCTAATAATGATTTTGAATTTCCCGCTCACTTAATAAATCATCTGGACCGTTCTAAATTTAAGATAAATTTCACTGCCCATACAGTGCCGGAGGCACGGGACCCAGCTAGTCTATCTAATAAAATACAAATAATTTTAAATTTTTCGCTCACTTAACAAATTATCTGGGCCGTCCAAAATTTGGGATAAATCCCACCGTTCATATATCTATCTAATAAAATATATCTATATATCTAATAATCTAATAATTCTAATAATAATTTAATAAAATACAAATGATTTTGAATTTCTCGCTCACTTAATAAATCACTTGGGCCGTCCAAAGTTTGGGATAAATCCCACCGTTCATACATCTATCTAATAAAATACAAATGATTTTGAATTTCCCGCTCACTAAATAAATCATCTGGGTCATCCAAAGTTTGGGATAAATCCCACCGTTCATATATCTATCTAATAAAATACATCTATCTATCTAATAATCTAATAATTCTAATAATAATTTAATAAAATACAAATGATTTTGAATTTTCCGCTCACTTAATAAATCATCTGGGTCGTCCAAAGTTTGGGATAAATCCCACCGTTCATACATCTATCTAATAAAATACATCTATTTATCTAATAATCTAATAATAATTTAATTTAATACAAATGACTTTAAATTTCCCGCTCACTCAATAAATTATTTTGGTCGTTCAAAATTTGAGATAAATCATATTGTCCATACAGTGCCGGAGGCACGGGACCCAGCTAGTATATATATATATATATATATGTATATATATATATATACAGAGAGAGAGAGAGAGAGTCCGGATCCAGTCCGGAATTCCGGACTCTATTAAAATTCGGACTTTTTTTTTTACTTTTTTTTTGAAACAACTAAAAAAATAAAAAATTATGGAACTAATTTTTTTTACATAATACAGTATTTTTGGCGTGATTTGGATGCCTATACCAAAACATTTCTGTACAGTCTGGGCAGACTGTACATACATTGGTTGGTGTATGTATTAAAAACACTACCAAAACACTATATTATGAAAAAATTTTAGTTCCATAATTTTTTTTAGTTGTTCTACAAAAAAATAAAAATAAAAAATTAGGGTCCGAATTTTACTCCCGGACCTGATCAATTTTCTATATATATATATATATATATATATATATATATATATATATCTAATAAAATACAAATGATTTTGAATTTCTCGCTCACTTAATAAATCATCTGGGCCGTCCAAAGTTTGGGATAAATCCCACCGTTCATACATCTATCTAATAAAATGCATCTATATATCTAATAATCTAATAATAATTTAATAAAATACAAATGACTTTAAATTTTCCGCTCACTCAATAAATTATTTTGGTCGTTCAGAATTTAAGATAAATCATATTGTCTATACAGTGCCGGAGGCACGGGACCCAGCTAGTATATATATATTACGTTTATAAGCTCTGATCTCCTCATCTATTCTTAACAGTAAAACAAGAATTTTGAATTAACTCTCTCCCCAAGCTTTTCTTTTCTTTTACTCCCTCCCTTCCACACTCACAGACAAAGACATATATTAAAATTTAAATAGATTTGATATATACTCTAATTAGCGTGCCAAATTTTAGATTTTAATTTTTAAGAATTTATAATATTAATCATTACATGATCAAAATCAACTAAGTTCAGGCCAACTTTGAATTTTGAGATTTTGAGATTTTGCAAATTAATTTTGAACTTTTTTTTTGGTAAGATAGAACAGATGGATTACATAATTAGGGGATCAGCTTTTCCCTAACAAATCTTGGGTGATAGAGGAGTATTATTTTGACCATATATTATCTTTTATTTAAGTCTCTAAAGCTCAATGATACAGCTAGCACTTGTCCAAAAACTATCAAATAAACCCTTGATAATCAAATATAGCATTGGCACATGACAACGTGCTGTGGCTTCAAGTTATTAAATAGTACTTACTTATTAAAAACATAAAAAACAATATATTGTACCATAACATATTCATCCACCTCTTTTCTTTTTGTTTGATATATCTTCACGGACAGAATGTGATGAGGTAGTTAGCCCCAGCAGAGCACGTAAAAATGCTAGTCTTGTCATCATATGCATAACTAGACGCCTTTGGACACCTTTCTTTAAAGAATAAAGAGTAGCTCGACGGCTTGCACGTATCCGGCGAATTATAACCGCCGGTGCAACAATATTCCGGTTGGTTAAACGCAAAGCAGGCGCTCTTGCAACCAATCGTACTGCCACTTTTATCTTTAATTGCCAATTCCATAGGGCACTGTCCATTTAGGTCAACCGGGAAGCTTGTTGCTCCACAGCCCGACTGCCCCTCTGGAATTAGGGAAACGGGCAAATTAAAGCCATCAACAAGGCTAACATCGTAAAAATCTTTTCCGCCGGAGGCGGCTATGGTGAATTCTATTAGAGTTGCCGGTGGAATTCTGCCGGCACCATTGCAAGCTACTTGTTGGGAGGCGAAGTCTCCGGTACCGCAAGTAAAACGTCCATTGGTAGTGTTGGTGCAATAGGATCCAGCCCAGACTCTGCCAGACCATGGAGCCGGAACATTGATGGTGGTTGAGCCTTTTGATGCTAATGGTTGTGATCCGCTGCCGGATAATGTTGCTGGCCAAATTGTGGATGGACAGTTGTTTCTGACTGTGAATGTAGCTGACTGAACACCTGCAGAAACTAATTTGTTAAAAATTAGATACGTTTAATTTTGTGCGTATAAACGTACGTATGTGAAAAAAGGAAAACAAGTACTGACTGCAGACCAAAAAAATGGTCAACGGTCTCGTACATCTATATCTATAAAACAGAGCAAAGAAAAAAAAATAGACAAATGTCACATCTCTAAGTTAACAACAGCTCTTTCTCACATTCCCCTTTATTCAAATTTCAAACCATCACTCTGTTCTACAACACACGTCTTTCTGTTCTACCACACACAGAGATCTCTCTCATTCGCTCTTATTCCCCAACCCTAATTACAGTCCTAAATTGTCTCTCCGGTTCTTCAAAATCGCATCTTTCTTTAGCTTCATTTTCATCCTCCTCTGTTTCTTCTAATAAGCTCGCCTGAGGCGAACCCCAAAATCGGCTGGCCAAAGACGAAGATCTGTACAGAGCAGATCTACATCGAGTTAATAAAAAAGCATTCTTTGGTGGAGTAGAAGAAATAAAAACCTCTGTGGCTTCTTCAACCTGTGACTCTTCCTCTTCGTCACCATTTTCACCATTTTTCTCTGTTTCGCTGTATTCAAAATGACTTCTCCGATTTGATTCTACTTTTAATAAATCGGTTCTGAAATTAACGAGACCCATTTCCGCCAACCGGGACGAAATGATCGGAACTCAGATTTTCTCAACTTGCAGAACAGATTTTTTGGGACCCGGAACTGATTTCCGATTATTTATGTTTTCAAATGATTACCGGTTATCGCGCCGACGAAGTCCTCGACAGAAACTGGTAAACTTTCATTTCTCTCTGTATATATTTCAATAGATGTACAAATTTGAATTAGCTCACGTAATTGTCTCTCTATTTGTGTTTTGGCAAATTATGTTTATGCTTGGTTTGGTAGTTTGATTGATTATCTATCCAGCTAAATATCTGTATTAGAGGGTAAAAAAATGTATAGTGCTTTATTTCTTCGCGCTGGCCGTAAGTCAGAAATTTGGATTCGGAAGCTTTTGGTTTGTGTAAAAAACAAAAACAAAAAAAAACTCCATTGCTGGCCACAAGTCAAAAAAATTGCTTCAAATAAAGCCAATATCACAGTAAACATGACCTGTTCGATAAAATGCGGGTTCATAACCTGTTCGACAAAATGCCCAACTAAACATGAAATTAATTGGATGTGGTACTTTGCTACCTAGACGGCAATGCCGATGGGGTAGAGTTCTGCCCACGTGGCTTGAATCTTTTCACCATGTACTTAGCCTAGCCGCTTCAACGTACACACTTGATGAGGTGATCGGCCCAGCCGATCAAGAAGTGTATCTTTATTTATTGTTGATGCTGATGTGGGTTACCTTGACTTGTTTCATAGAGTGGAAACTGCGGGTGTCTTTGATATGAAATGGAATCCAGTTGGAATCAATACATTTTCTAGCTACTGTACATCAAGTCGCCCCAGTGATGTTCCGTGAAAATATTGCATTGTTCCGTTTATTACAAGCGGAGCTCACTGCTCATTATTGCTTTGAGCTTTATCTCTTTTATTATTTTTCAAGTAATATTTGTGACTTGAGTCTACAAATAATGATGTAATCCCCCACATGTTAATAACACTACAAAATAGATTATTGATTATTGATATTTAGTTATGAGGTATTTGTTGGTTTATATACTTTGTGGTTTTAATGATGACAATGTGTATATGAGCTAAATTGATTTTATATTGACTTATTATTTAATTGGGTCATGTTATTCAAATAATTTTATGCATATTAATTATATGATATATAATGCATGAGTTATTGCATGGATTAATCACTATGTTATTGGGTCATGGATTAATCCTGATATTCTTTAAAGTCTAATTCAAAATTGGAGTAATTTATGGAGATTGGAAATCTGTTTAATATTCCTTATATTTCTCATACTTAATTATGGGAATATATCCTTCCAATATATATATATATATTTTGTGCTATCAATTTATACGGATTTGGGAGATATTTTAGGAATTGGTTTTATGAAGGATTCCTATTTAAAATTGATGGAGATATTATTGTGTCACATGCTAATCAGTAATTGCTATTTTTAAGGGATCTTGCTAATTACTAATAGGACTCTTTTTAGTATTTGATTCCTAATTGATTCCTTCACAACAGAATTTCTTTATCTACTAATGTTATTTTTGATAACGTGGATCTCTTATTTTCAATCAAAAAGATATAGACGTTGCAGGAGGATTTGAAAGGTTACATAGCCGTTGTTCTCTTCCTTATATATACACTGTTTACACGGCTTCTTGGGAGACAAGACTACTGGGCAAAATTTCTTCAAGCTATTCAAGATACAAATCATCATATCACTATTTTAGTCTTGGTTTACATTGTTCTTATATTCATTATTTATATTGTAAACAAAGTACAAGTCTAGGTTGGCTTGGGGGTTTTTATTTTAGTAATATTCAGTCTGTACAACGAAGGTATCAAAGTCTCAGAGGTGAGAGGTGTTGCAGAGGTGCAAAGGGGGCAGAGGTGTCCAAGTGATCGTCGTTGTAACAGGGAGTTTTTTATTTACTTTGTAATTGCTGAGTATTATTTTAATAAAGTGAGTCTCCAATCCTAGTTGGGATTGGACGTGGATTAGGCCACTAGAGTAGAGGATAGGGGCTGAACCACGTAAAAATCTCGGTGTGATTTTCTACCTTTTTGCTTCCGTTTTTAACAGTTAATATTCTGCAGTTTATGTTTGTTTGCGTCAAAAAAGTTTTACACTAATCCGGACAGGCATTAGCTGTCCGTTTTTAACAATTAATATACTGCAGTTTTTGTTTGCGTAAAAACAAGTTTTACACTAATACGGACAGGTATTAGCTGTCCGTTTATAACAAACCAGAATATAACCAATACGGACAGGGTTTGACCGTCCGATTACAGTCTGCTATAGTTAACTTTGAAAATTGGTCGTTGTAGATTACTTCTAAGTATTTACACCTATTCACCCCCCCTCTAGGTGTGCTTAATTGTAGAATTACATTTGGTATCAGAGCAAGGCTCTACTAATATTGATCTTTGCAGGTCGTAGGGAAAGATCCTATGGAACACCTTAGTTTTCAAGAAGGTCAATCCACAAGCCGACCACCGTTGTTGCTCGGAAGTGAAAACTTTAACTTTTGGAAGTTAAAATGATGATTTATCTCAAACGAGACCCATGGGAATGGTGGGTTGTTGAGAATGGCCCTGTCATTCCAAGACATGATGATGGAAAACTGAAGACTCTCATGGAAATGGATTCAAATGAATCATATATGGTATCCTACGACTCCAAAGCCATGAACACGCTGCTAAGTGGGATGATTCAAGCTGAAATTGACAAAGTTTCTGCATGCACAACTGCTAAAGAAATATGGGATACAATCGTCATGAGCCATGAAGGAACTACAAAGGTAAAAGAAGTCAAATTAAGTTTACTAATGCAAGAATATGAACTTTTCAGGTTAGAGAAGAATGAAACCATCAAAGAAGCTCAAGCTAGATTCCTCACTCTTATGAATTCTCTAAGCATGCTCGGCCGAAAAAATGATCAAAGGGAGATAAATAGAAAGATTCTTAGAGTCATGCCCAAACGGTTCGCACCAAAAGTTACAACTCTTCAAGACTCAACGACAATCAGTTCGCTGGAAACTCCAACTTTGTTTGGAGAACTTGAAGAATTCGAAAATCAACTAAAGAGATATGATGAAGAAGATGAAGGACCTAAAAGAAAGACCTTAGCTCTTCAGGTTGAAAGCTACATAGAAGGGGACGATGAAGACTCCGATGAAGAAATAGCTATGATGTCCCGAAAATTGAGAGAGATGATTAGAAAGAAGAATAAATCAAAGTTTCAAGGCAAGACATTCAACAACAAGAAAGATGCCAAGCAAAAGCCACAAGAAGATACATGTTTTAAATGTGGAAGGCCCGGTCATTTCAAGAGAGACTGCTTCCAATTAAAAAGGAAGAACAAAGCAAGCAATTCAAAAGGAAAGACGTTAATGACATGGAGCGATGATGAGTCCAATCATGACGAGGAAGAAGAGGAAACTGCTCAACTATGTTTCACTGGATTATGCAATCAAGAATCATCTGAGGTAAACTCTGAACTTGGTGATATTTCTATTTCTGATTATCTAGTTTTAAAAAATGAAAATATTCGTATTAAAAAGAAAAATGTTCATTTAAAAAATTGGATAAAAGATTTAATGAAAGAGGTAGAAACACTGATTGAAGAAAAACAAGAAATAGTTAAAGATTGCTCATCAAGTGAAGTATCTAAGTTAAATGCTAAAATTGATTATCTTGAAAACTATAATAAAATTTTATATAATCGTGCAAACAAATTAAATGAAGAATTCAATGATATTAAAAAGGAAAATGATGTTTTAAAAGAAAGCTTGAAAATGAGAGATACTTGTATAGATGCTTCTAATGATGGAAAAATAATAAACATGCAAAATAATAATGAGGAAATAATATCTTTGAAAAAGGATCTTGCAAAATTTGTTCAAGGGGAAGAAAATTTAAATATTATGTTAGGTGCACAAAGGTCTAGTCTTGATAAACAAGGAATTGGGTATAATCCTGTTAAAAATGTGAAAAATAAAACAAATGATAATATTAAAATGATTAATAGTAAACCAAGGTCTAAGCCACTTTATTGTTCACCATTTGTTACTTGTAGAAAATGTGGTTTTAAAGGTCATTTTGATTCTAATTGTAATAAAATTAGAATAAAACAAATTTGGGTAAAGAAATGTGATTTATATGCCACTAACCCAAAAGGACCCAAGAAGATTTGGGTACCAAAAAGGTAGAGACTATTTGTTCATTTTGTAGATGTCTCAAGGTCAAAAAGGAGACGAATAGTAGATATCTATAAATTATTTGGTGGAATCTGTAAGTACCTCATATTGTTTTTTTTAATAATGTTTTAATTAGATATATGGATTTTTTAACACAAGGGTTCATAATATTATTTATTCTAAAATTTTTATTGTGCTAAATGTTCCATATTTAATACACATGACAATCATGATGAGGAATCTGTACTTGTATTTTTTTTATGAACTTAACCATGATCTGTCAAAGGAAGAGAATGAGAATTCTGCAGGAAATGACAATTTAATTCGTGGAAGCCAAACTGTTAAATCTGGACAGCCTAAGCCGTCCAAATCAGAAGGAAATATAGCTGAAAATTGACAACCTAAGCCGTCCAAATCAGAAGGAAATACAGTTGAAAATAGACAGCCTGACCCGTCCGTTTTAGTAGAAAACTCAGAAATAAAGACGCTGAAAAACAGACGGCCAAACCC
The DNA here is from genome assembly GCA_020205505.1 of Panax japonicus. Taxonomy (NCBI): domain Eukaryota; kingdom Viridiplantae; phylum Streptophyta; class Magnoliopsida; order Apiales; family Araliaceae; genus Panax; species Panax japonicus. The sequence goes on along the minus strand of CM035093.1, from coordinate 12,660,488 downwards.
GTCCGATTTAGAAGAAAATTCAGATGAACACACTGATGCAGAATGTGTCGTACCACGTTTTGAATCCAACAAACAGATGACCACTTCCAAGCTTCTTAAATCATCTCAAACTATGAGAAATCATCCTCCAAACTTGATCATAGGAAATCCCGACACATTGGATGATCAAAAGAAGTGTTTTTGAAGAGATTTGATTATGAAAATCCAAAATCGAAAACTTCAAAGCACATCTAGCGAGCTTACTATTGGTAACAACAATGTTGATATATAGGTAACAAATCACAAAGGTATGATCGTATTGTTTACTTGCTATATGTGATTTTGTTATAAACTTTCTCGAATGATATTCTCTATGTTTGAACTTATTCTTTTCATATTGACAAATGGGGCGAGATATCTATTTAGCTACATTGATATGAATTAATTTTTGTTGATAACAAAGGGGGAGAGATATTTGGGTAATGATGATTATGTTTTAATTAACTTGTGCTTAATGATTTTTTTTGATAATGACAAAGGGGGAGAGATATTGGTATTTGAATTATTATTCATGTTGGTAGTGAGATACTATATTGTGCTACTATATGCAATGATGGTTATTGTGTCATTTTGTTGCTCCTTAATATGCATAAATTTAGGGGGAGCCTTATAGATAGGGGGAGTATATTAATTCAAAAGATAATATATTGTCATCATCAAAAAGGGGGAGAATGTTGGTTTATATACTTTGTGGTTTTAATGATGACAATGTGTATATGGGCTAAATTGATTTTATATTGACTTATTATTTAATTGGGTCATGTTATTCAAATAATTTTATGCATATTAATTATATGATATATAATGCATGAGTTATTGCATGGATTAATCACTATGTTATTGGGTCATGGATTAATCCTGATATTCTTTAAAGTCTAATTCAAAATTGGAGTAATTTATGGAGATTGGAAATCTGTTTAATATTCCTTATATTTCTCATACTTAATTATGGGAATATATCCTTCCAATATATATATATTTTGTGCTATCAATTTATACGGATTTGGGAGATATTTTAGGAATTGGTTTTATGAAGGATTCCTATTTAAAATTGATGGAGATATTATTGTGTCACATGCTAATCAGTAATTGCTATTTTTAAGGGATCTTGCTAATTACTAATAGGACTCTTTTTAGTATTTGATTCCTAATTGATTCCTTCACAACAGAATTTCTTTATCTACTAATGTTATTTTTGATAACGTGGATCTCCTATTTTCAATCAAAAAGATATAGACGTTGCAGGAGGATTTGAAAGGTTACATAGCCGTTGTTCTCTTCCTTATATATACACTGTTTACACGGCTTCTTGAGAGACAAGACTACTGGGCAAAATTTCTTCAAGCTATTCAAGATACAAATCATCATATCACTATTTTAGTCTTGGTTTACATTGTTCTTATATTCATTATTTATATTGTAAACAAAGTACAAGTCTAGGTTGGCTTGGGGGTTTTTATTTTAGTAATATTCAGTCTGTACAACGAATGTATCAAAGTCTCAGAGGTGAGAGGTGTTGCAGAGGTGCAAAGGGGGCAGAGGTGTCCAAGTGATCGTCGTTGTAACAGGGAGCTTTTTATTTACTTTGTAATTGCTGAGTATTATTTTAATAAAGTGAGTCTCCAATCCTAGTTGGGATTGGACGTGGATTAGGCCACTAGAGTAGAGGATAGGGGCTGAACCACGTAAAAATCTCGGTGTGATTTTCTACCTTTTTGCTTCCGTTTTTAACAGTTAATATTCTGCAGTTTATGTTTGTTTGCGTCAAAAAAGTTTTACACTAATCCGGACAGGCATTAGTTGTCCGTTTTTAACAATTAATATTCTGCAGTTTTTGTTTGCGTAAAAACAAGTTTTACACTAATCCGGACAGGTATTAGCTGTCCGTTTATAACAAACCAGAATATAACCAATACGGACAGGGTTAGACCGTCCGATTACAGTCTGCTATAGTTAACTTTGAAAATTGGTCGTTGTAGATTACTTCTAAGTATTTACACCTATTCACCCCCCCTCTAGGTGTGCTTAATTGTAGAATTACAGTATTTTCCTCTCTTCCACGGTTGAGAAATTCTTGGAGTAGTGGTAGGTGGAGCATCACCCAAGTAAATGATCCTTGGGGGTAGTGAAGCGCAGAGCCTCACCCGAGTTAATTTTTCATTGCTTTATCAATTATTTTCAACAAGTATTCATCTCTAAAAGTTATCCTACATCATTGTGCATTTTAGAGTTTCATGTTTTGAATATGTTGTTAAAATGTCAACTTATGGAAGCCTAATGCCAATGTATGGTGCTTTAGTGAGAGAAATGCCTAATCTTTTTTTGTGTGTTTGAGTTGACCACTGTCAAACTTGATTGAGTGGTCTCATTTGTCATGCTTGGCCCCAAGGATCTGAACTTTTGTCAAAAACTAAAGGGATAATCTAGTTGTGAGTCCCCTAACTATATACATATTTTTCACATTTAGTCTGCTAATTAATTTTGTAACTTATTTGACTCTCAAACATTATAAATTAACTTGGTTGGTCCTCTAACATTATAGATTTTGCAAATTTAGTCCAATCTGTTAAAAAATAAATATTAACAGAGGCATCATCAGTTAAGCATTATTTGAATGAGAGGGAGATATTAATCATTTTACAATATGATTAACCAAGCTCTTCCTCAATAGATTCGGGTCATCCTCTTTCATGTTTGCGCTGCCGCCACTACTTACCATTGCTCCTTCACACCACCATCCTCCTCCATGTTTGTTCAATTTCTTAACACTCACACAGAGAGGGTTTATTTCCTCTTTTCTAATTTCCTAGGGATCTATGATCTATCTATAGTTTCAAAAATAAAATTAACACCAATAACGATAACAATGTGTACCATTGTGGAGTTTTTCACACAAATCATCGAAGAACACTAATTAGTAGGTGTTGGCCTTTCACAATAGTGGTAGAATCAATAGTGGTGTTGGAAGATGATGATGTTTTGGAATGCCGATGGCACCAAATTTGGAAAAGATGGTGCCATAGATGGTGAGATCTTTGCACGCAGATGATAGGTGGGGATTGCAGATAGTGTCAACGAGTATGGTTTTCCAACTGGTGCAACGACATATGTGTTGAGTATCTACAATGTCGGGGTCTATCTTCAATCGTGGAGTAGGAGATGTGGAAGAGATTCTAATGTAGGGAAAGGTGAAAAGAATGAACAAGTGTATCTATCCCCACTGAGAATTGCTAGAGAAACACACAAAAGCATGAAGTTTTAATTAAATGCGTTATTACTGCACAACAGTCCTAGAAATGCCTCGATCGATTTTCTAGATGACTTTATATAATCATTTATGACTTGAGATAGTTTTGGGATGCAGTTTGGATGTTATTTACTTTTCTTTGTATATGTTTTTTAAATGTCTTCTATATATATTGGTATTGTTGCAGAATGAGAATGCTGCTCCTGGATCAAAGTCGCGCATTCCTCAAATGGTTATTAATACCATGGGTTTTGGCCAAAAACATGATGCAACTATGGATATACCATTGGATGCCATGAATGTAATGACATTGCTATTTCTAATTCATGTACTTGTCTTAAATATTGTTGGCAGACTGAGTATATTTTTGGATAATTTTGCAGGATCCGAAAAAAAAGAGAAAGAACTCGCAGCTTGGGACGCAGATCTAAGGAGGAGGGAAAGGGTTTGTTCTATTACTTCTATAGTTTCTACTTGAGTACTTGATCCTAAATGTATCATAGCAATAATTCATTTATACGTCATCACTCATCAGTGTTTTGTTATTTACTCAAATTTTCGGTATCACATGGATGAATGTTATTTGTTGCCTTGTCATTTGTTTTTTAAATAATTCAGGGTAAAGTAAGGGTTCTTATGTTTCGAATTTACAGTTGTTTTATTTTGACTCACATATTTTGATAAATTTTATATTTCAAATATTTTCAGGTATACATTGAAGGATACTTGGTGTAAGCTCTAAAATAATGGGTCTTATGCAACATGTAGTTTCTCTATTTTCTATATGTTTGTATTTTGTGTGTTCCGTCTTTTGTAAAGTTAACTAATTATACATGGTTATGATGATTTTTGGGTATGGAATAATGGTTTTTTTGGTGGTTTGGATATGTATTGATGATTGTAATTTTTGTAATCAGGTTTAGAATTTTTTGGATATCTATTTTTAAAGGAAATTTAGCCGAAATTTCTTAAAATTAGTATCGACTAACTCGATGTTTTGGTGGTTGGATATGTATTGATGATTGAGTATGTATTAATTGTTGTGGTGGTATGTGTCTTTAGATAATATAATATTTTCCAAATTTTAATTTAATTTTTTGTTACGTCGTGCCTTCAGGCACGGGTTATCTCTAGTTTAGTTTCAAATTTCAACAGTCCTTAATTTATTTCTCAGTCCTTTTGTACAGTGGTTTGGCGACAAGGGCACTACTAAATAAGTACTAATTTTATTGGAACAGAAATTTTTATAAAATTATGTGATTTACGTGTCATTTAGATACATATAAAAAATAGGACTGTACAGACTGTCCCTGTCGCCAAAACCCATTTTTGTTTCTTGAAACCCAAAGCAATTTCTCGACAAATATTATAAGCGAAACGCGGAGTGGGAATTAGTATCGATCTATATAGCAACCGCCAAAATTTATTTTTTTTTCTTCTTTTGACTCTTAAAAAATTTATAATATTTTAACTCAAATTTTTACGTAATACAGGTGTAATTTGGATATATGTTAAAAACAAGATTGGATGCATAGATTGTACAATCCTGTTTTTATATGTATCTAAATTACACCTAAATCACTGAATTCTAAAAAAAATTGAGTTAAAAAAATTATAAATTTATTGGGTCTAGGATTTAGGGTATATGTATCCAAATTACACCTAAATTACTGAATTGTGTAAGAATTTGAGTTAAAATAAATATTATAAATTTTTTGAAAGTCAAAAGAAAAAAGAAATTGGACCGGTCCCTAATTCCTTGTCCGCCTAGAAAAGCTCATCTCTCAACGATGTAATGCTATTCGTCTTAAAATTACTGACATATTTTAAAAACATAATTTTGTAAATAATATATATATATATATATATATATATATATATATATAATTCTAGAACAGAAGAGAAGAAGTAGTTACTTACGTAGTAATAGAAAGGTGTCGAATAAAAGAGCGAAGAGAATTCGTAATCCCATATTGGTTGCTAGCTTTTTCTTTAGTCTCTCTTACGATTCTAGTTTTTATATGGTTTCAGGGCTTATGATTTTGTAATTTGCATGCTGCCCGCAGTTACTACTATATGGTACTCAATATAGTAGTAGTAACTACTCCATCGATCCTTTCTTTTATATAAATCGTTCAAGACATAACTACATATATTAAAAAATTTAATTAATTTTAATGTTACGTAATTAATTAATATTAATTTGAAATTTTATTACTACTCACGCCCTAATTATAAATTAATTACCCTTACTCTTCTCTCTTAATTACTTTACTTTTTTAGGAACAAAGTAAAAAACGAATAATTTTTTTTTAGATATATGTAAAGCGTCTTATATCTAAAATGATTTATATAATTAAAAGAAGTTAGGGAGAATCTTTTTCATGTTTAATTTTCTGAAATCCTTTCATTTGGTGCTCAAGAATCCTCATCCGCAGCCACAGGCATAGGGAGTGACTCATTCAAAGAATGCCCTCCCTTTCTTTGCCCATGTCTTTATCGTTACGTACGTAGCCAACTATTTTTACTTAACATATACAGAAGGTTCGGTTGGGTTGGGGTAGGTGGTTGCGCTGCTGTCACCTCTTGGCAAAGTATACGCATGAAAATGAACAACATAATTAAACTAAAACTATATATTAGCTAGCCCCACGACAGATTTGAACAGAAATATTATAGAATTCATATATATTAAGACTTTCTAATGGTATGTATAACGTGTAGATGAGACTCTACATACCATGAAGTTGCGTACGTAGTTCATCACTTTTAAAATATAGTTAAATTCAAAACTATATAAGAAAACCATCCTAATATAGTTAGATTGCCTGCCAACATAGCAGACTCAAATTTGATTTTATAAAATGAAAACCATCCTAATATTTTGAATTGTACTACATTATTTTAGGAGAGAATGAGATTGTTGGATATGACAAGAGTTTCAATTACATAGAATATATTTTAGTTTAGGAAAGTTATCTTTTTTAGCTATACTCAATTTAGTATTTCTAATCCTCTTTGACTATGTGCTAGGATTTTGGAGAACATACAATTCAGAGATATTCACAGAGATTCAGAAAGAATTCTCATAGTTATCTCTCTTTATCTTGTATCTTCAAATATTTATTTAGTGGATTTCTTTTGATTTCTCCTTGATTTTTTTTCGATTTGAGTTTTCACGTAAAATCTTGTGTTATTAACTTTATCTTTTTGCGTTGATTTATTATGTTTGTCATAGTTTGTTATAATAGAGATAATAATGGAATGCATTAATTTATTGAGTACTTCTACACAGACCGGAAATTGGGATAGGAAAATTGGACATTTCAATTTTTATTTTATTTTTTTTTGCTTGTGACTACCAAAAAATGTATAGTATTTATTTCAACAGGAATTTTTATAAAATATAGTGTTTTAGGTGTATTTAGACTATTTTTACAAAATATAGATTGTACAACCCTAAAACACTATATTTAATAAAAAAATTCTTGTTGAAATAAATACTATACATTTTTTGGGAGGCACAAACAAAAAAAAATAAATTTGAAAATGTCCAATTTTCCTATCCTAATTTCTGGTCTGCCAAGACTTATTCTAATTTATTACTTCCTCTGTTCCTTAATATAAGTCGTTTTAGAGAAATATTTTTGTTCCTAAATATAAGTCGTTTGAGAATTTTAAGTAAGTATTAATTGCTTAGTTTCCAATATTACTCCAAGTAATAAATATAACTTTGGTTCTCTCACTATTTTTTGTCCAATAAATAACACTCTCTTCTTTCAATATAAGGGCAATATAGACAATTGATAGTATATTTAATGTTTTACAATCATTTTTTTTAATACTTGTGCACAACTCTAAAACGACCTATATTAAAAAACTGAAGAAATATATCATTTATTTTGCACGTACACGTAGGTAGGTACGTACTTTCGTAATTAAGTAAAGTCGAGGGTGGAGAACTGAAGGGTAGGGCAGAATGTGAGAAGATGAAAAAGTTGAGTTCTTAATTTGCTGTTAAATAATAATAGTAGTACTATTACTTTAATTTTGACGGAGATCTTCATTATAATTAAGTAGTAGTATATGTTACAAAACTCGCCCCCTGCAAGTGAAGTTAACATCTTGTTGATTTATGTTATGCAATATAATCTAGCTATCACTACGATCGACCTACTTGACTTTGAGGACCATGCACGCATCATCAATTTGTAGGAAGCTAGGCTTGATTTCATAGAACTTTTGTTCATCCTACCTACCCACTATTTCATATATAGATATTATTCGTCTCAAGTAGTTGTCACCATTTATGTAGATGTATTTGTATTTGTTTTTGTTTTTGTTTTTACTCGATATGACAACAAAGTCGTGTGAGCATGATGAAATTAAGTGACGAAATGAAATACGTACGTACGTACGTGACGTTACCGGCGGCCAACAGCTAGCTGGAACTATTTAACAAATTAATTTGTCCATGGATTCAAAATATAAGAAGTGGTTATAGTGAAATTTTTTTTAGTAAGTTGGTCAATTAGTCAATAAAATACTGATACATAAACGAGACTAGACTCTATGTATATCAGCATTTTATTTGACCAACTCATCAAAAAAATAAATTTCATACCAACCGGATCCCATAATATATATATATATATACGGTATATATACATACATGTATACTTTTTCTCGGAATTAAGTAGTATTTGAGCGGAGGAGAGAGAAGAGACCGAGCGAGCGAGCGAGCTTAGCGATGGAAGATAAATTTGCACAACTGAGAGAAGCAGTTGAGAGGGTGGAGTTAGTTGACGCCCATGCGCGCAATATCGTTTCCCTCGACTCCACCCTTCCTTTTATCAGTTGCTTCTCTGAGGCCATCGGCGACGCCTTATCCTACGCACCCCACACCCTCAGCTTCAAGGTATATATATAATATAATATAATGATTCCCACAAAAATAACGTACTTCCATTTCATAAACTATCTTTGTTTCATATTTTACAAGTTATTACTACTTTTAAATCATCGTTCAGTAATATATAGTCATGTATCGCTCAATCTTAATATATATATATATATATATATATATATATATATATACAGACAGGTTCAAGAGTAGACCTCATAAGTAGTAGAACTCTCTTAAATAATAGAACTTTATCAAAACGACGTAGTTTTGATAAGACGCAGTGACATTTTTGTAAATACCATGCTACCGCGTATTTACAAAAATGACATCGCGTCTTATCAAAACTACGTCGTTTTGATAAAATTCTATTATTTAAGGCATTCTACTATTTAAAAATTCTACTCTTGATATATATATACATATATATATGGGCTGTTTGTATATACACAACTGTGTATTACACAGTAGGTCTATGGCTACAGATTTTTTGGGCTATAGCGACGGTAAACTGTCGCTATAGCCCAGAATAGTTATGACGACGGATGAAACCGTCGCTATAGTCCAAAAAATTATCGTCATAGTCTACTGTGTAATACACAGCTGTGTATATACATTTCTATATATATATATATATATATATATATATATATATATATATATATATATATATATTAAATAGAACCCATTTTGAATGTTTTGACAAAACACAAAGACAGTTCACCATCTTAATTCTTTTAACTTAATTTAAAAGCTCATATTTTACCACACATTCAAAATTTCCGCCTAAATCAAATTCACACCTAAAATTTTCCGCCCAAATCAAATAAAAATAATAATAACAATAATGATAACAATAATTATAATAATAATAATAATAATTACTACTATTATAATAATAATAATAATATAATTATTATAATAATAATAGTAATAATTATAATAATTATTATGATAATAGTAATAACAATAACAACAATAATTATAATAATAATAATAATAATATATAGTAATAATTATAATAATAATTATGATAATAGTTATAATAATAACAACAACAACAATAAAAATAATCATTATTATTATTGTTGTTGTTGTTGTTGTTATTGTGGTGGTGTGGTGAATTATGAAAATTATTATTGATGATTTGTAAGTTTTGTAGACAGACTTAGATTTTTCTGGATATCTATTATTAAAAAAAATTAATTATTGTGGTGGTGTGGTGAATTATGATAATTGTTATTGAAAGTCCAATAATAATCTAGAAGGGGGGTGAATAAATTATTATAGATTTAAAAATTATCTAAGGCCTTTTTGAATTTTTGAATAATTAATTTGCAGTGTTAAAAATTAATATGCAAGACAATAAAAATTCAATCACACAATGCATAGAGATTTGTCTGGTTCACAACATACATTTCGGGTATGCTATTACGTCTAGTCTTAAGCTCATCTCCAAGACTTGAGATCCTATTACTATCAGTAATAAAAACTCCTTCAACAGGCGGAGAAGCCTTTACAAAGTTTTATAGTCAAACTTTCAACTATTTCTAACTAATCTATCTTGGACAGTAAGCTCCCAGTTCCCTCCTCAAGCTTAGTTGTACTTCTTTTGAGTTTAGTTCTATTATATGATCTGTTCTTGAAACAACAGCCTCTTACTCACCTCACAAGTACACTAGAGATCCAACTTCTCGCTGACCTCTCTACGACTCTGGTCTTGGTCGAAGAATTATTCACCTCTCACAGGTACATAAAATAAACTAACTCTAATCATTTCTCTTTTTACAAATGAATTTACAATAATATGCTTCTCAAATAAACAGATAAGAATTTAGTACAGATGGATGCTTCTTAAATAAGCAGATATAATTTAATACAGATTGATGCTTCTCAAATAAGCAAATATAGTTTAGTACAGATTGATGCTTCTCAAATAAGCAGATATCAATTAAAGAGCAAATATATTTATAAAAGTTCAAAGACTTTTATACTTGAGAAAATATGCTTTTTAGTAAGAAGATATTAATTTATGCTTTGATCAAATAGTGCTTCTATGTAAGCAAATAAGTAAATTATGCACTGTTATAAAAGTTTAAATAACTTTTATATTTTATGTGAAAAAGTGCTTCTTGAATAAGCAAATAGATCAATTTTAGCTTTTACTCAAAAATGCTTCTGTTTAAGCAGATATATAATTTAATGCAAATTTATTAAGAATTTATTTATTCTTTATGGAGTAAAAAAAAGTCACTTTAAGTTTAAATAACTTTTTAGAGTGAAAATGCTTTTGAGTAAGCAAATAAGTTATTTTAAACATTAAATTAAATATGCTTCTATTTAAGCAGATACGTTCACTTAAGTTTGTGAAATAAAAGTTTAAATAACTTTTATATTATGCAACAAGTATTTTATAAATAAATGAATTTATGATCAAATACTTGTGATGATAGATATCAAGTATAATATATAAATCAGTTAAGCAATACTTGATACAACAAATATACTTGTTTAACTCAAATAATATATAAGAATATTTTATCTATTATGTGAACTTTTATAAATAGTGTCACTTGGTACTATAAGGAATCATACGGTCGGATTCCTCTTCGTAGAGGTTTATCTTCGTAGCCTTGTGGCGCCCAGGTATAACAGAATTTATAATTTTTACAATTGATATCTATATAAATATTTTTGAATAGATCACTACGACTCTCAAATTCGATTCGGATGACTACTCTTTTTGGAGTAGTATCTCAGTGTTGTTTTGAGCTATCAAGTGTCGTATCTATTTTACGATATTTATATAAAGGGCTAAGTTCAGATGACCACCTGGAGTTTGGGCGATTTCTCATTTAACTAACTGTAATCAGTAAACCTACATTTAAACACCCGACCTTTTGAGTTGAAGTGAAAACGTTACATTTTTCATCAAATTTAACCGTGCGTGTAAGTCAAACGCGAAAAACGCGTGAGAAAGAACTATAACAGTCAAAAAGACAGTTAAATGTCCGAATTACCCTTCATCTTCCTCAAACCTCATTTCTCTCTCTCATTTCTCAATCCATGTGTCCTCTCTCTCAAAACTGACGAGAACATTCTCACTCCTTTATTCCCCTCATCGATTCCCCCACAGCCCCTCTCTTTCCTCACTCACTTCGTCGGAATATTCTTCACGGTGACCTACAGTTCCTCCTTTAATCTACGTAATTCTTCATAAATCGAACTGATAATTGAAGAAAAGGGTAGATTTTTTTGGATTTTATTTTCTGGGATTTTCTCAAATCTGCAAGATAAAAGGGCGAGATTCAGATCAGGTCGAGTCCTGCGATCCGTCGTAGCCGTAGGAGTGGTGGGGATCGGTCGCCTTTCAATCTGGTCATCGTTCTTCATGGAACCACCGAAAACGGTGCTTCTGAACCGGCTGCCGGCACCGGAGAAGACGGAGGAGGGTTCGAGCTGTATTATGATGATGGAGCTGGGTCGAGTTTGAGACCGTTACCGGCGACTATGTCGGAGTTTTTGTTAGGGTCGGGTTTTGAGTGCCTTTTAGATCAATTATCTCAAATTGAAGCGAACGGACTTGGGCGAATGGATCATCCACCAGCGTCAAAAGCTGCAATTCAGTCAATGCCGACTATTGAGATTGACGGTGACCATGTGGCTACTGAATTATACTGTGCTGTTTGTAAAGAAGCTTTTGAATTCGGAACAGAAGCTCGCGAAAGGAGGGGAGGTTTAACCATTTGGAGGCTTCCCGGAGGTGGGTTTGCGGTGGGGAGGTTTTCCGGTGGGAGAAGAGGAGGGGAGAGAGAGCTTCCTGTTGTTTATACAGAGAGGATGGTGGGATTAATAATAATGGTGTTCCAAGGAGGATTTCGTGGGCATCAAGAGGGAGTGTTGCTAGGGAAAGTGGGGGGTTTTAGGCGGGTTTTAAGGAGCTTGTTTAGTTGATCCTCACCACAGATTAAAGGAGTGTTGCTTCCTCCGCCACTTCTAACGCATCTGTACAAAGACGAAGGAGTTCTATAGCAGCTTTGCACCGTGAAAATGTAATGAATGTTCTGATGGCAAGCGGTAAAATCACTTCTTTTACAAGATATAACAATTGTAATGAATGTTCTGTATGGTTTCTGTACTAGATACATCTTTGGGTTTGGAACATGTTTCTTCTGCATCAAACTTACTTGTGTACCCGCCGCCTTCCATTGTGTCAGCCTCTTCATCTTTATCAGTTGACTAGAGTCTTGCAACCTCTGAATGTTTATGATTTTCATAATTTATTGAATTTGTTTTCTTGTAATTTTTTGCTCCATCTTGATTTATTTCTGAATTGTCCTGATTTTCAACATGCTGCCCATATGAGTTCCTTCCTTGAATTGAGTTCTTTGATTATATCTGAAAAACAGAGTCAAATAGCAATTACATGAATTGCTGTTCAGAAACAATTTAAATTGTTTATCTCAATTCGTTAATTAGGTATATGATTGTGCTTGAATATTAGTTTTTGGGTATTATTTCTCTGTTTCAGATCTTCTTTCCCTTCTTGTTGTTTTGATTATTGGAAAGTTAAACGTAGGAGGTGCAATTATGTTTCTTTCTATTTATGTTGTTGAACGTAAGAGGGTAATTAAGTCTTTATACAATTTAACTAACAGAGTTATGACAGAAAACACTTTTTCAATTCACCTCAAAAGATCGGGTGTTTAAATGTAGGTTTACTGACTACAGGTGGTTAAGTGGGAAACTGTCCAAACCCCAGGTGGTCATCTGAACTTAACCCTTTATATAAATAATATCAATAAAAGGTTACTGGAGACTATAAGAAATCGTACGGTTGGATTCCTCTCCGTAGAGGTTTATCTCCGTAGCCTTGCGGCGCCCAAGTATCCTTTTATTTGATAAATAGATGAAATATAGATATATATAATTGTGTAGAATAATTTATATTCGTATATCTATAATTATAAATAAGTAAGAGATAATTCAAATAAATAAATCAAACAACTTATCTCAATTTGCTTAGACCAATTTTATCTTCTCAAATAATCAGAACTTTTGTAAGAAGAGATAGAAAAAGCTTTTTAGAGAGAGAGAGAGAGTATGTGGGAGAGAAAATAAATTTTTCTTTGTAAGTGAATTGGCAAATTAGAAATGAAAGAAAAGCCTCCTATTTATAGATTTTTGAGGTCAAGGATAAAATGGTAATTTTTGAAAACTGATTTTAAATTAATGGCTAAGATTGTTTCAATTTAAAATCAATGGATGGGATGAAATCAAATTACACGGATTGCAAAAAAAAAAATTCAAACTTCCGCCCAACCCTTTTTTTAATCACTTGGTCATTTATTGCTCATTTTGACCAAATTCAATTTGCAAGCACATATTTTAATTTCAAAAGTCCATCACACGGTTTTGAAAACTTCTTGTGAGCAATATATAAAATGTGCTTGCATGCATGGATCAATATACATATTAATTAGAAAAATGCATGCATGCTTTAATTGTTTGAAATAAATTGACTGCACATGAATTCAATCTTGGTTTATACATATATATTATATATATTGCACATGTATGAATTATATTATAATATATATAATACATCACACGAAATCTATATATATAAAAAAAACATACTGCATATTTACTATATATATATATATAGTTTTATATAAATATAAATATATCAAATTTATATAATATAAAATATGCTCAATTTTTACCGGATATATATATATGGAATACTTTAAATAATATACATGCATGTTTGGTACAAATAAAACATAAATGCATGCATGCTTCATATGCACATTCACAAATTATATATATAAACACACACACACGGTATATATATATATATATATATATATATATATATATATATATATATATATATATATATATACACACATTTTATATATATTTAACACATACATTTTATATATATTTAACACATACATTTAATGTATATATGTATTTATTATGCAATTTGACCAACATGTGAAAGACAACCAAAATAAATGCTAGCATACACGGTTTTATTTGGTAAAAAAAAATTGTCCAACTTTGCTAGCACATTTCGTGCGGTCATGCAAGGCTAGTCCCAAAATCAGTGTCAAGGTTTAAAAATAAATTTGCCAACTCATGCTAAAAAAAGAAGTCTGCATGGTTTTATACATATATAATATATATAAAGTACATATACTACTATAAATATATATATACACGTTTTTAATAATATAAAACTTATAATATATATATATATATTATAATAATAATTTTACCCAATAATTTTTGAGTATTTTAAATAATAAAATTAATTCGAAACTAAATAAAAGATGCCCACAATTAAAAATTATTTAATCAACATTTCTATCTTCTTTCTAAATTCGGTCACACAAGCATTTGATAATCAACATATGACTTTTGTCCCACAATACATGACCCAATTGATTTATCATTTTAAAACATTAAGATCAATAAAATCAATTAAATAAGATTTAGAAAATATTTTTGGTCAAAGTAAATAAGATAAATAAAACAATTATAATAAAAATCCTATGGAGAGGATTCTATCCTTTTAATTAATTTAATTACTAATTATTGTTATCATTAAAATAAAATTAAAAGTTGGAGACCCAACGGCTATGTATGATTGTACGTTATTTTAGATTATAAAAAATCTTTAGGTAATATAATATTTTTTGAGTCGAGCAATTACTAGAATATTTATGTAGCAGAACTTGTATCTTACGTACTATGAGTCCTATTAATTTATTTTATTTTTCAAATTTAGGTGTGGTATACACTGTGTCCATAAAAATATCCCATGTTTGTTTACGAGGAATATAATGTCCGGATTATTATTTTAAGATTATTAATTCTTTAATTAAATAGTCTTAGTCAGATATTTATTTTTAAAAAGATTATTCATGGGATAACTTTAAATAATCTCATGTTATGTTTGTTTTTTCTAAAATTAGTTAAAAAATTGGATAAAAAAATATCGTTCAGACTATTATACACTTACTAATAATAACATATTTTAAATTTTTTCATATATCAAAAAATAATAAACAATTAATTATAAATTTTTAAATAGTGCTAAACAAGTTAATTAGTTCACAGCTGTGAATTTATTTATTAAAATATATTTTTATTGAAAAATAGAGTATATAATATTTTTCTCCACATGGCAACTGTTCAATACAGACCGTACAACCATGTTTTTATATATGTATCTAAATTACACATAAAACACTATATTTTATAAAAATTCTTGTTAAAATAAATATTATACATTTTTTAAGATTCACAAGTAAAAAAAATTAAATTAAAAATATCCAATTTTTCGATCCATTTTTCTGGTCCGTGTAGAAGTACTCTTTTTCAATATGTCAATAAATAAACAGCGGCACATATGTGTTGTATATAATATACTAATAAATTTTCACGTGGCAACAGTTCAGGCATATCTGGGTATTATTTTTCAATTTTCAATAGAAATATTCTGATTAATATATACAAAATATAAATGTGTAATATATACAAAATATAGATGTAAGGATGGATTATAATACGAACATGGTATTAAATAATTTTATCATTTTATAATTCCTAAAAACAAGACACTTTAGTGTAATCCTTTGAAAAAGTGTAATAATATACGATACCATTAATTTTAGATACACCTGAAAAAGTGTATATATATATAGAGAGAGAGAGAGAGAGCTATTGCTTTTAATTATTTTGAAGCAGTTTAATTTGTTTGCAGATATCAAGTTTTGTCATGTTATATTGTTTGAATTACGTACTTAAAATCGATCCTAGATTTAGAGGATTCTTGTAATTAAGAATTAATGCTTGTTCGCAAATTGCAGAGATGCCTGAGGGATGTCGTTGAACTCTATGGCTCAGAGTCATCTTTGCATGGTGTTGAAGAATACCGAAGTTCTTCTGGATTGGAATCAATCAGCACAACGTGCTTCAAAGCTGCAAGAATTTCCACCATACTCATTGATGATGGAATTCAACTAGACAAAATGCTTGACGTTGAATGGCATCAGAAATTTGTACCAGTTGTTGGTCGAATATTGAGAATTGAACGACTGGCTGAGCAGATTCTTGATGAAGTCAGATAATTTTTAGTCTCTTTATATATAATAATGGGTTTATTACTACTATGGATAATAATAAACCCGTATATAATATACAAATTATATAGTGAATATAAAGAATATAGTGTACAAGTATGTTTTTTTTGGGTCTGATTGCCATTAGTCAATTGACCAATAAGTGTTCACACGCAGAGAGATCACCTTCCAGTATACGTGTCGATATTATATTAATCACTTAATCAAATTAACTTCATGCTACCCACTCTCGTTTATTTGTAAGTTAAAATCCATTCCAAACCCATAATAACTTACGACATTGATTGCAGGACAGAGATAGTATTATATAGCAAAAAAAGAAAAAGAAAAAAGAGAGAGGTAGTAATGTATTATTATATTTCTATTGATGAAAGCATTTCTTTTTGTGTACATGAACCCACATTTAAATAATATTGACCCAGCAGTGTTTCAGACCTCAGGTTGTCAGCTATTTTCTTCTCTTGGTAAACTTGTCTGTCCTCATTACAGATTTATCAAGTCTCCTTTTTCCGTTTTAACCTTGTAGGGAAGCCCAGAAGGAACATGGACGTTAAATACATTTACAGAAACTTTTTTGGGAAAGTTAAATTCATATCCTTCCAAATTTTCTTGTGGTTGTTGTTGTATTTTGCTCCAATGTTTTATTTATTGTTAGGAAAAAAACTCCTAGGTTTCAGTTGTTTCCTTATCATTTTGTTACACTAGCGGATAAAGTTGTTGGTTTGAAAAGCATAGCAGCATGCCGCAGTGGCCTTGAAATTAATACAAATGTCACATTAAAGGAGGCTGAGGAGGGTCTTAGTGATGTTCTACGTGGTGAGTATCAGCATGTACAGTTGAATTTCATTGTCCTACTACAAGTCTACTGATCGTTCTGTCGTCTTTACAGCTGGGAGTCCTGTCCGCATCATGAATAAATGTTTAATTGATTATATATTCACGCGTAGTTTGGAGGTGGCAGTTTGTTTTGATCTGCCAATGCAGATACACACAGGGTAAAGAGTTTGCAGTTTCTTCTAGCTAGTGCTTTTACTTTATGTTTGTTCAATCAGTTGCTGTCTTGAGGTTGAGGGGGAGGGAAAGTAGTAAAGACTTTGAATCTTTAACAGATTGGGTTTTGATGAATGATCCAGGATAGCAAGCTGATTATTTTGTTCCCTTGTCTCATTTTGATCAATCAAACAAGGCATTATATGGCAATATGTTTGCTCTCACTATAGTGTATCGTACTTGTTTGTCTTTACTGCCTACTGCATCCTCTTGATGTTTTCATTCTTCCTACTAGTTTTGGAGACAAAGATTTGGATCTGAGGCTGTCCAATCCACTTCATCTCCGTAGTGTTCTTGAGGACAAAAGATACACCAACTGTCGAATAGTTCTTTTACATGCATCATACCCATTCTCAAAGGAAGCATCGTATCTAGCCTCTGTTTACAATCAGGTACATTTAAAGACTTTGAGATGGTTCGGTCTTCAGTTTTAACGTGTGGTTTTAGCTGGTGAGCTTCTTAAAGACATCAATGTACCCAATTATCAGGTGTACCTTGATTTTGGGCTGGCAATTCCTAAGCTGAGCGTCCATGGGATGATATCTTCAGTCAAACAACTTCTGGAACTAGCTCCTATTAAAAAGGTGACTCTTGCACTTGCAGAAACATTGAACGATTAAATTCTGCAGTTATTATACCTAAAGGCAGTAATTAATAAGGAAAATTCTGGGGCAAAGATTCTTTGTTGGAGCTTATATACTACTTGCACCCATATCAAAATCACTTTCTGTAGGCATCAGGGGTTGGATGAGTTAAAAGTAAGAATTCACCCCCAAATAATACCTGAGCTGCGGTTAGTAGTTAGTTTTCCACTGGGATACCTCTTTGATCTATTCATGCTTGAATGTTATTGATTTGATATATAGTTGAAAAACTAAGATTTTTGTCAATCACAATATCCACATGTAAGGTTTACTTCTTTTTTGTACCACATCTTGTACACAATTCGTTTCAAAAAAAAATTTCCCTCCCCTCTTTAAAAATTCTTCAAACTAGGTTTTTTGATGAAACCACATTACATTTGTTTTCCGACATTCATTCGCCAGATCGTACAAATAATTTATGAGTGATCTTAGATAAACAATCAGTTGTCGTTCAATGATTAAATCAAGGAAAATACTATTATATTGTATCAAGGGAATGGAGTATCTACTGCTTTGCCTTTATCAAAAAGAGAAACAGAATATGAAAAAAAGTTGCTGCAATAGAATTCATGAATTCTATTATATAATCTTAATAGAATTCATGACCTTGTTGGGCTCTATTTGTTTGTATTTGATTCAAGTGTCATTGCACATGACAATGCATCATAATGTCCGAGAGAAACTCTTCTCGACCCCAAGTTTTCTGTGTATTCTTAATTTCTTAAATTTCTCCTAATATATGGCAAAACAAAATGTAATTTGCAGGTGATGTTCAGCACTGATGGCAGCATGTTTCCTGAAACATTCTACTTAGGTTAGTTAAATCAGAATTATAGCCATCAATTTTGTGGTGCTTGTTTTATTTTTTGCCAATAGACAATGAAATTATTAAACTCTCCTAGGACGGTTAAAGATCTCCTTATGCATTTTTTTGGTCTTGGGTGGCATTGGGAGCGAAAGATTCTATTACAATATGGTTGCTTTTCTGTTTAGTTTGTGGGGCTTTCTAGATGGAGGAATGTTCGTATCTTTAGTGACCATCAGCTGTCCCTTACCATTCCACTTGTTATGGGATGGGATGGGATAGGATCACCTTCTAACATTTCTTTGTGGTTTATCTATTTCTCACGCCTCCTTCCTTCTTGTATTGCTTTTCTGTTCTATTAAGATTTTCTTTTATCTTAATTATTGAAAGTCTTGGTTGACGATCATACACATATTTGGTAATAATGAATGCAAAGTAGAGCTGCTCACAGTTGTCCTTGGTGGGATTTTCAGGTGCCAAAAAAGCACGTCAAGTAGTTTACTCTGTTCTACGTGATGCATGTGTTGATGGCGACCTTTCAATATCTGAAGCTCTTGAATCAGTTAAAGACATCTTTGGGGATAATGCAAAAGAATTTTACAAGATTAACGTTGCTGTAAAGCCTGTCAATTTAGAAAATGCTGCTGTATCTCCCCACTTTGGGACTCAAGGCTCACAGCAAGATGTCGCTCTAGTCCGCATCCTCTGGGTAGATACTTCTGGTCAGCACAGATGTCGTGTACGTTCTGTCTCTCTCTCTCTCTCTCCCCCCCCCCCCCCCTCTCTTACATTTTCACCTAAATTTTCGATGGTCCTACTAAAAAATGTCATCATCATTGTTTGCTACTTTGCTATGTCCTAAATGTAAAATTGTTCTAGGAAACCATACTGAAACTATTCCTGGATTCTCAGAACCTTCAAAAAGTGGATACTCTTTTGAGGACTAAGTTTGTAATCATTCAAATCAAGAGAAGTGGATTCCATCATAATTTGTTGTTCAACTTCGGGTGATACCTACCTTGTCACAATGCTTGTATAATAATTTAAACAAATGTCCTTTTTTTCCTTTCTGAAATTGCTTTACGAACACCATCATCATCAGGTTTTTTCTTGGATGGGAATATTCACTTGGAATGTCACTTTTATTGGGCGGGTGCCTCTCTTCTGCTGTGGGTTTTAGGCTGTTTGTCTGGAACCTTTTTGGGCCTTCTTTATTTTTATGCGGGTTCACCTCTTGGCAGTTTTGGCTAATATATCCTTTTTTCTGGAACGAGTGGTGGGCATATTGTGTCTATATGTATTGGATGTTAGCAAGTAGACCTTGCAGCAGCCTCCAATACGTCTATTGATGTGGTGCGTGCAAGAAGTTAGGTCTAGTAGCTGATGTATATTTAGAATTTTATTGCTTTCTATGCCTAGTAGTCTTGTGCTATGTTTTATTACTATAAAACTGCTCTAGTTACATCGTGATTTTGCTAAAGTAATTAGAGGTCCTATATTGAAAGCTGACCTTATGTCAAAAAAAGAAAACAACGTTTGCCTTTCCCCTCTGTTTTTTAACTTTTCTTTTTTTAACTATACTTTTGTGTGGTCAAGCCTGTTTGATATAAATAGTTAAATACTAATAATTCAAGTATCTGTGGGTGGAAGAGATGAACCTCTGACAGATTTGTTTGTATCTGCTACAAAAATAGCATGGTTTTAGATATGTTGTACTGCTTGATGAGGTGGACACTTCTTTTTCCTTTTTTGGTCTTCAGCCAGACGCTTCATTGTTCATACTGTACAAACTTTTTGCAATAATTTTTAGTTTAAGCTTTCACACAGAAGATGATGCAAATGTGGACTACCCTGCATCAGGCTTGGGTTTTACTTTTTGGTGTTTTTTTGTACGTTATTAAGTTAAATCATTACATATCAAATACTCCCTCCATTCCAAAAAGAGTTCCATTTTGACTTTTTGAAGTCAACATTATCAAATTCAAATCGACATGAATTCATGTGATTTTAGTTTTGTAAATACTAGTTAAAAAATTTGTTGTTTAAAAACTTGAATGAATTGACATCGATTTTAAATTTTAGTGTTTTGCAAATTGATTTCTTAAAGTCAAAATGGGACTCTTTTTCTGGACTAAGGGAGTAATATTTTTCATTTTTATCAGGTTCGAGTAAATGTGTTGCATAGTACTTCCATCATGCAATTTTACCGCAAATAGATGTAATTTTGATTGCTTATCACTCTTTCAGGTTGTTCCTAGAAAACGCTTCCATGAATCTGTAAAGAAAGATGGTGTAGGTATATCTTTTGCTATTATGGCAATGCCTTCAGCAGTTGATGTCCCTGCTGATGGGACTAATTTGGGTGTAGTGGGTGAGATCAGACTGATACCTGATCTATCAACCAAGTGCAGAATTCCATGGTACAGTATTACATTCAGGCAGACGTTTTAGTATGGCTTGTATTAGTTTTCCTTCTGCTACCCCATTCACCTCATCATCATTTCTGTGTGTGTGTGTATATATCAATCTTTTGTTACCTCTCTCTTAGGTTTCTCCCCCATTATTTACATTAGTCTTGAAGAGTGAAATGGAGGGTGTGGATCAAACCCTTCTCCATTGGTTCTGATGATGATGTGCATAACATGAATAGGTTACAGGAAAAAGAAATTATGAGGTATATATCATACTTAACATATACTGCAATGGAGTAGCCAACTTAATTCTTGGTTAAAACATTTACTCTATTTTCTTCTTTTTTAGTGCACCTAGCATGGGTTGTTTGAAACAAAATTTACCATTTGTAAGGGCAAATGCATAGATGATGGCTGTAGTTCAGCCATTTAGATATTCTACCGCAGAACTTAAATAGAACTTGATGTGTACTTTGCTATACCTAAAGATATTACATGACATGAAGATCAAGCTAATAGTTACTTCTCTGTACCTACTAGTAACAGAATATAATTAATACAATTGTTTACTTATGGGTCATTAACATTTCAAGCCGCCTACGTATTTCATAATCCTCGTGCTAATTCATCAGATTAGGAGCATATCCTGTTACTTGCATTTATTTTCTCTGTCCACAGGGCTAATCAAGAAGAAATGGTTTTGGCTGACATGTATCTTAAACCTGGTGAAGCATGGGAATATTGCCCAAGAGAAGCGTTACGAAGAGTTTCAAGAGTTTTGAAAGAAGAATTTAACTTGGTATCTCTGATATTCATGTATCTTTAGCACAACAAAATAGATAGTTCATAGACCAAGATGTGAAATATCGTCATTGCTTAATATCCATATTGTATGTTTTAGGAAGTGAATGCAGGTTTCGAAAATGAGTTTTTTCTCTTGAAGAGTGTATTAAGGTGATTGACCAACTGCCTCCAATCCCCCCCTCCCCCCGTTTTAAGCTCCCAATTTGAATGTGGCTCATTATTATATAAAATTGTTGGGCAGGGAGGGGAAAGAAGAATGGGTACCGTTTGACACATCATCTTACGGCTCTACATCAGCATATGATACTGCTTCTCCTATACTTAATGAAGTTGTAGCTGCTCTTCAGTTCTTGAATATTTCAGTGGAGCAGGTAGAAAAAATATTCTTCATTGTTCTTGTTGTACTTACATTGGGATCACGTAGGTATATATACCCCTGAAGTCGTAGTATAATTAATAGTGTGATTCATACTGGCATCTACCCTTACTGCTGTACAAATATTGTTTTGAATCATCTATACATAAATACTTGGTAAAGATATTTCTGGAGTTTCTAGCATTAATTGAACTTCTGGAATTAAAAAATCAAGTTGTACGTCCTCTGAACCACCCCGTAGCTTCAAACAGGGAAAGTAAAAGTTACGAAAGTTCTAAAAAATCACGTTCATATGGGTGTTTAAGCGGCAAAATAATCAATTTGTATGCTAAAATATATTGTCCAAACATAACGGTAAAACCATTAGTGCAAACTGACTATTTTGCCTCTTAAACACTCACATAATATGCTCATGATTTACTTATTTTGACCAAAATGGTCCAAAAATCGAAACAATTGCTAAAATTGAAACATGAGGGGGACAATTTTGCAATGATGTGCATGAATCTCGAAGGCTACTTACTCTTTATTGTTGTCATCTTCAATTTCATTTCTTCAGCACCATCTCCCTCTCCCTCTCCTTCTCTGATCTCCTGGTGAACTAAATTTCAAGTATATATTAACCATTTTGTTTTTTGTATTTAGCTACACCCAGAATGTGGGGATGGCCAGTTTGAAATTGTAATGGGGTACACAGGTTGTACCAAAGCTGCCGACAACTTAATTTTCACTCGTGAAGTTATTAGGGCAGTTGCAAGGAAACATGGATTGTTGGCGACTTTTGTGCCAAAGTAGGTGACTGAATTTTTATAATGTAGTAGATGCATATTTTCCTTAATTGGATTAAGGGACTAGAGCTACTCGGTTTGATTTACTATGGATGTGAGAAGTAGATGCTTTTGGGAAATCATTTTAATAATAACTCAGTTCCCTGAAGATTATTTATTGGCTATGATTTTTATCCCTAATTCTCTTTTTATCCAATGCTGAATAGCCTGCTACCTCGTTAATTAATTAGATAAAATGATAAAAGAACGATAAAATCTGAAAAGGCTGTTTTGATTACTATGATACCATTGTTTGATCTTCCTTTGAAAAAATGCATATTTTCCTAATGAATGAGAAGGAACTAAAGAAACATATGCCAAGGAGATTGGGGGATAAATAGGTAAGAGAGCATGGGAGATAAACAAAATTGTACCGAAAGAAGTTTGAGATGCTGCTATTTTCACACTTTCTCTGAAATTTGATGATATTTCTTGAAATATTATTATGGTGGATATTAATTCATTTAATTAGCTACTACTTTTGCTTTATTATGACATTTGATGGGAAATTCCACATATCTTGAGGACATCCTTCTTTAAGTTATGCCTCAAACCCTTTCTTATTTATAGGTTTTGTTCTAAAAGCTATTAACATGCAACTGCTTTCACCAAATGACATCGATCGGTTTTCTGTCTACTTAAGGTATTCATTAGATGATATCGGCTCTGGGTCGCATGTGCATATCAGTTTGTCAGAGAATGGAAAAAATGTATTTATGGCATCTGGTGGAACTTCTCGCCATGGAATGTCCAAAATTGGGGAGGAGTTCATGGCAGGGGTTCTAAATCATTTACCTTCTATCTTGGCATTTACAGCACCAGTTCCAAATAGGTTACATTCTTTACTGTTTTAACTTTTCTAAATAGTAAAAATTCTTTTGGTATATGGTGTACTATTTTGTCAAAATTATGTGCCCTTATGCTACACAATTCAGTAGAAAACAAGTGAAAGTAATTGATGTTTTTCAGCGGATCAAATCAAATTATTACATTCATTGATTTAAACTTGTTGAAAACGTCTCAAAACCAAAACCACGAAAAGGTCTTTTGCACGTAATTGTGCTTTTGAAATTAATTAGGATGTCCAAAGAATTCAATAGAAGGGTTAATTATAATTTCTCTATTTTCCTTTTTGTGATCAATGTTTGGTGGTCTGTAGTTATGATCGCTTACAACCCCTTAAGTGGAGTGGAGCGTACCTGTTCTGGGGAAAGGAAAACAAAGAGGCTCCGTTGAGAACTGCATGTCCGCCGGGAGTTCCAGATGGTTTGGTAAGCAACTTTGAGTTTAAAGCAATTGATGGGTGTGCAAATCCATATCTGGCCTTGTCTGCTATAATTGCTTCTGGAATTGATGGCCTCCGAAGACATGTCTGCCTGCCTGAACCCATCAGTAAGTGTGCATAATCTTTTGATAGTACCTGAGTGTTTCATTTGTTGTCTGATACTGGTTTGTAAATAGTTATTTAGAAAATCTGTTTTGAGATTACCTAGTTTGTAGAATTATTTTCATCTTGCTATGTTTCTAAGTGATTACATAGATAAATTTCACTAAGTAATGCAGATTTGCATACATCTTCTTTTTCTGTCTAAGCATTACTTGTTATCACGTAATATAACCACAACTGTAGTACTTGCCTTGACAATGCCAGTGCATCTGAACTGCTGCTTGAGTGCTGTTCTTGGAGACATTGTCTAGCGAACGTTCATTTTATTAGCCTTCAACGGCAATTTCATTGGGAGGACAATTAAAAGAGGGTAAACCTACAAGTTAAAGGACTATGGGGTTTTTCCTCAACTGACCCATCTTCTTCAGCCTATTTAGCATGTGTACTTAACTACTTATGTGGCGGAGCCATACCCATATAACAAGTACTGACATTTCTCATGTACTGGACAAGTGTGACATGTCCATTGGAACTAAACATGGCTCGCGTGAATACTGAAGTTATCTAATTCTGAGAACTTAGCAACAGTACTTAGCACACTCCTGAAGACATTTATGGCTTGACTTGGAGAAAAGCTTGGAAAATGTTTGTAAAAGTAACCGAGAACCATAATAAGTGCTCAGATACTATCTGTATATAGAACTGGTAATTACATAATAGATATATTTTAAAGAGGGCATCAAAAGATAACAGTCCTTCCTGATTATCTAGAAGGGAATTTTATGGCTCCTTCTAAATTATGTTTGAGGAGATGTATGGTGAAATCAGTAGTAATAGTGTTGACCAAGTAAGCAAATTGCAGTCACACAGTTTCTAAAGCTGCTTATTTTATTGTAAAAACATGGTTTCTATATATATATGGACCGTTTCTGAAATTTTCTTTTCTAATTCAACAGATGAAAATCCTCAGGATGGAGAAGTTCAAAGACTGCCAAAGTCACTTTTGGAATCTGTAGAAGCTCTTGAGAAAGACACTGTTCTGGAAAATTTGATAGGTGAAAAGCTTTTAGTCGCTATAAAAGGGGTCCGAAAGGTACACATCAGTTATTTGTTTCTTAAATACAGAAGTCACTGATATTTTGAAAGCCTATTTAAGGTGCTTATCAATCGCAGACAAATCCTTTAGAACCAGAAAGTAATTTTTAACAGCATAAAGGCTTTCATAAGCTCTGATATTGACCTTGAATTTTTAACTTGAGTATCATCAACCTTTTACAAATTCTGAATAATCGCAAGTCCCATTTGCACCATTTATTTTGAATTATGATCATCTAATTTTTAAATAGATTGTTTTCTCACTTTTGGGAGAATGCTCTTCCCAACTGAACACCTTTTATACCAAACTAGTTTGGGTTGGGAGAACACTTTGTGATTACAATTGCTCTTTTAATGAAATATTATTAAGTGGTCTATGTAAGAATAATTGCTGTCTTGATCTACCAATACTTGGGTTCTTCCATATGCTGACATGGTATGATAATACAAGAAATATGATTGGAGCAAACTATATTTTGTTTTGCAGGCAGAGATAAAGTACTATTCTCAGAATAAGGATGCATACAAGAAACTCATACACCATTATTAAGATGTAAACATTAATTCCAGTCGGTTCTTGCATCTAAGAATCGGATTTTCAATTTGTTTTTCCAGTTTGACACCATAGCTCTATTTATTACTAGCTACTGCAGCGTATGCTATACATTAGACGTTTCCATATCGCAGTTGAAATAAATTTCAAACCAAGTGAATGTCTATTGTGAATATATATGGCTTGATTTCGACTGTTGGAGCTCTTAAATATTTCCTGGTTTATCTTTGGTTGTAATCAACAAGTATATTTGTTCTCTTCCGTACACACTATATATCCTTGGGAGATGCTTCTCATGGCTAGTACAATGGTACTAATACAAGACCACTACGCCATAACTGTATACTTTCTAGGTATAGTATATCTGGGCAGGGATGGATTAGGCTATAAAAATGATTTTCATCATCACAATTTTAGGATATATATATATATAAGAGATATTAATTAAAATAATGTTTGATTATTCAATCATATCGAGGTCTTAGTATATTTTGATAATGATAATTGATAATAATTCGTCAATATTCTTTTCTGATAAATAAAAGTAGAATTGCATTGGGATATGGAGTGTCATATTAAAAGAAAATATATTAAAAGAAAATATATCGTGTTTAGTTCTATTATTTAAATCTTTGAAACCCTTTACTAGCTCGCACTTAATTCCCTCATCGATGGTCTCTAGTTTTCACGGAAATGATCAAGAAATACCATTCTCAATGAGAATTGAAGAGCATTTCATTGCTCATTTTAAGCTTAGTTGGTCGTTTTATTTTATTTTTGGACACCACGAAATCAGAAACTTGAGATAATTTGCATCCCTCCTAGTTTAAGCAAATATAGGCCACCAAAACAACTTCTTTAGAAAGCATATAAAGCCCAATTAAATCTCACAATGGTCGGGCGAAAAACAAAATAAAGTACTATTAGGGAAAGGGAAAGCTCAAGCTAGGGATTACCCACGAATAGCTATATATATAAGATTTGTTTTTGATCAATGGCGTCGAGTACCCTTTCCTTATGGTTGGTTCTTGTTCTTGTTATATTTCTGCCTGATAATGCGAATGCTACAAACAATATTCATCCCATATATAAAGGACAGACCTCCCCAGCATTGCCCCCTAAGCACCATAAACCCAAGTTTCAACCTGGACCTTGGATTAATGCCCATGCAACTTTCTATGGAGGCAGCGATGGTTCTGGAACAATGGGTACGTATGTTCATATGTATATATATATATATATATATATATATATATATATATATATATATATATTAACTAACAACAATATATGCATGTGTACGTAGGGGGAGCTTGTGGTTATGGGGACCTAAAACAACAAGGCTACGGCTTACAAACTGCAGCATTAAGCCAAGCTATGTTCAACAACGGCAAAACATGCGGTGCTTGTTACGAAATTAAATGTGTGAACAATGCGCAATGGTGCAAGCCCGGACAGCCATCTCTGTTTGTTACGGCCACCAACCTTTGCCCACCAAATTTCAATCAACCAAGTGATAACGGAGGTTGGTGCAATCCTCCCCGGGAGCATTTTGATCTCGCCCAACCAGCTTTTCTTCAAATTGCTGAATTTAAGGCTGGCATCGTTCCCGTTCAATATCGAAGGTACGTACGTACGTAAGTAACAATAATATTAATTAATGTACGTACTTAATTAATTAGACCAATTATGAAATAATTAAAAAGAACATCGACGCTTTTTATACTTTTAATATCCTAGCTAATAAAACTCAAAATTAAATGCTACTAATATTCTAACATATATAACCGTATTAATTATTCCAACCAGATAGATAGATCATTGAATTTGGAGGAATGCGCATCTTCATTTCTGGAGGAATTTTTTTTAGTAATATCATTTTTATTAGAAAAAAGGACAAATGTGTAAATACATATGATTTTGAGAAATATGTATTTAGTATTAATTTTACGACCACCATATTGTTGGCTCCGCCACTAACTGCATATGCATGAATGATCACTAGCATAGTAGCATTTACGTTGCATGCATATATATGATAGTATATTGATGATCATCGAATTTATTTGTATATGTTTCAGGGTTCCATGTAACAAGCAAGGAGGAATCCGATTCACAATAACTGGGAACCCTTATTTCACCTTGGTGTTGGTATGGAACGTGGGAGGTGCCGGAGATGTGAGGGGGGTGCAGGTGAAGGGTAATAAGAACGTGGGATGGACAACCATGAAACGGAATTGGGGTCAGAAATGGGAGACGAATGTCAAATTGGTTGGGGAATCACTCACCTTTAGGGTCAAGGCTAGCGATGGTAGATCCTCAACTTCATGGCACGTTGCCCCCAAAAATTGGCAGTTTGATCAGACATTCGAAGGCAAAAATTTCAAGTAGAAGAAACGAATTTGTTTTTGCATTTGCATTTGCATTTGCTGATAAAATATACGGATCAAGTTGATAATATCAAAGCTAAAAAGATAATGTCAGGGCTATATATATATATATGCACATGATGTATGCTATGTGTATTAAGAATTATATTTTTTATTCTCTTATATTATCAATAGTCTAAAAACATATATACAATAAACACTCAAAATGTCAGATTAGTTTACCATATTAAGTTGGTTAATTGATATAGTCCTAACACGCAGAGTGTTGTCATCCCATTCTGCGTGTCGATATTATATTGATCAATTGATCAAAGTTAACTTCAATTTAACTACTCTCCAAAATATTATGGCCATTTTTGTCAAGCACAAATTTGAAATTACATGTGATAATTGTTTGTATATTTTTGTGTGCGCCAACCCTTTACAATGTAGAATGAAAAGTCTCGACTCTATTTTATTTTGAGTATTATTATTGTAAGATTCCAACTTTTATGAATAAAAATAAATTTTCTATAAATATCATTTTTGAATATTATGGAATAAATTTGATATAATGTTATAGTTGTGGGTAATATTTATAAATTTTACAAAGTACGCAAGTTGTTATATAATATTCGATTGGTCGGGGAATATTCGTTTTAACAGGGAATATTCGTACGACGGCACAATCATTGGTGGACCCCACAACAGAATTATTATCGGATTGAGAAAACGACAAAAATATTTTATTGAAAATAACAGCGGAAGTTTTACCGTTAATACTGTTGAACTACTCGGTAGTAAAAGTACAGTAATACGCGTAGTTGCATAGTAGGACACGGTGTTGATTATTGATACTTACGTGAGAAGTCATTCAGTTTTATTCAATTATTGTCGATATTTTATATATTGTTAAATCAATAATTGAGATAACAGAGTTATTAATATTATTATTTGCAATATTAACGATGTCTAGAAGTTCTGCCAAGGAGAGGTTTGGTCACCTAATTGATCGTCAATGGGGATAAATCCTTATTGAAAAGCCCCCTCTTTCCTAGGAACGACCTGGTCGATTAATAGTGTGAATAATAATAATAGTGATGAAATTTTGTTTTATTAGTATTATTAATGTAATAAAGCAGAAAAACTTTTTTATATAAAACAGAATACTTTTATAAAGTTATTCGTTTTATTAGGCTAATAGTAAAATCTTTTTATATAAAACAGAATACTTTTATAAAGTTATCTGTTTTATTAGACAATAATTACAATATATTATATTTTATTATGCATAGTGTTTGCATAGTAAAATATTTTTATATAAAACAAAATACTTTTATAAAGTTATTCGTTTTATTATATTATAAATAGAATATATTATATTTTATTGTAAACCAATCTGGACCGTCCGTTTAAAGTAAATTAATCTGGACCGTTCATGGATTGGTTATTATTCAGTCCATTCTTCTATAAATAGAAGCTTATTCCTTCATTATTTCTTACGAATTCACTGAAACTCTAGAGAGAGAAACTATAAAGAGAAAGAAGAAAAATATTCTGTTACTTCACTACTCCGATATCAAGTTTCTTTTACAGTAAGGGGTATTATTTCTTTTGTATTCATAAAGAGAACTTTTGTTATTCCATTCTTTATTATTCTGTTGGAATAACCTGTATACGCGGGCTGCCCTATACTTGGTGAAATTCTTCTGTTATTCTATTCTTTATTATTCTGTTGGAATATTCTGTCTGTGCGTTTTACGCCGGACCTGGTTTCGTCTTTATTATTCTATTGGAATATCCTGTCTGTGCGTTTTACGCCGGACCTGGTTCTGTCTTTATTATTCTGTTAGAACATCCTATCGGTGCGAATTTCGTCTGACCTAGTTTCGTTATTTATTATTTTATTGGAATAATATGTCTATGCGAAGTACCGCATGTATAGTGATTTCTTTTGTTATTCCATTCTTTATTATACTCAGTTGGTTAAAGTTTTGACTTCTATACTCCATAAAATTAGTAGAATATCCTTGATATTTGCGCTTTATCCAATATCTTTTCATAGATTTATTCTTCTGAGCATTCTTGAATTTTACTCTACAAAGAAGTATCATGTTGATAATTTGGACATTATTAGTTCCTGTATAAATTAATTCTTGAACTTGTTTTATTGAATTCTTATATCATTGTGATCATCCTCATGTTTATATTATGTTGAAAGTCATCTGTGGCCTGTAGTGCATAAATGGACTTGGTATGATTATGACCAGGGATTATTCGGTATAATCATGACCGTAATGTTACGAATGATGTGGTAAAAGTCCTCATTGACCCGTAGTGCATTGATGGACAGTTGTTGTCATGATCATGACCATTGATGAATACACAAATATCATTGGCTCGTAGTGCATGGATAATTTGTGGTCGTGATACTAATGAATATCCTTGGTCGTAGTGCAGGGATGATGTGAATTATTTATTAAGCTGAGTCCCAGCGATAAAAGTGATAAAAAACTTTTTAAATCATAAAAGATAATAGATTTTATTCTCTACTTGACTCTTTTAATGGATTGCTTGTTCCGCTGCAGTTAAACTTGATGTCTATTATCTATTATATTTTATCAGTTTAATATTGTTGAAGACTAATGATAATTTATTCTGCATTATCTTAGTCATAATATTTCTTACTGGGCTAGTTGAGCTCACCCTTTCTTTCACTGTTCTCTTCAGGAAATGAGAACGTAGCCGGGACTAGTCGGGGAACGAAGTGACGGTTAGAGATGGTGTCTTAGTAGTCCTCATTATTCTATAAACTAGTGTGATAATAAATGTAATAAAGACTTATTCTGAGAGTAGATATTGTCTAGAAAATAATATTTATATTAAAACTCACAACTCTTATTGTATATTTGAGATTGTATTTGTATTCTGTACCATGTATTTGGCGACTCATAATAGGTAATGTATACCTATTTTGGGGGCGTCACAACTATAGTGATAAAATAATAATATAAACAAATAACTTATAAAATAATATTTTCTTCGTTTTTTAATATAAGTAGTTTTGGAAAAATATTTTTATTTTTTAATATAAGTCGTTTGAAAATTTCAAGTAAGCATTAATTGTTTAATTTCTAATATTACCCCAAGTATTAAATATAACTTTGGTTTTCTTTCTATTCTCTGTCCAATAAATAACACTTTTTTTAATACAAGGACAATATAGACGATTGATATTATATTTAATATTTTACGATCATTTTCTTAATACTTGTGCATATCTCTAAAACGATTTATACTCCCTCCGTTCCTTAATATTTGTCGTTTTAGGGTTGTGCACAAGTATTAAGATAATGATTGTATATCATTAACTATAATATCAATTGTCCATATTGCCCTTGTATTGGAAGAAGAGATTATTATTTATTGGACATAAAATAGTGAGAGAACCAAAATTATATTTAATGCTTGGGGTAATATTGAAAACTAAGCAATTAATGCTTATTTTAAATTATCAAACGACTTATATTAAGGAACAAAAATATTTTTCTAAAACGACTTATATTAAGGAATGGAGGGAGTATTAAGATACGAAAGGAATATAATAAAATATAATTAATTAATGATAATTTACTATACACGGATGGATCCGGTTAGTATGAAGTTTATTTTTTGGTAAGTTGGTTAATTGGCGAATAGAATGTTGACACACATAAAGCCTCGTCTGCGTATTAGTACTCTATTGACTAATTGACCAACTTACCTAAAAATAAACTTTATGCTAACCACTCTCCGTACGGATGGACTAACCATTTGATAGGCCGGTAAGCAAGGTGTAAAAGGAAAATTAAAAAAGTTAAACCAAAATGACCCCAAACTTTACTAACACAGTCTACCGTGTTTAATACTCCTACATTTTATTGTTAACAAATAGGCACACCGCCACGACTCCTAACAATCCTAATTAAAGTCGACCCCTAACATTCCTAATTAAAGTCGACCCTAAAAATCTGAATTAAACTCGAACTAGGAAACTTAAACCCCAAGTTAAGTGCCATGCCTATATATATATGTATATATATATATATATATGAGTCGATGGTACCACATGCACTTACCAAAAATAAAAAATAAATCAACCTTAATTCGTACGCAAAGATGTTGTTCTTCGGAAAAGAAAACATAGTTCCCAACCGACCAGGCACCCTCAAAATCATCCCCAAAACCCTAGACGATTTATTCTTCCTCCACGATAAACTCATCTCCACAGCCGACAAAATCTCCGCCGCCACCTCCCGGAAAATCCATACCACCTCCGACTCCGGCACTAAAAAGAAACCCTGTAGGGTTCTACTAGAGCTCGAGATCAAAATCACCACCATCTATCCCATCGACCCCTCATCATCCATGATCCGCATCAAAGGCAACTCCACAAGAGGCGTCACGGCCGGATTCTCTCACACGTTAGAGCTCGAGCTAAACAAAGAGTTTAGCTTAACAAAGAAAATTTGGGACGAAAAAGTGATTTATGCATTAAATCACCCTCCCGTTTCGATAGAGGTTTTGAGTGAAGAATCAGCCGCGATGAAATTGAAGGATTTTGTGGACGTTTTGTCGCGTAACACCAATCGGGCGTGTTACGGTTTGAAGAACGTGGAGGCGGCGCATGAGTCGAATGCTATTAAAACGCTGATGATAACGGACGATTTGTTGAGAAGTGTCGATGTTGTGACGAGGAGAAAATATTCTGAGTTGGTGGAATCAGTGAAAGAAGCTGGTGGGGAGGCGTTGGTGTTCCCGTGGAAGCACGAGAAGCTTACGGAGATGACGGGAATAACGGCGATACTTAGGTTTCCGTTGTCTTATCTGGATGATTATTAAGAAGAAGAGTAGTTAATAATTAGCAGCATGTTTTGTTCTCATTAAGTTTTGATTATTAAATATATAAAATTTGAAAGATTAAATTATGTTTTTCGTGTTCTTGTTAATTTGCTTTGGTTGATTTCTTAATTCGTATATTGTTGTCTAGATGATGTTTGTTGTATGAATAGTTTTCTTCTGGATCTTTTACTAATCTCAAAACTCAGGTTCGATTTCATGGTTTTTCTAATCAAAAGATTTTAATTTTCTAGAAATTAAACGAGGTTTAATTAGCATCTAGCTAGTTGCCTTCAGATATGATATACACACACACACACAATTACCAAATAATTTTTTTATTAATTGTTATATGGATTAAAATGAAAAATTTTGTGACTCATTTTT
Organism: Panax japonicus; assembly: GCA_020205505.1. Lineage (NCBI taxonomy): Eukaryota > Viridiplantae > Streptophyta > Magnoliopsida > Apiales > Araliaceae > Panax > Panax japonicus. The sequence continues at coordinate 12,626,557 of CM035093.1, read as the reverse complement.
CAAAATAATATAAAAATTATAAAAAAAAATCTCTTTTATTCAGTTTTGTTAAACAGTCCGAAAAGAAAATAATGGCGTGAAATGATGTGTTGTCCTTTAAGCACTTTAGTTTCTTTTCTAATAGTCAGGAACTTTGAGTTTGAAAATTTATGTTTTTTTTGTTTTTTTTTTTTCAAAGTCCTATTTTTAGAAAATACAATATAATTTTATAATCTAATACATTATCATTATTACAATATTAAAAATCAATTAAACTTAAATAAAGGAGAACTCACAATCAAACAAATCTCATATTGTGAGAAAACAAGTTTCACATAAAGAAATAATTAAACTTGAGACTTAAATATCATAATATTTCATTATTTACTATTATGATAAGACCTCGTGCCTGATAAGAAGTACTTCTATTTTTAATTATATGATTTTTTTTAGTATAAATGGCTAAATGCACTTTTACATGAAGCTAAATTTGATGCTTCTTAATTAAACTGCATTTATAAAAATAATCAAACTACTTTTAAGATATCATTTCAATTATTAATCAAACATCTATACCTATATCTAAAAACACGACATTCAATTAAGGAATTGAGTGAATTAATTTGATTGATTGAATTCAAACAAGTTGGTTTTTCATTTTCTATTCCATTCATTTCATCTCTTAATACCATTTTTTTTCTTTTCCCTTTATTTCTTATTGAATAGAAAAACCTTCCTTTTAACTCCATCAGCACATACATATATTCAAAACTTTAATAGTATATATTAAATGTAAGACCCCAACTTATTATAAATAAAATTAAATTTTCTCTATTTATTATTTTGAAATAGTAAAGGTTGATTTGATTAATGTGGTTAGTTATGGGTAAAATGCGCAAATATTTCAAATATGTAAGTGGTTATAAAATATTCATTTTTATCGGAGGATATTCATTTAGTCGTGGAATATTCTTACTGTCGGGGAATATTCGTACGACGGCGCAGCCTTGTGTGGGCCCCATAACGAAAAGCGATTGGATGGAGAAAACGACAAGTATAAGTTGTTTATAAATAACGGCGTAGTTGTTACCGTTAATACTGTTGGAATACCCGGTGGTTAAAACACAGTATCACACGGTATTGCACCAATTATTGATTCTTACGTAGGAAGGCATTACTCAATAATTGTTACAGTAGTTACTGTTCAATATTTTATTTTATTGATCCAATAATTGCTTCGTTGATATTTTATATTATTGTTGTTTCAATAATTGTCACTACACAGTATTTTCATTATCAGATCAATAATTCATATTATTTGAATAATATTATTAGATAATATTCTTGGTAATATCTAGAAAGTTCTGTCTAAGGAGAGGTTTGGTCACCTAATTGCGCGCCAGTAAGGAGAAATTCTTATTGGAAAGCCCCCTTTTCCTGTGAACTGTCTGGTTGTCAATTTTGTGATTCTGTAATATTATTTGTGAATAATTAATTATTAATTTATATGATAAGAAAAATATTCATTTTATGTGGATATAGATGGAGAAAATTTTTGATGTGACAATTGTTGAAAAATTGATATTTTATCTTTTCTGATAAAATAATTATATTTTAATAATATAATAATGGTGATATTTTAACAATAAATGTGGGATATATGAGTATATGAGGAGGAGTATTTTTGTTACTAAAAATATTTAAAACATGTTAAACATGTTTGTGGACCCCATTTCTTGACTGAAATTTGATTATAGTCTGTAAAATCGCCCGTTTATGGATTTCGGTCAATTTCTGTTTGAAATTTGGAAAAACTTAAACTTACAAAGTTGTAGAGAATGAAATTTCCTATGGGAAAGACATGTGGTTCGAATTTTTGTGATAAAAGGGTTATTTATTATGAATTATTGAAGTTCCGATGTTCCGAAATAATTGATTTTTGGAAGTTTTAATTATTTATTTTATGAAAAACATTTTTTCTTACTTTATCTAGAAGGTGGGCATGTTGGAAATGCTAAGAGCTGATTTCCAAGGAGGCGTATGAAATTTTATTATTAATAATATATTTTATTAAATTTTCTGCTTTAGCGTTTCTAAGTATTTTCCTATAAATAGGGTGCTTAGGTTAGAATTAAAAATCACACCAGAAACTGAAATTTTCTCTCTCTTTCTCTCTCTATGTTATCGAGAGTATTCTTATGAGTATTTTGATACTTTGAGTGTTGCTATACGATGCAAGTTTCCTTCAGCACTATATCCGGTATTCCAGCTAGAAGTACAGTCTTTTTAAGGTAAAGGATGTTATTTTCTTCTTAAATGATATTATCTTTTTCAATATCATTATGCCGAAATATTGGTTTGAACTTTTAATCAAATTTGAAACTTTTTGTGTCGGGGTTACTATTCACGAATACGGCACTATTCATCGAAAAATGAAATTTTTCCTTTTCGTCCAAAATATATATTATGGATACTAGCTTTGATGGTATCCATGTTTTAATCATTCTTGAATTTTACTCCATTATGATTATTTATGAGGTATTTTTGGACATGGAAAAATCGAAATACGAATCCTTAATATTTATTCTTTTGTTTCAATGGATTCGTTTTTTTTAAAATATTTTTCATCATCCTCAGTCCTAAATGACGATATTATTAAATATATTTGGCCTGTAGTGCAAAGATTAATGATTTTATGATGAATATCTTTGGCTGTAATGCAAAGATGTACAGGTGTTGAGATGAACATGACCAACTAATGAATATCTTTGGCCTGTAGTGTAAAGATGAATATTTGATTCCAGAGATGTATATTGATTGATGTTAGAAGGATAAAATATTGATGATGGACTTTTAAATTTATAGATAATAGTAGATTTCATTCTCTACGTAACTCTTCTATGAATTATTATTTTCGCTGCGAATATTGATCCGAAACTTGTTGTCTATTATATTCTCTCAGATTTTTTTCTGTTGAATACTAACGATAATTTGTTCTATATTATCTTTGTCATAATATTATTTACTGGGCTAGTTGAGCTCACCCTTTTCCATTTTATTTCATTTTTCTTTTCAGGAGGCGAGAATGTAGCGAATACTAGTCGGGGTGTGGAATTATGGTTCTAGAAGTTGTTTTAGTAGTCCTCACTATTTTTGTAAAATAATGTATCAATAATTGTAATGATGATTTATTTGGGTGTGGATATTGTCTAGAAGACAATATTTGTATTTAAACTCACAGTTTATATGTTGTAGTAATAAAGTTATAGTTTATTTTTGTACCATGTTATTGACGACTCAAAATGGGTGATGTATACCTATTTTGGGGGTGTCACATTAAATATAAAAAATTTGTATATATGATAAATATTTATCAATAACATATATGTATCTATACAAATGAGTTGACTATATATATGTGTGTGTGGAGTTTCCTGAAAGTATTCGTCATATGAAGGAAGTGGAGTTTATTAGATTAGAACAAAACAACATGACGGTGTCCAAGTACGAGGCAAAGTTTGCAGAGTTATCCAGGTTTGCACCTCATTTGGTGGAGAATGAGGAACGTATGACGCAGATGTTTCTGAGAGGTTTGAAACCCGGCATACGTCAGTATCTCATTTCTCATAAATTTTATCTCTATTCAGATGTTGTCAACAGGACTCAATTGTTAGAGCGAAATAACGAGTACGTTCAACCGAGGGACCATAACCAGGATCATATCACTGACAGCAGTCATCAGAACAACGATAATCAGCGGAGAAAGAAAAATACGGACAAAAATGGTAACCACTCTGGTGGTAATCATAGCCATGAGAATAGAAGAAGTGAGTCGAGAGTAGATTTTAAAAAGAGGATATTCAACAATGACCATGTGAAGACGTCAACACCAGCAGCAACTGGTTCTAAGGGAGGAGAATGACCACCGGTCGTATGCTATAAATGTTGAAAAGAGGGACATATCAGTCCAAACTGCCCACAACAATTCAAGGTATGTTATAATTATGGAAAGGAAAGACATATCGCTCGAGATTGTACGGTAGGGAAACCAAGTCCAGCGGGGATGGTGACTGAAAAGGCTGTTCCAGAAAAGTTAAAGTCAACGGTTCCTGGAAGAGCGTTTGTCGTGACTGGTCAAAATACGAGAAACCCAAACGAGGTGATCACGGGTAAGCTAGTCATAAATTCTTGCGATGTTTATACCTTCTTTGATACCGGTGCTACCCATTCATTTATCTCTCCTGCTTGTGCTCAACATTTAAACTTAACTCCGGAGAAATTAGACTTTGATTTATCTGTGGAGACTCCGTTAGGAGAAACTTTCATCACATCCACTGTTTATAAATCTTGTTTGATCCAAGTTGGCACCATCACATTACCTGTTGACCTTATCTCTTTAAAGATACTTGCTTTTGATGTGATTTTAGGGATTGATTGGTTAACTACTCATCATGCCAAAATTAATTATTTTCGTAAGGATGTTAGTTTTCATATTCCTAACCAACCTATTGTACAAATTCAAACAACTAAACCATTAAAATCAATCACTATCATATCTAGTCATAAAGTTATTCATTTATTGAAAAACGGATGTCAAGCTTTCTTAGCCCATGTTATGGATTTGAATAAAGACACGTCAGATTTGAATAAAATTCCTGTTGTTAGTAAATTTCCCGACGTGTTTCCTGAAGAACTTCCCGGTCTACCCCCAGAACGTGAAGTTAAATTCTTTATTGATCTTGAACCTGGTACAAACCCCATTTCTAAAACCTCATATCGAATGGCTCCTACTGAACTTCAGGAATATTTAATATGATAAAAAATTTGTATATATGATAAATATTTATCAATAACATATATGTATCTATACAAGCGAGTTGACTATATATATATATATATATATATATATATATATGTGTGTGTGTGTGTGTGTGTGTGTGTGTGTGTGTGTGTGTGTGGTGAGACCTTAATATTATTTATAAATTTGGTAGTCAATTTATGAATTAATTAATTAACCTATTGCACATATTTTAAAACTTACAATTATAATATTTGAATAAATTTTATATATTAATATGCAAATAGGCCCGCACAAATTCACCTATATTAATTATATAAATATTCAATTAACTAAAAAATTATATAAATTATCTATCAATACCTTCAACGTACGGCAAAAAATCTACCAGAGGAACACTAAATAGATCATGTCCCAAACATAATTTATTTTAACAAATTAAGCAGCATAACTATTACTTATTGATTAAAAAATAACATCATAAAACAGCATAAATAGAACAAACACTACCGTGCACATTTTTTGCTGATTCATATGCTTAATTTGTTTTTGAATTTGTAATGATTAAGAGAGACTAATTAAACAATAATGTTATTATCACATAAAGCTCACATATTGTATGGGTGACACTCATAAATTTATTGTTGACATGACTCACTTAACTCAATAACAAATTTATGGGTGTCACCCATACAGTATATAAGCTTTATGTGAGCATTATTACGTGATAATAACATTATTTCTAATTAAAATACAGAAACTATAATTAAAACCACAAAAAAAGTAATGAATGAAGATCCACCAAAATAGGAGATTCCATTAGCCGCATTGGCTTTTGGGCCAGCCGTAGAGTCGCTTGAAGAACCTGAGACCATGCACAAACACATAATTTTTGTTAAATTATTTATCTGATCAATAGATAGGTCATTTCAATTATATATTGAATTAATTATTAGTAAGAAAACTGATATTTTTACATATATTTTTAATATTTTTACATAATTATTTATTACATGAACATACCTTAATATGAGAAAGATTAAGAAACTATATGAAAATATAAAAAACATATATATATATATATATATAAATAGTGCTCCCCATTAGCAAAGGTTAGCCACCGTACCTTCCAAATAAAAAGAGAATTTGTGTGGAATTAAAAACGATCGGGAAAAAGGAAATAAAATTGAGCTAACTTTCTTTCTTTTTCTCTTTCTAAAAGTTTCTTTAATTTCCTTTAGTGGGAATGGATAGAAAAAAAAATTCACTAATAAAACTTTTGTAATTTCGATCTTACCCAATATCCTTCTAACATTCAAACATAAATCCTTACAAAAAACAGTTCACATTTTCACTTTTTGAAGTTAAAATTGCAAGATCCCAAAATTTGAAATTGATGTGATGAATTTCATGTAGCATTTGAAATTGGAGTACAAATCTCATGATTAATAGTGGAGTACTATTTATATGATGTTAATTTTAAAAAATCAAAATGAGACTTTTTTTTTAGACATAAATATAGAGAAATCGCTCTCTTCTTTTATAGGCTGCCAAACTAAAGGATATAAAAAGGAAACTAATATTTATACACAATGTCTTGATATTTATTTTTGTACAGTGCTTATGTGTCGTATATTTAATTATATGTAAAAGTGAAAGTGAGATTATAAAAACTTTAATTAAATTTGATCTCTCTTAAATTTTCCCTCTCATTTTAATCTCCTATCCTCACCCAATCATATTACTATGTGATTGCTGATTTTATTTGGATTTGAAATCAAGTGGCTCCAATTGATTGTTTCAATTCCCATATTGGGTCAAGCTTATTTATTCTGAAAATATATATTTAATTATTTTTTGAATGAGTTAGATCGAACTTACTATTGGATATAGGTGACGTAGGCCTGGAAGTGGTACCTGTCTCTGATGTTCCTGGTGGTGTAGCAGCAGCCGGACATATATAGAGAAATCAAAGTAAGATAAAGCAATTAAATATGCAGCAGCTTTTGGTGAATTGACTATCTTGCCCTAAGTTTGGTATTGCTAGTAGACATATTAAACTTTTTAGTCAAACAAAGTTCACCAACTCCATGCACGGACCCATGTATAACCATTAATATATTACTAAATATGGAATAGATATTTAATTAAGATTTTTAAAAAAATAGTTGTAGTTATTAAATTATTATATATTTATGTAAATAATAAATTATTGAATTATAGAATATTATAAGTTCTTTCAATCAATTATTACGCTAAACATTTGAATAGAGCACATATTTATTTAGAAAATAATTATTTTAATTTAATTTATGTTTGTAATAAATTCAATGTTAGTACTGTTTATATTGAACAAAATTAGCATAAAATTATAATCCAAACTATGAAATTCAAATTTTAATTTAGTTATAATAATTACTCCCTCCGTCCCAGGATAAAAGTTCTGGTGGACTTTTCACGCATATTAAGAATATGAATAAAATGACAAAATTTCCTATAATAATGTCATTAAATATGGAGAGAGAATTAGAATAAGAAAAGTATGAGATATTTAATGCTACGGTCATAATAGGAAAATATGTGTAAAAATTTGGTTATTAAAGGAAAATGGACATTTAACATGGGACTACCCAAAATGGTAATAAGAACTTTTATCATGGGATGGAGGGAGTAATTAAGAATGATCGACCGTTATATTTTTTTAACTATTTTAAAGTTATTATGGTTTTAGAAAATTTACATGTATTATTAATACAATTAATATGTGATTTAGTATAATTTGAAGTTTTAATGAATTTAATTTAGTTAAGACATTAATTTAATAATGAAATTCACGATTGATATTAATACATTTAAAATTGTAAAAATAGAATTATCCTATATAACATTTTTGGGATATATTATCTTACATAAAATTGTGATAGAAATTGGTAGAACCAAGAATAAATATTCTATTAGATAGAAGTTGATTTTCCTATTAACATATGAAAACAAAAACAAAATTCTTTTTTCCTAATAGGGTTTTTTTTGGAATACTTTACAAATTAGATATTATTTAAGTATTACTCCACCCGTTCCTTAATATAGGTCGTTTTAGAGTTGTGCACAAATATTAAGAAAATGATTATATAGCATTAACTATAATATCAATTGTCTATATTATCCTTGTATTGCAAGTAAGGCTGTAAACGAGCCAACACAGTTCGAGCTCGATGCGGGCTCGACTCTAAAAAATACGAGCGAGACTCGGATTCGTTAATAATATGATCCAAATCTGAGTATTAAAAATAGTTCGAATAAAAATATGAGTAGAATCTGAGCAAGATTATACTCGACTCGTTTAAGATTCAAACTACTTGAATTTTTTATTGTGATTCGATATATACTCGGTTAAATACATATTCGATTAGATGTTCGATACATTCTCTTATAATATATATAAATTTAAATCAAATTAGGATAATTAGTTATTTTTTTGTTTTGTTTTTAATTTTAATTGTGATTTTATATTTGTAAAGTGTAATAATAAATATATTTTCTCATTTTTAAGTAAAATAACAAATTCAATTTATAATTATATTCATTATAAAACTAGTTATTATGTGGAGACTCGAATTTGAGCTTGATTTTTTAAGCTCGCGAGTAGTTTGAATAAATATTCGAGTCGAGTCGGATCGAATTCGAGTACTAAATATTCGAGTCTAGTCGAATCTGAGTATATTTTTTTAAATATAATTCGAATTCGAGTACGAATTTATCATTTCGAGTCGAATTCGAGTAGCTCTCTATTCGCTCCGGTTTGACTCGTTTACACCCTTAATTGCAAGAAGATATTGTTATTTATTGGACAAAAAATAGTGAGAGAATCAAAGTTGTATTTAATATTGGAAGCTAAGCAATTAATGCTTACTTTAAATTCTCAAATAACCTATATTAAGGAATAAAAATATTTTTCTAAAACGACTTATATTAAGGAATTGAGGAAGTACAAATTTAGATGCTAGTACTTATACTAATTTGGATAAGAAAAAACGATTAAACCAAAACTTTGGAAAACTAAAAATTATTGAAATCAAGTTTATATTTTTAATTATATTAAATATAAGTAATTGGTTTGAAACCAACGTTTTGATTTGTGTGACAGTTATGCCTGCAATTACTTATTCAAATGGTTGTACGTTAGTACTCCATTCTTAACTAAATAATTTAGTAGTAAAACCCATGATTAATTGGAGGTTTAATAAATTTACTGAATGTTAATTTTTTCGATCTTTAAGATGTGTTTGTTAATAACCATTTGCATGCATAAACAATTAAGTTCAAAAAGATAATGTTGCTTGGTTCATCAAGTGAGTAGTATTTAATTTGTAAGTGGAGTTGATTTTGAGGGATACCTTACCACCAATTTAAAATACATATGTTTTCTAATTAAAACGTACGTACGTAACCCTTTCACAGTGCAAGTTTCAACTTCTTTGTCATAAATTAATTAGTACCAATGCAACTTGTTTTTCTTATATATATATATATATATATATATATATATATTTATATATATATATATATAGGGAGGATCTAAAGCGGACAAAAAAAGCGGACCAATGAACGGATCAAGTCAAAAACACGCGGGTTTCAGGGTTCGGATCGGACCAACCCTGGGTGGGCCCTGAAACCCGCATGTTTTTGACTTGGTCCGTTCATTGGTCCGCTTTTTTGGTCCGTTTTAGATCCTGCCTGTATATATATATATATATATATATGTATATTAAAGTTTCAACTTGTATACAATTTTTTGTTTTTAGTTCGTTCTGATAAAGAAATACATATTACATTAATTATTACGCATTTTTTCTTACACTAATTTTCTAATAAAGCATAATTAACAATTATTTAATTTTAACTAATGTAAAGGGCCGGTAATTTAGAAGAGTTTTCTCTAATTTTAAAGGAGAAATAATATTACATTATTACGATTACAAGGACTAGCTATCTCGTGCATACATGATACATCTTGTCAACTTGTGCATGGCACCGTACTTAATTAAAATATAAATAATATAACATTAATTGGACCTAATTAATTATTCAAACCATTTCTTTATTTTTTTTAGTTTCTGTCAGCAAGATACAAAATGAGCAACTGCGTGATGACTACTAGAAACAAAATCATGCAATTTCCTTAATTTTTGCCTACACTATATTATATTTATATTTATATACCTATAGATGGTTAATTAATTAATTAATTATTAATATAATAAAAACATCTATTGTATGTTGACGTAGGCGAATTATTGACAGAGAAAACAAACTATTAATTAAAACAACAAGATTACATAATATAATTTATTTATTTTTGTAAGCTCGGTGCGTGCTCCATTATAAAATTAAGCATTTACAATACATTTATACCTTTTTCAAAATTTGAGATGACTTTTTATAATTAATTAAAAATTAATATAATTCATTTAACCTTTCAAAATAATAAATCTTATAATTAGTAGAATATTTAAATAAATTATTTAAAAAATATTTACTCGTATTAATCCTACATTTTAGAACGTGCATGGGGATGGAGCGGACTGCTTCGACTGTTTTCGGAAATCAGGGAAGGGGGTGCGACGAATGCCTTTTTCTCTTGCAATTCGACATGGGGCAAGATTTGACACTACTATTCAAGATATCCCAATAGGAAAAGGAGGACTCGAATTGTTTTGAAATATAACATTAATTTTTACTTTTTTAAAATTAATTTAATATATTTTTATATTTAAAATTTACACGTTTCATATTAAATTTTTGAAAACTATAATCTCATAATTAATAGTATTACTTTTTGAATAAATTTAGTTTATTCTTGGTATAATTATAATGTTTAAAATGAAAATACCTATATTATATATTTATATATCAAGTTAGTTTAAATCTAAAATTGATTTTTAAAATATCAAAATTAATTGATCCTTTGTTGAGAAAAAGCATTACTCGTAGAGAGTGAATGCATTATGCATCCATGTATGATTGAAATTGCCGGCATGAGAGAGAGAGAGAGAGAGAGAGAGAGAGAGTCATATAGATATAAATGAACTTATAAGTTGATTTAAATTATGACTTATAAGTAAAAATGTTTGGTATCAATTTGACATATACATTAAAAATTAAGTTAAAATAAATTATGAATGTGTTCAGTTCATAATGAATTAGTACAAGTTAAAATTAAATATAAAGATTACTAAAAAGGGAAAGAAAATAGAATATGAACAAAATAGACATTACATTTGGTCTAACTAACTTATTTTAAAATGACTTATAAGTTATAAATACTTGCTTCTTCTTTTTTTGCTACATTACTTGTTTATTTTTTTGACTTATAAGTTGAAAAATACTAAGTTATTACTATCAAAGAGAAGATATAATACTCACATCTTATAAGTAAATTAATTTGTACAACTTATAAATGAGTGCAAAGAATGATTCTCTAGAGAGAGGGATGGCCTGCCAACTGCCAAGCCAAATAAAATACTACTCCATGTTTTGATGGATTAGATTATTTAGGTTGATTATTGTTAGTTTATCGACCGCCCTCTCGCTTTCCATGCATAATTAATATTATACGTACAACTCGCAATCCTACGAAATTATTACTCATAATCACTACTCTCTTCTTCCGTTTCTTAATATAAATCGTTTTAGAAAAATATTTTTGTTCTTAAATATAAATCGTTTGAGAATTTCAAGTAAGCATTAATAACTTAGTTTCCCATATTACCCCAAGTAATAAATATAACTTTGGTTCTCTCACTATTTTTTGTCTAATAAATAATATTCTCTTTTTTCAATACAAGGGTAATATAGACAATTAATAGTATATTTATGCTTTACACTCATTTTTTTTAATATTTATGCATAACTTTCAAAACGACTTATATTACGGAAGGAACAGAAAAAGAACTACTTTAACGTTTCAAAATTAAAAAATACTAGTACTGCTCACTGTCGTAGTTGGTTGGACCACAATAATAGTAGTCGTTCGTATCGTACCCACTCGGTGAGGGTTAAAGGGACGTTTACTTACCCGATATTCCCAAACTGTCCATATGTTTTGATGGTTTTTTCTGCATCTGTTACTAATAATTAAGTTGATTTGAATATTTATCTCAACCCAAGTGCTTGTCAATTTACTACTACTACTACATTACGGTAGAATAAATATCATCAACTTAAAAAGTTACTCACTAGTATTTGATAACTCAAGAGTACTACTATAAAATATATGAATAATTTTTAAATTTAATAATATTTTAAATTAATTTTTAAAATATTAATGATAATGATATTAAAATTTAGAATGAAGAGAGTACTATACAATGGAGTATTTATAGAGACATTTATTAACAATTTAAATTTATATCTTTATTTTACCATTTTACCGATTATGATAATAAAAAATAAATAAAATCTGACCAAATACTGTAATTTTATTAAGTATTTTAGTAAATTAGATGCAGAGCGATTAAGAGATAAGCTTTTACCATACGTATTCACGTAAGAAATTTAGAGGTCTCGAGGTGGTGTTTCCAGCAGTTTGACTTAACGTAAGGAGTATCGGAGTTTCGTTGGAATTTGATCCACTCTCTTTTCATTTCTTTTCTTTTTATATTATATCGGAGTAGAGAAAGAGAGAGAGAATCGGTCGTCATCGAAAAGGCAAAGTTGAAACCCTTTCCACCATTTTCTGATTCTCTCTCTATCCTTTCAGCATCTCTTCGTTCGAGGTAATTAATTTCTTTTTCTTCTAACAAATACGATAATCTCTATTTGTGTTTTTTTGATCTTTGAATCGAAAGAAAATGCAAGTTGAGATTTTTGTTGTCGCGTTGCTTTAGTAATCATTAGGCAGTCATTTTTCATGATTTTACTTTCATTTTTGTTCTCTACAGGAATTGCTAGTAAGTATATACGTTTATGATAATTACATGGCCATGTTTGATTTTACTTCAAATTAATGTCTATTTCTGAGGTTAACATTATTGCATCCACAAGTTCCTCAACTGTGTAATTTCTTCTTCAGCAGCTTTCCTTGTGAACAATCAGAGCTTAGCTTTCATATCAAGTTTGGTTTAGAGGAGTAGTAGTAGTAATAAGTGTTGATTGCACTTGCTAGAAAAAGTATAGCTGCAGAATTGGTTTTATCTTTTTTATTGTTCAAATTAACTTTCCTTGGTATTTTACCAAAACTAGGTTTCTAACACTGTTAACAATTTTCAATTACTTGTTGTTCACTGGGTCATTATTATGTACTAAAGTAATTATGGAGTACTGTATTCATTTGAGGATTCAGGCCAAATATCCAGCCTAACTTTGTTTTTGAGTTTTCAATTTTATTTCAAGGCTAGTGGTGGTCTAAGTTTGTGTAACCTGCCGTTCCATTCAGAATTGAAATGAATTTCTAAATTTGGTCGAAATTTCCTTTGAAGTGTTACTTCTAAATTACTTAACACACATGTAATTGCATGATGCACTTACTCCTAGTCAAGCAGATTGTGAAGTTTGGTTCCGATATTTCATTTTTGGTGCTTGTTTTTCTTCCAATCCTATCAGTGCACAAGCCTCTCATGTTTGTAACATTTGTTAAATTTAAAAATTTTGGAAGACCGTGATATGTAGCGAAAATTAGCCTCTTAAAAAAGGAGTTAGATCATATTTTTTAAAATTATGTGAAAAATATTCTTCTTGTTGTGCTGGAAATATGTTGTATTTATTTAGCAAAAAAAAATGTAGTATTTAACTCTCTTATGTGAACAATAATACAATATCCTTTTTGTACAAATTTCACTCTCTTTTTTATCCCCGGTTTTTCCAAACAGACGGTGAATGATGGTTCCTTGCAATTGAATCCTTCCTCTCCTAGCTCTTATTCCCTTTGGGCTTTTAAATTACTGTACAGGCATGTACTTTTACTGGGTGATTTCTATATTTGGTTGATGTTTCCTGCTCACTAGCATTTGCATTTTCAGTAGTGTTATTAAGGAATATAGTAGGTTTCAAATGCTTACTTCCAATAGTTTTCTCTCCCCACTCAGCCACACCCAGCCGGAAAAAAAAACTCTTGCTCATACAGGTAAATAAGAAGTTTCTAGGGCATCAAAAAACAGTTCTGTCTGTGTTTGTACTTAAAATCCCTTTGTGTCCAAGGGCAATGAGGACAGTTGGGGCAAGCTTTGTCTTGTAAGGAACATAAATCTTTTGGAAATTATGCATGTCTGGCCCTGTGGCCATTGTTGATAATGTTGAAGGAGCACTTTGTTTATCAGATAGGACAAAATCCCTTGGCGCCATATCATTTAATAGTATTGACCACCCAACCACGCTAACCAACGGGGAAGTTTCTCGTTCATCTTCTGGATCTGCTGGCTTTAGAGTTGGAGATTTCTTGCTGTCCAATGGGGAAATTTATTCTGGATCCCTGCTTGGCAGCAAGCCTGAGGGCTCAGGGAAATATGTTTGGTCAGATAATTGCAAGTATGAGGGTGAATGGAGACGGGGGATGAGGCATGGATGTGGCAAGCTTCAATGGCCTTCTGGAGCTGTATATGAGGGTGAATTTTCAGGTGGTTATAGGCATGGTACAGGGACATATATTTGGCCTAACAAAATGACATACAAGGGTAGGTGGCGATTAAATCTCAAGCATGGGTTAGGATATCAAATTTATCCCAATGGTGATATCTTTGAAGGAGCTTGGATTCAAGGAACCACAGAAGGGCCTGGTAAGTATACATGGGTTAATGGAAATGTCTATTTGGGAAATATGAAGGGAGGGAAAATGTCGGGGAAAGGGACTCTTACTTGGACAAATGGAGACTCATATGAAGGAAGCTGGTTAAATGGCTTCATGCATGGATTTGGAGTATATACATGGAGTGATGGTGGGCACTATGTTGGAACTTGGACGCGAGGCTTGAAGGATGGAAAAGGAGTATTTTATCCAAAAGGCAGCAGGTTTCCAGCCGTACAAGAACTGTACCTTAATGCGCTGAGAAAACGAGGTCTGCTGCCAGATTTAAGAAGACAGAAGCAAGTCTCACGTATTCAACATGCTTCTTCAGTTGATATGGGAAATATTAAGATTGGTGGGACCCAAGGATCTCATCGTAATTCTTCAAATAAGCTTTCCAATAGAAACCTGATAAATCTGGAGCAGTCTCGTACAACTAATGTTTCCTTGGAAAGACGTTGGAGTCTTGAGGTTGCTATTGAGAAACATATTGGACATGATTTATCAGTCAATTCTGTTCTGGATGGTGAAGAACATGAGGTTGATACGAACGCCTCAATCCTGGAAAGAGAATATATGCAAGGTGTTCTAATCAGTGAGATTGTGTTAAACAATAGTTTTTCATCGTCCAAAAGAGCAAAAAGGCGGCAGAAGAAACTTGTGAAGGAGATAAAGAGACCGGGTGAAGCTATCATAAAGGGACACAGGAGTTACGATTTAATGCTAAGTTTGCAATTTGGAATCAGGTAAACTTTCTTTACTATAATTATAGTCAAATTGTTCAGATTTCTTTTGTTATAACCTTGAAATTAAGACCCATTAGCAGTTTTCACACTACCTATGTGGATGTAAGCGTAGGTTGATTACATAAATCCTATGCCATTATTTGCACACAGTGTCTGATGTCCTTTAGCTTAATTTAGTTTTTGTGCATGGCTTCCCAAGCTTTTACTATTGCACAAATCTTTGCTGAAGCTGTTTAGCTATAATAATGCTCAGAGCCTCAGATAATTAAAGAAAAGAAAAAAAGAAAAAAAAAGTATAGGTTTCTTGCATTTAGAATCCAAATTAAATTATTTTTTGCTGAGTGGAGCCTTTGTTAGTTTGTTATCATCTCGTCCAAATCATACTACGACTAGTATTGATATAACCAGACACCGAAGCCTCAAAAATTTTCCTTAAATATCCCATGGTGGAGAAGCACCATAAATACTGGAACAAGATTTGATAACATGCTGAGATACGATTCTAATAAATTATGAGAAAGACAGAACAGAAAAGAGGTAGAGGGAGGTTAGAAAGGTATATCACGTTGAAGGAGTCGAGCACAGTGGGTTTCTATCTTCTCTTCTTAGGGTATGCCTTTCTAGCTTGCCTCTAACTATATCAAACAAAACTCATGAAGATATATATGTGAAGACGTTGTCTATAACTCTAACTTAGGAAAGGAAGGTAATATGCAAAGAAGTTATAAATTCATTTATTCTATTATATACTTGTAGACGTATGAATATGTTGGTATTATTTTATTTTCTGATAAATGAAATATATTCCAATGAGACACCAAGGGGGTGCCGCCAATGTAATAAAACAGCCAGAAAAACTGCACCACACAACAATTACATCATCTCCCAAAGCTAAACACCGATAAGTAATCGATAAAAGTTAGAGTCGACCCTGGACACAACTAATTCTGCCAAAAGAAATGTAGGTTTTTGATATGCATGTGTAGACCTCTCCTTAGCCTAAATATCAACTATTCTTTCCCTCCAAAGCAGCAATGGCAAAGAGGACTCGTATCCATTTAGCATGAGTCCTCTTGGGAACTCTGTAACAAGGTTCCCCTCTGTTATATCTTCTTTGCAGTAGATATAAACTTGATTAATATCTATTAGTTCATTACTAATTTGGTAGAACAATGCTGACCAATTTATTACAATATGCTCAGACATACTGTAGGGAAAATTACACCCATACAAAGGCGAGAAGTACGAAATTCAGATTTTGGCCCTCGTGCCAGCTTTTGGATGAATTTTCCTAAAGAGGGATCCCAATTAACACCCCCACATCAGTCGGTGGATTTCAAGTGGAAAGATTATTGTCCAATGGTTTTCAGGTTAGTGGACCAGTATTTTTCTTACCGCGGCAGAATTTGTATGCAGTACTTGGTGTTCTTCACCTACTTGATAACTCCTCTCTTATCCTTCTTGGTACATTCAGTTCACATTATTCAGCTACTTGCATTTTTTTGTTCAATTTTATGTTTAAACTTAGTAGCATAATGTTGGAGAACCAGCTTCTCTTGTACTCATTGGAAGTCATTACGTGCTTCAAGTGAAGCATACATCGAGTGCATACTAGTTAGACAAAAGAATTAGATGCATCCCAAGATCCTAATTGAGTTAAAAACTGTTCATACAAGCTCTTACTGAAATCAATATTTCCGTGGTGTTTTTTTTTGTTTCCTCATAAGCTGCTCCTGGATCAATGTATGCATGTAATTTGTGTTAATAATATCTGTATATGTAAATGTAGGTGTCATTTTTTCTACTTTTGTTGCTGGGTCTTGAGCCACCGCCCACGTGACTAGGATGAGTATCAGCTTTCTTATGCCTTCCGCCTTTTGCCCTCCCCATCATTCTTTGTCTAATAGGTCCTTATAGTTGCCAGAATCTTAAAAAGTCTTAATTCTATGTATTTATTTATTCATTTTCAAACTTTGATATTTTAAAATGCATTTTCACAACTGAAAAGGCTTACTTTCTCTTGCGCAGGAATCTAAGGGAAATGTTTAAGATTGATGCTGCTGATTATATGATGTCCATTTGCGGAAATGATGCTCTTAGGGAACTTTCTTCTCCTGGGAAAAGTGGTAGTGTCTTTTTTCTGTCTCAAGATGATCGTTTCATGATTAAGACCCTCCGAAAATCTGAAGTAAAGGTATGCATCTAAATTTATAGCTTCCACATCTACATGTATTCATTTACTTATTTTCTCTTATATTTTTCTTCTTCTTCAATTCTAGCTTTGTGACCTTGAGTATGCGTTTTCTCAAATTGTTGCATGCAGGAGATTATTCCTTTTATGTCGTGATCATTCAGCACCAACATTGAGGTTAATATATAGTTTTAACTAGAGGAAGTTGCATAAGAGATTAGGTTAGGAATAGAACATGAATAGAGAAGGGAAGAAGACTGAAGATGTTCAACACTTCAATTACATTTTGAACGTATCAGCATGCTGATTTCCTATTTCTTAGTTTGGCCCGTTAGACTCGAACATAACCATATGGAATCTAATCCCTATATATTAGTGGACCAGAATCATAGTAGACCTCAGAAACTATCCTCCAGCTAATGGAATATTCTATCTGAGTTTCCAATTCGGCGTATTCAGGATAGAGGATAAAACAACAAAACACATTAAACAATAAAGTACTTACTATTATCATATTTATAATAGTACTTGCAGTTGGAGTGTGTCAAAAGCATTGGTTGCAACATCAGGACTGCAGGACGCATTTAGACATTAAAGGACTTGGGTTATTTATTTTCAATATCAAGTGGGTATTTATTTGTGGTGTGTGAGTCCAAAGGGACAGACTTTTTTAAAAAATTGACGTGTACTTATTACTGTGAAAAATTAGGTGAAATATGATAAGCCAACTTTGAATCAATAAATGTAGTATAGAACTTCACTTTGTGAAGTCTACTTCTTGTGCTTGGTAATCCAGTACCATATTGTGATCTGCGTACTTTTTATTTGTGTAAGCTAGTTATTTATATCTCAACCAAGCATTCTCTGCTAGAATATGAAACCTGTTCAATAGTTTTTCTGTTTTCATCCTTGTTTAACTGTTTGCTAAAGTAATAGGACCGGTGTTCTTATGTGTAGGTTCTTCTGC
Source organism: Panax japonicus (assembly GCA_020205505.1). NCBI lineage: Eukaryota > Viridiplantae > Streptophyta > Magnoliopsida > Apiales > Araliaceae > Panax > Panax japonicus. The sequence goes on along the minus strand of CM035093.1, from coordinate 12,608,098 downwards.
AGATGCTTCCAGACTACCACCATCATGTTCGAGCATATGAGAACACACTCATAACCAAATTTTTTGGTCTTCATAGAATAAAACCATCGAGTGGCCAAAAGGTAACATAATTATTTTTAAAGAAGGTGAAATTCTTATGTACACATGTGATTGTCGTATATTAAGAGTTCTGTTTTACAGTTCCGCTTTGTGGTAATGGGAAATATGTTTTGCACGGAATTAAGGATCCATCGAAGATTTGATTTGAAAGGTTCCTCCCAGGGGCGTTCCGCAGACAAAGTTGAAATTGATGAGAACACAACACTTAAAGATCTGGATCTAAACTATTGCTTTTATTTGGAACCTGTTTGGCGTGAGGCTCTATTAAAGTAAGTGGTGCTTCTCTTAGGGTATCAAACCTGTATCTTTTGGACTTGAAAACTAAAATATGCCTAATTTTCTGAAAATATTGTGAGAGTTGTCCCTCATCCTGAAGCTTCCCTAAGCTATTGCAGGGTTTTGGGTTCCTTCTCCTACTATCAAATAACCTAGATTGGAAGCTCAAACTTGATCATAGCTTGGTTTTAGGAGGATAGTTGATCAAGCCTCTCACTGGTTTACAGTGTACTTTATTTGCATGTTTGCATCCATGTTGCTCTCCACGTGCAAGTTAGGATTGGCGTGAAGGAGGATGTGAAATTCATCAGTGTGAATTTGCCTGCATAATCGGGATTGATATGAAGTTCAACTTCTTAATTTCCTCTTTTGTTCAAATTATTGCCGCGTCTTGGTTCTAGCATCCTATTTATCTTTTTTTTATGGAGGCGGACTGAAAGTGATTGTTAATTTTATTTTCATGCAAAGTTGCTGTTTTTTTTATCATTTTCACTTATGATGTTGTGTAGGCAGATCGAGATCGACAGTAAATTTTTGGAAGCACAGAACATCATGGACTATAGTCTTTTGCTGGGTGTTCATTATCGAGCTCCTCAACATTTACGATCTCTTATGTCCTACAATCGACGTTTAACGGAAGATGGACTGGGAATTGTTGCAGAAGAAGGTGTGTCAAATAACCAACAACTGATTTTTATGTATGATTCCCCTGAGCTAGTCTAACATGGGTTGTAGGATGCATGTATAATTTAAAATACCAGTTTCCATAATATGATTACAAGCCTAGAATCTGGGTGCTGAGTGGTGTATGGAATAGCAAAAAAACTAGTAAAAAGAAATTATGGAGAATATTAATTAGTCCTTGGTTTTATCTTGCAAATCCATCTTGTGTGACTTATGATCTAGTAAAAAAGAGAAGCTAAATGAACTTTTCAGTAGTCAAAGACTTATCTGAGTACCATTACGCCGAAATGAATAAAATTTATTTAAACTTATCCTCGTATGCATAATCTGGTTATACATCAGCTGAAATTCCAAGAAAGTTGAGGCCTTATAATGGAAATCGGACGGGTGTACTTCATGGTTTGCATGTCCCTTTTGGTAGAACAAGAGCAATAGCTTTGAGTGCCTAAAATTTTAGTATATCTGTTTTTATTTGCTGTAAATGTAAACTCTCATTACCATGCTTCAGATTACCCTGCTAGTCTATCTTAATTTATCTAATTTAAAGCGTCATTTGAAATCTTGTCATCAGTTACTGATCATTACCAAAAATTACATGACCTTAGTCAGCTGAATTGAGCCTTGGATCATTTATAAATTGGGTAAATTTGGACCATCTGCTGTATCTGGAGCTTGAGTCGTGAGTATAACCATTTAGGGAAAAAAATACTTCCAAGTGTTTATGTGGCAATAGAACGAGTCCTAGTTGAAATTCATTCTGGAAGTCATTATTATCTTTATACTAAATCTATATAAAAGGTGAGGCAGAGATTCTTAAGTTTCACTACCAATGATTCTAGCAGAGTCTATGGAGGATGAAATCTCTCCACAAGGCCTTGTGTTGGTCCCTCGTGGCTCGGAGGATAATAGTGTCGTTGCCGGCCCTCATATCAGGGGTAGGCGATTGCGAACATCATCAGCTGCTGGTGGTGAGGAAGTGGATCTCCTCCTTCCTGGTACAGCAAGGTATGATCCATTATACTTGAATATATTTTGTTTTGCCTGTATTTCCTTGTGGATTCTTCTAAATAGCAATAATTGTGCTTACAAATTCAAGTAAAATGTACATGTCACTGAATTTCCTCCACCTCTCACAAGTTACTAAGTTAATAACCTAGCAGGAGTAAATTTTTCACCGGGCCTTTAATGTAATTTGATATGTAGTAGATCAATACACAGAAAAAAGTGTGAACAACTTTACTTTCCCTAAAAGAAAAACGGTAAAAGGTCTGAAAGATCAAAATGCTAAAGATAGGTATTTAAATATTTATATAATTATAGGGGACAACAGACACTCCCATCTTCTATTAAAAATGATTCAGAACATTCTAAGAACAACTTCCTAAGTTCTTTCAATGAGAACAATACAAATGTTCAGGCGTGTCAACTGATAATATATTAGTGACGTCTAGTTCCGAAATATGACATGAATGCTGTACTTTACTTGGTTCCTCGCTTAGCTAGCATCATTGAATTTTGGTTAAACTTTGTATGTGGTTAAGCAGACTCCAGATCCAACTCGGAGTTAACATGCCATCAAGAGCAGAGCATATCCCAGGAGAAGAGGAAACAAAGATGTTCCATGAGGTTTATGATGTGGTATTATACCTTGGAATCATCGACATTTTGCAAGAGTACAACGTACATAAGAAGATTGAACATGCATATAAATCTTTTCAATTTGATTCTCTATCCATCTCTGCCGTGGACCCTATATTCTACTCCAGGCGTTTTTTGGAATTTATTAAGAAAGTATTCCCTCGAAACGTAATAGCAAGTTAAAAGGACGTCGGATCAGAATTCTCTGCATCTGATGAGAGATTCTGCCCCTTTTGCTTCAAGATGATTCTGACTTATCAAGAATGATAGGCTTTGTATACTAGATATGATAAAAGAGGATGAATCTGTTGCTGTACATACTGCAGATTACGGAAAGCTCGTGTGGATTCTTTGACTTCATAAACTAGGTTCCAACTAGTGTACCAAGTTATTTTGTATTCCAATTTTATCTTTGATTTCCCAACTTTGCACTGGTGCCTGTTTTGAATTATTTGATTTTTGTGGCTTAACAGTTAGAAATTTATTTTGATATTTTATCTTGGTGAGAAGCAGTCGACCTGTGCTTCATAATAAATGATGTCCTCATGGAAATTAGTTGAAGTTTATAGTTATCCTATCATAATTTCTCTGTAACCTACGAAACACTTGTCTAGTGTATAATTTGAACATGGACAGGAGTAGTTAATTTTTCTAGAATATTAATTGCAGGTCATGCATTATTAAGGACAAGATGTTTCTTTCTACCCATCCTCCTGGATACGCAGTGATCGTCTGTCACTGGGTCATTTTTGTTTGAAAGGATTAACATCCTCCTGAATACGCAGTAGAACAAAACAATATTATGCAAATTCAAACCCGTCTGTCCTCCAAAAGAAGTTATGCAACTTCACACTACTGTTTTTAACACTCTTAACGTACGTACCTGTACCTGTACCTGTACCAGCACCTGCATGGTAAATGAATCAAAAGTAGAACAAGAATACAGGTGTATGTACTGACAGGAACATTGGTCATCTGGTTGGGGGTTATATATAATATATTCCTCATTTCTCATCACCACAGCGCGCAGAGCTGAAATTATTGTGAATGATTTCAACGGCAACCAGTACTCAACGGTTACTCATCATATATCTATTATAATCAAAAGAGAGATAATTAAGTATTTGACCACCTTGATTTGAAGGCAATGATCTCATGCATATGCTTCCACCGCAAACAAAAGATACTGATGTTTTCTTGTATATTTTTTTGGAAGTGATCCCTACTTTAAGTAAATTTATTTCTTTGTCCAATTTACTCCCGCTTAATACAAACCCACCCCCTTTTTTCATCAAAAATATGCACTCTGGCCATTAAAATTATCCAAATTAATTATTAAATATGTTCTTTTTACCAATTTTTTGTGAGAGTTAATTCTGATTTCAAGGCACAGAGAGTTTGGTTAGATTTCAGTTTACGTAGATCCAAACTTAGTTTAATTTTTTTGAATAAGTGCTTCATAGATATGACCTTTTGTATTAAACTACTAATTAAAAAAGTACTAGTAATGTAGGAGAGATGACCTTTTGTATTTTATTTTTTAAATATTTCTTCTACTTATTTGTGAATGGCCTTGTTGTGTCACACAAACTGGTTTTGACGTTTATCATTATTGTGTTTGGTCAAATGTTATTGAAAGGTCATGATTTTAGCTGTTATTGGACGGCTGGGTAGCGGGTGCCCATTGAGATTTTGATCCTATAAACATATTAATATTAATATTTTTGTAATATTATTAATATTATTAGCATAGCTAGGATTATTTGGAGAGGAGAGGAGAGGAGAGGAGAGAAGAGCGAAGGAACGGTTTGAGTTTTTTAAAAAGACACGGAAGGAAGGTTGAGTTTTGACTTTTAAATAGTTATGTTACTTAAAGAAATTATACTATTTAAAACTTATGTTTTTAAACTTTCCTATATATATATATATATATATATGTGGGATTTAGGAACAACAAACTACGTACTGTAAGGATGAGGAATCATAATTCTGTCCCCCCCCCCCTCCCCTCCCCTCCCCTCGCCTCGCCTCGCCTCGATCCCTTACATGTTGGTGCCCATGCATGGCAAAGCCAGTTTATTTAATTATAATAGTAATAATGCAAGACTTATGCTGCTGCTATGATACGTACCATGTTAATTACCAACTTGTAAACATTTAAATGGACCGAAAGAGTGGCACCGCACCCTTTTATTTATATTAATTATTACTCCCTCCATTCCTAAATAAGTGACGTTTTAAAAGAAAAAATTTGTTTCAATTTATCTGTCGTTTACAACTTTTTAGGAGAATAAATTATTTACTTTCCTATATCACTCTCACCTTCTCTCATTGTCCCAAGATATTCTCACCCTTAATATTAATAGTTTTTAATTTTCCATAAAGGGGTAATGATGAAATTTCACACAGATTTTTATTATAAAATGGTAGTATTAAATGACTTTTTTTAATCCATGTGCAAACTTATTTAGGAATGGAGGGAGTATTAGTAATCATGTTTAAAATCTTTGTTGGAGCAAATTTATTAAAACCTTTCTTCTTTAAGACTAACTAGTTCCTGGAAATTAAATATTTTTGTGTGTGAAATGTCTGGACCTTACAATTAATTTCAGTTTCAACTTGGGTCAAAGGTGCCACAAAAGGATTGTTCTTGGTAAGCCGCTGAACCTTTCAAAATGATGAGAGTTGGAATATTGAACACACGTGTTGGAATAACGAAATCGCTAGAAGGAGGGCTTGAACCTCCGACCTTGTGGTTAACAGCCACACGCTCTAACCAACTGAGCTATTCCAGCAACTTGGTTTATAGTTGTTGACTTTTTTATTGTTCTCTGGTATCTAGTCAAGCTTATTCTGATCATGACGACTTGTTTAATATTTCTACAAATCACTGAAATAGTATGTCAATCCCCTTCCAATTTCATAAACACAAAATAAGTCGTGCTTTGGAAATGGGTAAAATAAAAATAAAGAAAAGAAGTAACCTGACAAGATGAGGATCTAAAAGATGCAACTTTGACTTTCTTATTCAGTTGGTTATTCCACAAAACCAAACATATAGGGAAAATTTTTCCTTTAGTTGTGGTATAGTATAGGGGAATCTTTTCCACTAATTTCTTTTAATTACCGGGAACCTTGTTTATAATGAAACCAATGAACCCTTCCAATAAGGGAATTGATTTCAGTAGGACTTTGTATTGAGGCAAAACATTCATCAAGACTCCCATATTATTATTATCTTAAAGAAAAGATACCCTCCGCACTCCGGCATCAAATAATTAAATTTTAACAATTTGGTTATGTTCACCTAACTGGCATGGCATGTCAAAAACCTAAACATTCTAAGCTGGTATTCATCAATCATGTAAACCTATTGGCATGCCACAGAATTAGCTGCAGCTTCCAAAATTCTTTGAGCTTCTGTGCCTTGATCAGCTAGCTCACTTGGGATCTGCCAAATCAAAGCTTCAACTTAGTACTGAAAATAAGAAGGGGGAATTAACACAAATGTCTTTAGATGCCAACCTTTCCATAGCTATTTGTTTTAGTTGGAGAAGCCCCGTAAGCTAGAAGCAATCTTATAATGTCCACATGTTCACCCCTAGCCGCATGATGGAGAGGCTGTAGAAAAGAAAAAGGAAACAAATAAAAACTGAAAACACAATAAAAGTAACTGAAAACTCAATAAAAGTGTTTGCGACAATAAAATCACTCACAGTGTCACCCTCTACATCAACTGATTCTAACATTCTCTTCACACACTCTGGATTATTGGCTCTGTTAATAACAAGTTGGACTATCTCTGTAAATCCTGCATGTGACAATGGCCAAAACTAAAATTACTGAACATAGTTAAAAACATGATATTGACAGCAGGGAATATAGCCTACCTCCTGCACAGGCATCATGCAAAGGTATTGCACCATCTTCATCCTTAGCCTCCAAACAAGCCCCTCTTTCCAACAATAGCTACATGGAAGAATCTAACAATATTAACTTGCTGAAAAAATATAATAATACTACTACACAGTTTATCAGAGTTTGTACCATAATATTACTACCAACAATCATAGCATTAATGATCATGACAATGATAATAAAATTTGCATCAAGCTGTTGTATTTCTAGTTAGTACCATAGAGCAACATGAAGTAACAGACCTGCACACAAGGCAAATGGCCGTAGAGACAGGTAAGATGAAGAGCAGTGTCCCCATCTTCCACCGGTTCATCAATGCTGCCTGCCAAATTATCTGTAGTTATCCATGACATTAGGAAAGCATTAGTACAGCGTACAAGAACAAACAGAAACACAACGAAATATGATTGCACAAGGAATAAAGTAAAACAAGCACATAAAGCAACTGAAACAGAGGAAACACCTTGGGTCTTCTACACTTAAAAATCTAAAACAGAAAATTTCCAAGATAACCAAAAAACAAATAAAGAATTCAGAACAAGCAACCTTATATAAGTTATCCACATCCTAAGCAAGTTGCAAAATATATCTGTTCAACTTGGCAGGTCAACTCTGAAGAGGTTAATCTAGGGCATTGGTTATCCTTGACAACAACATTAAACACATGCAAAACCTACATGAACAAACAGAGTTCAAAGTTGCAAATAATCAAACTTGCTAAAAAGAATTGGTTGCTCCATATGTGACTATGATCCAACTGACTTAAATTAGTCATAGTTACTCCCTCTGAACCCAAAACTTACTCATTGGGATAGAACAAGACCTGACTGAGGCAAAAAATGTCAGGCCAGGTTAGGGCTCATCCCAACTGCTGTAGTAGATTTCAGAATGTTACATCTGGCGCAATCAGCACCTAGCTTCCTACCAAAAAGAGTTGCAGCAAATGGCAAGCAATTCCCAATAAAATGCCTACAGACATGAACAGAGACGTACAGACAAACAAATGTACAGAGACTTGCACAAATCTCAACACTCTTTTTCATGGGAACAAAAACTAAACAAATTAAGTATATTCTATTATTCATGTCCATTCAGCTAATTTAATTTCACCTCCACATCAATCAGACTCCCTCCTGTTTCATTTAAAGTCACCCTTTAACAAGATATATCATTTGAAACCTTTTATCCTGCTATCATAAAGCTGATCACCAAAGGTTTATGTACAATATTTTCCAGTGAAACAAAGAAACAGTATAAAAATAGTCCGTACAAGGCAAACAGTATTATCTTCTAAATTAACATTGGAAAAAGAAGAACAGAATGAGGAAATATATTGCAAGATACTTCTTCATGAATACTATAACAAAGATGAAGTCCATATTGTAATACAAAGCAGGGCAGCAGCCAGCAGGCATACCACATCTAAATTACAAAACCTGCTTACTTCCTTGTGCACACTAGATATGTATTGAATTAAAGAAAATAGATCAGCAGCACATGAATTCAACATCATAAACCCATAAATAATTATATTCTAATGAACAAAAGCATAAATTTAATAAAATTCAAGTTTCAAGTCTCTGATGGATCACCTAGGTATAGTACTATATTCACGTAACTTCAAAATCTTCATTAGCCCTAGCTCCAAATTCAATCTTTTTACGTAAATAAATAAATTTGTCATGAGTATCGCACTTTTGATTAATAAAACCCTAGCCCTAGGTTTTGTTAAAAATAACCCGGGGAACCAAACACAAGTACAAGTAAAAGAACAGAATAAAGTTAAAAAGAAAAAAAATCAAACAAGGGAAGGTTGCGTGATATATACACATAATATTAATATATATATATGGTATACCAATAGCGCGGCGGAGGGCGTCAACGTCGCCGAGCTCGGCGGCGGAGGCAAGGTCGAGGAGATGCGGAGGGATATCAGAATCGGCCTCGGGAAACACTCCTTCATCGAAAAGAGCAACTTCTTCGTCTTCATCAATCATTCCATTGCGTCTTCTTGGTACCGCCATCTTCCCTCACTAGCGAAAGCTGAAGAGAGAGAAAACAAGAGGATGCGTCTTTTGTTACGGATGAACGAAAACTCTTCCCTTTTCTCTATGTTTTTGTTTTTTTTTTAAATTGAAGTGTAGTAATATTGGAATAATGGAAATTAGGGCTACTTCAATTATGTTTTCTGTTTTCGATTTATTATTATCTATATATTTAGTTATTATTATTTATTAGGAGAACACTATTTTATACGTGTTTTTAATATTTTTACGTAATTTTTTTCACATGGAGGTTTCCCTATCTATTATCATCGTATATTTATCAACTAGCTGGATCTCGTGCCTCCGGCACTGTATAGACAGTAAGATTTATCTTAAATTTTAAACGGTCCAGATAATTTATCAAGTGAGTGATAAATTCAAAATTATTTGTATTTTATTAGATAAATAGAGAGATGTATTTTATTAGATAGATGTATGGACGGTGGGATTTATCTCAAACTTTGGACGACCAAGATGATTTATTGAGTGAGCGGAAAATTCAAAATCATTTATATTTTATTAGATAGATGTATGGACGGTGGGATTTATCTTAAACTTTGGACGGCTAAGATGATTTATTGAATGAGCGGAAAATTCAAAATCATTTGTATTTTATTAGATAGATGTTTCTAATTCATTCAAAATCCTATGATGTATTGCTATATTTAAATTGAAAAAATGAAATTAAATATATATATTTAATGAACATTCTGACAACCATTTCGATTAAATAATAATGCTACTATCACATAAATAATCTCACATAATACTCACATACATATATACATATTGTGAGATCCACATATCAGGCGAAGATCCATAATATGCATATGTCTGTATATAAACATTATATTATGTGAAATTTTTTATGTCATAATAGAGCATTGTTGTCGACTAAATTAGAAAGGGTGGAATGAGATCTATTACATTGAACTGAATGAATGTAATAATTACGTCATTTTATCCTCTCATGCACTTAAAATGCCAACAAAAAATTTAAAAAATACTTTTATGGTTCTAAATTATAAGAATAATATTGACTTTTTAAAATTCAAATTCAAATATTTTCAAACTCAAAAACATGAATTTATGTAATTTATATCAATAATTGATAAAAATATAAATATGCAAAATTCAAATACACGCATGTCTAATTTTATAAGTAAATGAGTTTGTCTTTGATTAACTCATTGTTCACGTAAAGACCTAACAGAAATTATAGGGGGACATTTTCTAGCCATATATTTTTTTTTTGTAGCACCTCTTAAAAAATGTAAGACCCCAGTTTTTATAAATAAAGATGAATTTTTATAATTATTATTTTTGAATATTATGGAAAAAATTTGATATAATGTTATAGTTGTGGGTAATATTTATAAATTTTGCAAAGTACGCAAGTTGTTATAAAATATTCTTTTTGTCGGGAAATATTCGTACGACGGCAAAATTATTGGTGGACCCCACAACAGAATTATTGTCGGATTGAGAAAACGACAAATATTTTATTTAAAATAACGGCGGAAGTTTTACCGTTGATACTATTGAACTACTGGGTAGTAAAAGTACAGTAATACGCGTTGTTGCATAGTAGTACACGGTATTGATTATTGATATTTATGTGAGAAGTCGCTCAGTTTGATTCAATTATTGTCGATTAATAATATGAATTATTATAGCGATGATGACGTTTTGTTTTATTCGTATTATTAACGTAATAAAACAGAAACATCTTTTTATATAAAACAGAATACTTTATTAAAGTTATTTTATAAATAAAATATATTATATTTTATTATGCATAGTGTTGCATAGTATTTTGCATAGTGTTACATAGTGTTTGCATAGTAAAAATCTTTTTATATAAATAGAATATATTATATTTTATTTAAAAGATTTTTCTTTAAATATGGACCGTCAGATTAAAGTAAAACAATCTGGACCGTTCATGGATTAGTTACTATGCATTCTATTTTCCTATAAATAGAAGCTCATTCCTTCATTATTTTCTTACGAATTCATTGAAACTCTAGAGAGAGAAATTATAGAGAGAAGCTATAGGGAGAAAATTATAGAGAGAAAGAAGAAGAGTATTCTGCTACTTCACTACTTCTATATCCAGTTCTTTTACGGTAAGGGGTGTTATTCTTTCTTCTTGAAGAGAACTTATGTTATTCCATTCTTTGTTGTTCTGTTGGAATAACCTGTAAAAGTGGCATACCCTATACATGACCTGTATACGCGGTATACCCTATACTTGGTGAAATCCTTATGTTATTCCATTCATTATTATTCTGTGGGAATAACCTGTATACGCGGAATACCCTATACTTGGTGACATTCTTCTATCATTCTGTTGGAACATCATGTCTGTGTGTTTTACACCGGACCTGGTTCCGTCTTTACTATTATTCCGTTGGAACATCCTGTCTGTGTGTTTTACACCGGACCTGGTTCCGTCTTTATTATTCCGTTTGAACATCCTGTCTGTGCTATACGCCGGACCTGGTTCCATAATTTATTATTCCGCATTTATTATTCTGTTGGAACATCCTGTCGGTGTGAATTTCACCTGACCTGGTTCCGTTATTATTATTCTGCTGGAATAACCTGTCTCTGCGGTCTATCGCATGCATGGTGATTTCTTTTGTTATTCTATTCTTTATTATACTCAGTTGGATAAAACTTTGACTTCTATACTCCATGAAATTAGTGTGATATCCTTGATATTTGCGCTTCATCCAGTATCTTTTCATGAAAATATTCTTCTGAGCATTCTTGAATTTTACACCACAAAACAGTATCGTGTTGACAATTTGGACGTTAATAATTCTTGGATAAAATAATTCTTGAACTTGTTTTATTGAATTCTTATATTATTGTCATAATCCTCATGTTTATATTTTGTTGAAAGTCATCTGTGGCCTGTAGTGCATAGATGGACTTGGTATGATTATGACCAGGGATTATTCGGTGTAATCATGACCGTAATATTACAAATGATGTAAAAATTAAAAATCCTCATTGACCCGTAGTGCATTGATGGACAGTTGTTGGCATGATCATGACCATTAATGAATACACAAATATTCTTGGCTGTAGTGCATGAATAATTGTGGTCGTGACCCTAATGAATATCCTTGGCCGTAGTGCAGGGGTGATTCGATGATGTGGAATATTTATTAAGCTGAGTCTCAGCTATAACAGTGATGAAAAACCTTTTAAATCATAAAAGATAGTAGATTCTATTCTCTACTTGACTCTTTTAATGGATTGCTTGTTCCGCTGCAGTTAAACTTGACGTCTATTATATTTTATCAGTTTAACACTGTTGAAGGCTAATGATAGTTTATTCTGCATTATATTAGTCATAATATTTCTTACTGGGCTAGTTGAGCTCACCCTTTCTTTCACTGTTCTCTTCAGGAAATGAGAATATAGCTGGGACGAGTCGGGGAACAGAGTGATGGACCAGAGAATAGTATTAGTAGTCCTCATTATTCTGTTAAATAGTGTGACAATAATTGTATTGAGGACTCCTTTTGAGTTTGTATGATCTCTAGTAGACAATTATTGTATTCAAACTTCACAGTTGTATTTTGTCGTATTATACACGACAGTGATATTAGTAAGTTGTATTTGAATTTCGTACCATGTATTTGACGACTCAAGATGGGTGATGTATACCTAATTTTGGGAGCGTCATAAAAAATATATAGTATTTATTTCAACTAAAATTTTTATAAAAAATAGTGTTTCAGTTGAAATAAATATTATACATGTTTTAAGAGTTACTAAAAAAATCGTTAGAAATATCTCCAAAAAATATCCCCCTAAAAGAACTCAAAGACCTAATGTCATAAAAAAATAATAAAATTACAAAAATGACCATTAACAATAATTGAAGGACGGTCACATCAAAACTACTATACCCGTCTCAAGTGAAGTGAAGTGACATTTAAAAATGCAATTAATCTGTGCTGAAAATGACATGAATAAAAAACAAAAGAATAAGCCTCAATCTCACATTTATGGTCCCACTAGTAAGCAAATGGAGGACTAGTATCTTTGGCCCAAATACTTAAAAAATTAAATTAGGTTCCAATCCACATATGCTTTGACGTCACTCATTCGCCAAAATACCCCTCCATTTCCAAACCCAAAGCTGGGCATAACGGTACTTTTACCAGAAAACAAAATCAATACACATGTTACACGCACTCGGCAGACGGCAAGCCAAATCCCTTATGACCCGTACTGAAACTTTCTTACCTCACCATGTTGACCTTTTTAATCCATACGACGTCGTTACGCGTCGAGTTCTTTCCGTATTATAACTCAAAATCGACGTCGTTTCCCAAAACGTAAGTAATTTATCAGTCGCTTCTTCATCGAATGAAAGAGGCATTAAAATATACAGGCAAATGCTGGCGTGTCGCCTCTTGTTTTTACACACAGAGAGTGGGTTGGATATGAAAACGGAAAACCTGTTTAGGAATTTGGTGGACGTAACATTTACAGAAGAAAGTTTTTATTTTGGGGGGTTTCCTCTCGGTGGAGGCTTCACCTTCTTAAATCCTATCACAATTACACCTTTTTTTTAGTATCCTAAATGCTCGATCATCCTCTGCCTCTTTTGTGGTCTGTTCTTAATTTCTTTTCTCTTTTCCACTTTCCCTTATATCTGTGTTTATATATTTCATTTGGGTTTCTATTGTAAATGGTACGCGTGTAATTTATTTGGTCAATTTCAGGTGAATTCTGGTTTTTGAAGAGAATGGCGAGCAGTTTGGAGACCAAGATTTTCACTCCATCGTCTGCACAAGACGATGAGTCTCCAATGGATAAGGGATTTGGGGTTTTTGGGTCTGTATTTCCAGTTTTATATATATATATATATATATCTTTTTTTATTCTTGATGGGTCTCTGTTAAATTATTTAATTTCTGGAAAATGAATTTACAGGTGCTTACATTACAGAAGGAGATGCAAGATCATTGCACCTTGCTGTGATGAGGTTTTTGATTGTAGGCACTGCCACAATGATGTGAAGGTTGGATTTTTTTTTTATTCGTTTCGTTTCATTCTTTTTTGGCCGATCAATGTCTAAAATTTTGAGCTTTAAAGATTAAAAAAAATCCAATATTTTTGCTTATTATGTGATCAGAATTTACTGGAAATGGATCCGCGTGATAGGCATGACCTTCCTCGCCATGAAATGAAAAGGGTCTGTCTTATTTCTCTCAGCTTAACTTATTACTTTTTGTCAAATTTATCATATTAGAATGGATTGTGAATCTGTTTGATGAGTCGGAGGAGGCTTTTGGAGAATCAAGTTGTAAGCTTGATTTTAATTGGTCTTATTTTTTTTAATTTCTGAAATGTCATTTTTAGTATTATATATTTGCTAGATTTGGTTTAGGGTCACATGGATACTGACATATTACTTGTTTGCTCTGCATCTGTTGTTTGGATAAGCTGAGGTTTCTTGATGCTATCTGTTGCTTCTTTTTCTTTGTTCTTTTTTCCTTCCTACCTATATTTAGTTTTTGGCAAAATTTTAAAAGTAAAATTTACTTGATTTACTATGTTTCTTAGTTCATATGATTGCTTTTATCATATATTGTGGACCTCCCGGCATGCATGTCAATACTGTATTGGTAAATTAACCAAAGTTAACTTCATGTTAACCACTCCCATATATTGTATTTTATTTCTATTTTCATGCTTTTAGCTTCATTAACCCTTCTTAGTCAGTATCTATTTGTTGGACTTTGACATCAATTCATAATAATATCTATTTTATATATTTCAGGTTATCTGCTCATTGTGCAACACAGAACAAGATGTGAGTCTCCTTCAACCTCAAAGAATGCTAAGATTCATACTTGTAGTTCATTTTTTAGCTGTGTATATTCATATTAGGACTCGCGTTATCTGTGATCTGTTATTATTGGTAACTAATTGTCTGGACCTGTTGACCTTACTTTATCAGGTAATAAAAGAACTTTGTTAGAATAATATAAGGGCAGAGTTTTGAATCTTCCCTAGTTGCACGGGCTGGCCGTATTGTCTCATGGTTGTCTCCATAGAGACAAATGTCGTGGTCATCTCAACTTTCTACAAGAGTAACTAGATCGAGATAGTTCTTAACAAGGTTTCATCTTCATATCTGTACAGGTTCAACAAATATGCATCAAGTGTGGGGTTTGCATGGGGAAGTACTATTGCTCAACATGCAAATTTTTTGATGATGATGCAAGTCTTTCCACAAATTTTAATTTTTTTTTTGTTGTTTCAAATTCAACTATTAATTAAATCCTTAACTACAAGATTTTTCTCCAGGTCTCGAAGAAGCAATACCATTGTGTTAAATGTGGAATTTGCAGGTTAGAATTCCTTTCCATGCTAGTCATGTCATTTCTATTAGAGCTCTTCATGCATTACTTAACAAATAAGCCATCAGATTTTCATGCATTTCTTTACGTCTAAGCCATCATATTTTCATGCAATTGTTGACAACCATGTCTTCATACTCATTTTCTTTTCTTCTTTCCCACTGAAGTGGAATTCCAATAGTATAAAGCGAAGAGTATGGTGGCTTAGTATGGAAAACGCCAATAATGACACGGTTTTGGCTGTTCAAAACCTTATGACGTTCAGCTTTATTTATTGAACAATATCGTAAATAGATCCACTTGTGTTTTTACACCACGTGGAAAACATATCCTCGTTTTAGCACAACTCTTTTGTTGATATAGTTGTCAGCTTGAGTTGTTTACTTCCTACTAACAAATTATTGCTCTTTGCCGGACATTGTAAATGTCTTAAAAACTTTGTCATTTGGCAATTAGTTACTTCTATTTTCTCCATGCAAGTAATATGGATAACAACTAACGTAATGTCCTTGTTCTAACTTTACATGCAGAGTTGGAGGACAGGAGAATTTCTTTCACTGTGATAGATGCGGTGAGTGATTATAAACTTCTTGATGTGACATTTGACTGCCCTGTTTTGTTGACATCCATGAACTGAAGTCTTGAAGATATCAATACTTTTACTTTGTGTTCCCCTTCAAGATTGCTGCTATTCAACTTGGTTGAAAGATTCACACATTTGTGTGGAAAGAGCTATGCATCAGAATTGTCCCATTTGCTTTGAGGTATATTCAAATGACGGAATTTTAAAATTGCAAATATGGCGTTCAAGGCTAGCTAATCATTTCTATTTCTTTGTGTAGTATCTTTTTGATACAACAAAAGAAATGATTGTCTTGCTTTGTGGGCACACTATGCATTTGGAATGTTTAAAGGAGATGCGACGACATTTCAGGTAAGAATAATTTTCTTATGGCAACATGTTATAGTACACTGTCGAATTGTTTTTTAGTTTCTGGTAGTTCCATATATTGTCCTTTCGTACTGTTGTATGTTAATTGATATTCGTACTGAACCTTGTGGGATACAGGTACTCCTGCCCTCTTTGCTCAAAGTCATTTTGTGATATGTCTCATGTGTGGCAAAAATTTGATGAGGAGGTGTGCCAATTCTAGTTTGAATTTTACTTTTTATTAAGCTATATGTGTTTTTACGATGTTAGAAACCTGGCTTTCATACCAAGCTCATTTTGTGAAACTTAAAAATCCAGGTTGCTGCAACAAGCATGCCTCCAATGTATCAGAATAGGAAGGTAAGTGCGAGTAGTTTTTTTTTTGTCCATGTCTAATCGCATATAACTTTGGTCATAATTTTGAAATACTAATAATTCTGTAGTACTATGGTTCAGGTCTGGATCCTCTGCAACGATTGTGGGGAAAAGTCTGAGGTAAATTTCCATATTCTAGCACAAAAGTGTGTAAGATGTGCCTCCTACAATACTAGGCAAATTCAACATGACGGTGCATCAAGCTCATCAAGGATTACAGAGATGGTGAGATAATCAGCCAAATCGCTTGGACTTCTGAACAGAAAGCAATCCATACTTTGAGGTTATATATGATGAGTACTTCTAATCAAGAGTTGTATTTGGTATGCTGAAGTAAATCTATGACCGATGATATATGTCTACTTTCACCTGTTTTGAAGTATTTGCTTATTCCTTAGTTGTAATGTCTCTAGCTTATGGAGTTTGCATATCTTTGTTAATATTCAATAATCATATGAAACTGAAAGATCTGTTTTGTTATATCAAATGGTGCCTTCAGTGTTATGTATGATTGGTACATGTTTTAGGTTAGCTAGGAAGTACGTATGTCATACATTATTACCACTGATCTAATTTGCTGAGTCTGTACTTTGTAGAATCCTAGTGGGTCTATCGGTAATGCTACATGTACAAGTGTCCTTCCTACTAGACTAGAGTTTCTTTGGAACTCTCAATCTCTCTGTATAGAATAAATATTATGTTTCAAAAATTAGATTGTAATCCTCAATGCTTAAGTTTGGTGTATTGTGGTGACATGGCTGATAATATTGTGAAATCACGAGAGTTTGAACTTGGGGCAAAATGGTGCATCGGAAGTCTGATTGTTCAACTGTTATGTTTGGTCGTTTTGTTTAGGTTGTGGGTAGATGTTATTGACCATGCCACACTTTGGATGTTTTACGTTTTTAACTTATCTTAGAAAAGAAAAGAGTAGACAAGTATTTTGGTAATTGGATTATTATATACTACCTTTCTTTGTACATTTGACATAATCACTCGCACCCTTGCGAAAGAATGTCTTTAACTTTTAAGCTTGTGAAAATAGTAGACTAATAGGAAAGTTGGGTTGAATATATTGTTTATTTAGAATAGTCTTGATGTTGTATACATTTATGGCTATAAAATGAATACAGTAGATTTAATTAATTAAAATAATTAATTGTTCTTTATCTCCTCCGGAGTATAGAGGTGGATGTCTCGCTGGTTGAGCGGTTGCAGGGGCCTGGCATTCCTCTCCGCATACTGCAATGAAAACAATAATATCATCAATTATGTATATTTGGTAAATTATAGCAGTACAAGTAGTTACTTACATCATGAACTGCTTCTCGAAGCAACTTGATTTGATCTCTTGAAACACTTCTTAGCTGTAATATTTCAATTTTTAGATGAATGAGTGAGTCATAGGAAATTTATTATATAGGATTTATTTACCTTTTTCTTGATGGTCCAAATGACGGCTTCAGTACAAGGAGGAACAGTGAGGGAGCCTATGTATCTGTAGAAACGTCTACCACTGATGTTAATATCATTCGGATCCATCAACCCAGGGTTTCTTTTTTCATTTTTTTTATCCACCATACTTGATATGTTTCTCATCAGCTGAATTTGAAAGAAAGCCAAATACATGGGAGAAATAAATACAACAATACAAATTAATAAGTAGTTATATAGGAGTTGATAAATAAATAATAACTACCTTGGAGAGGAATGGGTCTGGTTTCCCAATTTTGTATAGGACAGCAACAACAGCTATCTGGTTTTTAAAGTTGGAGTGAACCATGTGTAGTTCCATGTCGTACCTCCTGGCGTTGATGGTGTGCTCGGAAGGGGAGTGCCAGTGAGCTTGTCGGAGAGGATAGTCGATGCCATTGATCTCAATTGATCCAGCATCACCAACCCATTGAACCTATGCAACCAACATCAAGCGATCAAAATCAAATGTAAATTGTGTTTGTTTATTATTAGTAATAATTACTTTTTCCTACATATTTCTTTCTATCCATAGGTCGGTCGGCTTCGCTCGTGGTCTGGAGTCTCAAATGTCTCTCTCAAATATATATATCATCAATATATAGGTCATGGTGAGTCTTGAGTAGTAACTATTATGTGTATTTAAAACATTGGCATTACTGTTACATACATAACATAACATGTACTACATTTGAGAAACATTTAATATCCCAAATAGACCATATCATTATTGTATATGAAAAAAGATAGCTCTGCCCGTGGAACACAAGCTATGTTAATATTGGTGAGTTGTTTTTTTTAAGTAAAAAACAGAAAAGTCAACTTCACAGCTAGCTGCGGCCGGCCCGCCGGAACCAATGGATATTTATCCTCAAGGAGTAGCATAACAAACCAGGCACACAAATTGAGGTTGATGAGGATGTTGTACCTTATATGCAGACTGACTGCAGTTTAGTTGATATTAGGTTAGGTGGGTGTTTTTATGCAAGACAATTAAGGAGTATATATGTATATGCATTGAATATAAAATGTTGTTGTAGATGGACATTGTTAATAGTGAGTGTAATTGATAGAAAGTTTGTAATTAAAATGGGATCGATCTTACAGATATATCATGGCCTCTGTTTATGAGAGTTGCATTAGAAGGCTTGTAATGCTTTTTGATCTTCCCAAACCTGGAAATAATTTCCACTCTTTGATGAGACATATCTATGGGTGACTGCATCTCTCCATTCTTACATGCCGCCCATTCTTTCTTTATCTCTCCCCAATGTTTTGGTCCCTTCTCGCTCCTTTTCCCATAATCAAATTCTCTCTCATCCTCTGCATCCATTACATTAATTTACATACATACATACATACATACAAGTTAATTAATTTAAACACAATATATATATATATGTGTGTGTATATATATATATATATATATATATATATATATGTAAAGATCAAACAACGGCCAAAAGAATTATACAGAAGAGTACGTAATAATGTTTAGAATCGAGAATTACCAACTTCTTGAGCTCTGATTGTTGTTGTATGCAGGAGCAGGAGGAGGAGAAGAGAGCCAATAATCAAAGTATTGTACTTCATTTGTCTAAATTTGTTGAAAAACAAAAAAAGCTAATCTAATGAATTTAGTTTGGAGGGTCTTATTTATATGACTTTATGGAGATAAATATAGAGAGTGGACTGTGGATATATATATATATATATATATATATATATATATATATATATATAAAATATGGTTATGGTGTAGCGAAGGAGGGTTCAGGAATCAAAAGACCGTGTTTGGACGCAAGGAGACGAAATTAAGAATGGTATTCGTGTTTGTATTGTTCTTTATTTTTCTGTATATAATATAAGAAATCGATTTATTCTGGTGCTTGAATTTAGTATACCTATCCCTATCCCAGCTAACGGGATGAATATGATACATCATCCTCCATTATTTTATTTATATTATAAATTAGCACAAATTAGCCATTTCATTATTTTCCTACGCGTGATCAACTGGGAAACACTATTAAGTCTATATGAATCGAGTTGAACCTAGTATTGAGTTATTCATATTTGGTTAATAAAATTCATCTAGTATAAAATAAAGTTTGATTAAGACTCATTTAACTACCGAGTTGAGTACGATCTTGAATCGAGGCTTGGTAGTTTAAAATTTTCAAACGAATATAATTCAAGTATAGATAAAAAATTATAATTTCAGGAGGTTCGAGTAATTTATCAAACTTTAATATTTTCTCATATTTAAATAATTTATATTTCGAGCCGAGCTCGAATCGACTTTTTAATCGAGCGAATACGAATCAAGTTCAAACTGTTTGTTCTAATTTTTACTATTTGATAACGTATAGTATAGGTAGGCCTGATAAAATATGGTTATGAGTTGGTTTTAGTTTTCAAAATATGGTTATGTTTCCATTTAAGAACTAAAATCATATTAACCATTTTTAATAGGGTCATTTACATAAGTATACAACAAATAGAAAGTAATTACAAGAAAAGTGCATCAACTAAATAATTACAAAAAAAGTGTAATTAGGACTTATATTACAAAAATAGTA
The DNA here is from genome assembly GCA_020205505.1 of Panax japonicus. Classification (NCBI taxonomy): domain Eukaryota; kingdom Viridiplantae; phylum Streptophyta; class Magnoliopsida; order Apiales; family Araliaceae; genus Panax; species Panax japonicus. Next base: position 12,587,682 of record CM035093.1, on the reverse strand, counting down.
CAATTCACATTAATAAAGAAACCTAAAATCAAGGATAACTAATAATTCAAATTCAAATTCAAATCTTGTCTCTAACAACAATTTCAAATCCATATTTCAAAATTCAAATCAAAATGAAAAAATTAAAAATAAAAAATTATGAAGGAGCTAATGTTCATCATCTTCCTCTCTCGCCGCCACCGCTGCCGCCGCCACATCGCCGCCGCCGCCGCCACCGGAGTTGCTATTCTGAATTTCTTTTGACGATTTGGTTACCCATAAAAATTGAAATAGTTACCTTTATACGAATTTTGACTAGTAAATGCATCACATTTAAAATAAAATTGTTAATCAAATAAAACTGAATTAATTACCTTATCAAATGATTTGGTAACCAACTATATGAAATTTGGTTACCAACTGCATCACATCCAAAATAAATTAGTAACCCAATAAAACTAAATTGGTTACCTTATCGAAAGGTTTAGTAACCAACTGCATAAATTTTGGTTACCAACTGCATCACATTCAAAATATATTAGTAAGCTAATAAAACTGAATTGGTTACCTTATCAAATGATTTCGTAACCAACTACATAAAGTTTGATTACCAACTGCATCACATCCAAAATAAATTAGTAATCTAATAAAACTGAATTGGTTACCTTATCGAAAGATTTTGTTACCGGTGAAAATAAAGAATGGACCGGTGGCGGTGGGAGGCGGAGGGATCGAGGAGATGGAGGGGGTGGGACGTGGGAGTGGGGGGGAGAGAAGGGTGGAGGAGAAAGGGGGCGGAAAGAGGGGGAGGAGAAAGGGAGGCGTGGGGAGGGGGATGCGGGAGGAAGGGGAGGCGGAGGGAGGGGAGGTGGTGAGGCGGAGGCGGGAGGAGGGGGAAGGCAAAGGGAGGCAGAAGTGGGAGTGGGAGTGGGAGTGGGAGTGGGAGTGGGAGGAGGAGGGGGGAGGGAGAGGGGGCGGGAGGAGGGGGGCGGCAGTAGAAGGAGAAAGGGGCGGGAGGAGAGGGAGGGGGTGGGGGTGGGGGTGGGGGTGGGGAGGGAGTGGCGGGAGGAGGGAGGAGGGAGGAGGGAGGAGGAGGGGGAGGGGGAGGGGGAGGGGGAGGACAGGAGGAGGAGGAGGCGGAGGAGGCGGAGGGAGGAGAAGAAGAAGGGAAACAGAAATGGAGTGGTAGAAAATCGTGGGAGAGATGGGGAGAAAATCGTGGGAGAGATGGGAGAGAAAATCGTGTGCATAATTAAAGGGATAAGATTACACTCTTTTTGTAATTAAGTATTGCATTTGCATTAATTGTGTAAATATTTAATGAGTGCACTTTTGTTGTAATTATATTTTTAAATGTACTATAAAATGTAATTGTTCCTTTTTAATATGGGTTGTGTGGGTTGGAACTATATGGTTATTGTTCAAAACCATATTAATCATTTTAAGATATTTTGACTTTTTAACAGAACTTTTGAAAAATAAAATTGTGACCGTCACAATTAAATTAATTAAGTAATAATATGATATAAAAATTATTAATATAAATAATAAAATGCTAAAAAATTATACTAATAAAATTTTAAATTAAAATTATTAATACTCTTCTATATTTAAAAATGCACATCAAAATCATACTCTACCTAGGTAAAATATGTAGAATTAAGATATATAGATTTTAATGAGCCACATTATATGTAATATATTATTAATAATAATGTTGGAGTATCGAGGATGCACGTGACATGCATGCAGCAAAATTCGATTATCAGGTAGTATTTGATGATACGATTGCAGCAGCCGTGCTTATTATCTCAATTATTAGAGAAGCTAGCCAGGGCCAGCTCATCCAATTAATGGAATCTGGAAGGCGTAGTGGAAATTACACTAAAATTGAGCCTTAATTATTAAAATTTAAATAAATAAAAATGGTTAACCGGTTCCAGTTAATATGGTTTAACCCAACAGGTAACTAACTATATTGTCAGGTCTAACTATAGGTAGCTACCAGTGTTGATTTGAATTTAAAAATAAATACCTATGACAGGTCATGATTAAAAATAAATAAACAAACATTATGAATTAGAATCCTTTCTATTTCATGATCTAGATTTAAAATGTGTTGTAATACAATATCATAAAAATAATAATGAGAAATATATAAAAAATGAAAACTCGAGAAATAGTGACAATTATTATAAAAAGTAGGTAAGGTATGATCTTTAAAATGGAATTTATTTCATTTTGATTTGAGACGAGGAGTTTAGGGCACATATAGGGAGTAGGGAGTAGGGAGAGAAATGTTTATGTTATAAAATTCAAACCAAATGGTTGCATTCAATTTTATTTTCTCCAAGTTTTTGAGGTTCCATTAGATGTTTTGGTAGTTATAAAAACAAAGGTGTTTATAGTTAGTTTGTGTTTTATATCCACAAAGTCCAATGAATACCAAGGTGGATACCGGATCATCTCTCTTCTCTCATCTGGTATGTAAAGGTTTTCAACATTAAAAATGGAACTAATAATTTCTTCATCTTCATCTGAAGCGGAGGGACGGACGGAGGGAGGGAGGGAAATATAAGAACCCCCCCGAACCCCTGACACTGAACAAACACTGGATCCTGTTAATTATTTTCAAATTATGTCAACTCCGTCATTAATTAATATTAACTTTAGATACAAAACAAGTTCCTGAAACACATTCTCTTTAACTTTAACAAACAATTCCTCATTTTGTCACCTACGACACCAAAATAAAAGGAAGGAGGACGCTTTTGGGGAGGGAAACACTATTTGAATACATATTTCTCTATCTTCTCTATTATGCTTATTAGTCCAAGTAGATCAGACAAGTCTATTACTGCCAATAACTTGCCACTTAGACCTCTAGGTGCTAACGATCGTCAAATGATTTGTTCATAATGTCAACAGCTGAATCCATGAACTGCAGTGTCAGAAACAAACACAAAACAAAACAAAAATTGATCAGGGCAGGATGCTAAGCAGTATTAAACTTGCACTAGCATATCAAACACTAGTTTCCTTTCCATCACACAATAATTCATTTTTATCCCCCTATCTTAAAATAGAAATGTATCAGAGCTAGGTAAAGAGAAATTTTTGTCCCTTTTGTTCATCTTTTCATTGGTGTAATCAGATTCCAAAAGCTACAAAACTTACTAAGCGATCCACAAAAAGAGTCTCATACTCTCATTTTATCATTTTTTTTTTGTTCACAAAAACAGTCCACTTATTAAGTGATAGTAGAATAGAATGACACGACGTCTTCAAATTTGTCATCGTAATTTTGTTATCATATCACACTACTAAATTAACAACTTAATGCTTTGGTAAACATGGAACAAAAACATATCCTTAATATTCACAAATTTTGCAGATGGGTCTCTTTTAGAGGAACAGGACGCGCGCGCACACATATATTTTAATATTCTCAGCCAAAGAAATAGAGCAGTACATATATCCAGTTCATAGCAAGGCCAACTTTCACTTATTTGTAACACTAGAGCCTAAAAAGATTTAATATATTTGAAATCATAGGGAATAGACAACAAAGAATTTGTTTATTCACCAGCCTGATTAGTCCTAGTTAAAAAACCAGAGCTCCAGCACAAGAGCAAACACTTCAAAAGAAAAACGTCAAAGAAAGTGCTTGGATGCAGACTGAAGAAGTGGTCACTGTTTCAGCTAGTTGAAAACATATTTAGGAAGGGGGAAAAGCCCAAATTTCTATACGTTATCAATGTTAAAGAATACATTTCAGTTTAGTCGTGTCCAAACCAGGGGTGTTAACCTCATTCTCAGCTTCTCTATTTTAAATTTTAATAGCCCTGCCTAAACTTAATGTGTCAGCACTTTATGTTATATCATATCTAAGAAGGGTGCCAATGGTATAAAATTGTACTACAACTGTCTAGAAAATGAGATTCCTACTTATTTGTTGACCTTTTCTCCCTTTGAATCTTATGGTTTGTATAGGACACAGTTGATATAATTTTTTTCAATAACTTTATCCGAATAATAAATTATAGTCTTTAAAGTTTAGTATTATAAAAAGGTATCCCAAAAAAATAAAAAATTACAAGTATCCAAAAATTATGATGTCTAAGTGTGTCTTTTACAAACCTTAACATTCAGAAAAAAAGAGATATAAAAAGAAAAAGAAGAAGAAGAAGTAGGCCCCTCATTTCCAAACAATGGAATTATTAATGTAAAATTTACAATTACAAAACAAATGTCCAAAGCATTCTGACAATTTGGTTTACAAACTGGTTGATTAACCTAAATTAACTAGAACCATTTGGGTTGTTAACTACTACAAGTTATTTGGGTTGGCTAAAGTTTTGACCTATATTTTTTAAAAGAAAAACAGGCCCAAACTAGTTAACCGGGTTTGACCCTTTTTTTCTATAACTAGTTACATCTCCCCACCTCATCCTCGTTGATCCGATCCCAATCTTGGCTCCCGCAATTCTAAGCCCCTTTATACATTTACATATAACACATGTATATAACTAATATATAATTATGCTTTTTGTTTCAAACATACTAGCTTTAATCATAGACAAATAAAAATGCATCTGTGGCTATAATTTTTTTTTTTTTGATTTTGACGAGTTTTCAAATTTACCAAGATTTGTAAATATCACATATAAATAATATACTAATATAATATAAAAAATATATAATATATTTCCTTTGTTCCAAAATTAGAGATAGAATTTGACTTTTGAAGTCAAACGACGGCATATGAAACTTCAAAATTAGTATGACTCATAAAAGTTTAGAATAAAACAAATTTTGTGATTAATAGCTTTTGTTATATACTATACAATTATAATAATTGTATTAACAAAATTAAATAAATTCACATCAATTTGAATTTTAATATGTCGTCGTTTGACCTTAGAAGTCAAGTTATATCTTTAGTTTTGAAACGGAGGGAGTAATATAATATAGAAAAACAAAATTTACAGTTTGATCACTAAATTCAGGCATTCCAGCAAAGAAGGTTCGTCACCGGAAGTAGTAAGATAGAAATTGGCATCGAAAAGAAACCCATTTCCCATGAATTTCATGCAGTAGAGGAGAGATTATTGTCAGGTGAATCGAATGAGTTTGACTCGGATTCAGACTCAGGTGCTGTTTGTTTACATCTGATTGCCTCTTAATGGACTGCCTCTTATTCGCTAAGAGGCATGATGCTGTTTGTTTTGTTTTTTGTTACCTCTGAATGTCTCTTAATCGGTAAGACAGAAAATGAAATCTTAATAATTAAGAGGTACCTCTTAATGAATTTTTTTTGCTAATTTTTTTTATATAAATATATTAAACAATATTATGCACTCATTTTTATTAAATTGAATATTTAAAATTATTAAATAAAATTTTATCCTTTAAAATGGTAAAATAGTGTCATTAAGAGACAACTTACTTTTTAGTTATCAAACAATTTTTTAGATTCAGACCTCATAACCATTCAGATGATCTAATTTATTAAGACATCATAATCACTCAGATCTTAATTCCCAAATTTATCAAACACAACCTCAGTTGAGGAATAATTGTTAGCTAAAATGGACCCAAATGTGATTTTGAGCTATAGGTGAGTGTTGACTTCTAGGCAATAGATTTTAGCAATTCAAGTAGTGGTGCTGATAATTTGGAGAGAGAGAATCATAGAGATTTTAGAGAGTACAAACATTAGAGAAAAAGAGAGGTGTGTAGTAAAAATGGGTTGACCTATATTGCATTCATAATCATAACCATTTGGTTCCAACCCATATTATTAAAAACAGGTTATATGGTTAAGTTCTTAATGAAACAATAACCATATTTTGTAAACCATAACCAAACCAAATCTATTTTTTGTTAGGTCTACATATGACCATATGACTATGGACGTTCAGAGTGTTTACCTTCATAGCATTTTCACACAAGGCAGACCTACATAGTCTCATGCGGTATTCTAGATTATGTAAACATATGTAAATTATCCATTTCATCTCAGAACTATAGACCCTAAATAAGAATTTGGACATTATCTATGAAGCAGTAAGGCAACTTAATCATGATATTGTATAACAGACACAAGCACACCTATCAAATAGCTTCTTTTCCGCCATGAAACATTACACAGTTGTATAAGGAATAAGATAGACGATGAGAAAAAGGTGCAAGTTTACCTTCCCAATCTGCTTAAGTTCTCTTCCAACTGGTTCCATAAATTTCAAGTCGATGTTTATAGGCCATACCTGTGTGCACAACAAGAAAAGGTCAACAGAAAAACATGAAACACTTCCATTATAAACATGAGGTAAGGGCTTCTATAGCTTCTAAATTACTATGCTTCTACCAACAACAGATCAACATGAGGAAAACAAAAAGTTTATTCCTTTAAAAGAAATCAATATGAGGAATGGTAAATTATCCCAAGAAAGGGTAGGACCCTTCTGCTTATATATTATGTTTTCCCTTCTCTTGTATGCATAATTTAAGACTGAAAATGGAAAAGGCACAAATAAAAGATATTTTGTAATCAAGAGGAACAGGAAAAACACCTTCAAACCAAGTAATTTAATGGGGACAATCTGTCCTGGTACAATACAATCTGGGCCTGCTGCTTCGACCATAGCTTCTTTTCCTAGTCCACTTCCAATTGGATTTGGGTGCTGCACAATTCAACCCGACCCCAACCAAAACCAGAAAATTAAATAGAGAGAGAAACAGGTATAATCACCATCTAAAACCCAGAAATTAGAAAGGGAAAACATACATACATATATATATATAGAGAGAGAGAGAGAGCTACCTTCGTGACAGAGAGGGCGTAATTGGAATAAGGGTTTTGAGGGAAACGAAGAACGGGAGAGTGATAAATTTTAGGAATGGGCTTGGAGGAAGAAGCGGATGCCCTCCATGGCGCATCCTTTTGCAGCACAGCTCCTCCTCTCTTGGACATATGCAAGCAGCTTTCTGCACTCTCAATGAAAAGAATAGCTTACAAAATATGATCACTATGAGAGGAGGAGGAGGAGGAAGAGGAAGAACCTGAAAGACGGAGGAGATGACGACGATGATAATAAGAAACGAATGGATTATAGAGAGCCTACGGAAGAATCCAAATTAAGCTTGGGCTGGGCTCAACTCAACTTATAAATTAGTAGCTATTATAAAAATAAAACTCTGCTGGGGTTTATGTAATCTGTGTGTAGGGCAACGGCGGCAGCTTGCTTTTATCAGAGTTTCAGAATGATAAAGGTGTGTATTTTATGATTTTATCCCTTGGAAAGAATAACAAAAAAGGAATATAATATTTCTAAAAGATTTGTTTACATTATATTTACTTCTCGGTTACAAAAATTTTGGATCTGTTTTCTTTTTCTTCTCTTCATTAAAAAGAATTAAACAATCTTTTTCTCCTTCTATTTTAAAACACTGAAATACAATGTCCATAAAATAATAATAATAACTTCAAACTCCTCACAAAATGTTTTTCTAAATGATTTTTTTACTTGTCACCTTAAAATTATTTTTCTTCTCCCAAGCCAAGCCTACTACCAGTCTACCACCATCACCACCTACTACTCTTCTCTAGTCTACTACTCATAGTGGTGGAGACCAGCTAGCTAAATTTATGAAAACCAACAATTTTGGAGATTTTTTTAAGCAACGGTGACGGTAGATTTAAGAAAAAAAGAAGAGAGTGAAAGATAGAATAATCATTTACCCAGTTTCAGTCTTTCGAAAAATTTGTTCGTTTGAATCTTTAGTGAGAACACAATCCTCACCTCACATGTATTAAATAGTATAGCCTTGTTCGGACACTTGCTCTTCCAAGTCCTTGACTTGAGAGTCGAGGGATACCAATTAGCAGCAGCAGCAGCAGCAGCAGCAGCTCAGCCCAGCCCTGCCCTTTGATAACAAACATCCTATCGACCTCATTTATATGAATTAGCTAGCAATTATAAATCAACTGCTCATTGATTTTGGCATGCTAACCTAACCAACCACCATCTTGCTCAAAAAAATAGAACGAACCACTGATCTAGACTCATGAATTGCTCCTCTCCACTAAAATACTCCAACAACATGCAAAATAATACACACCCAATTAGTGAATGCATCTGCAAAATTCTTTGCCCATTCTTTTCAAACTTCAAGTTTCAAGTAAAGCAAATCCGAAATAGTGATAATAGTTATTTTCATACCATATAACTTGGTGAATGCTTTTGTAACCGACAGCATGTTTGAACTTTTAAGTCGCCAACAATGTGATCCCAACTAAGCAATCTGGAAAGCATTTGTGCTAGTGCAAAAAGAATAAAAATATTTCCCTTTCATAAAAGAACAAAAAAAAATTTGTAGAACAAATACATGAGATACAAACCATTCTTAATTAGCAGTAAATTACTCGCACAGTATCTTGAATGCTTTGGCAAAAGGACAACCTAAAGAAGAGGAGGATAAAAAAGAATACCACCAACATGCAGATAAATGCATTTTCCTATCTTTCTTTTTCTTTTGTGGATCATGCATCCCATCATTTTGGCTGTGGTGCATATCCCATGCAAGTAATCAGGTAAACTTTTACCATTTACCCCAACTCAGCCTCCTTGATCAGCTGCAGCAGCCAATCTCTGCCATGTCAATTCCCGCTGCTCTTCCAACTCTTTGGCATTCGCCTCTCTTTCTTCAAACTGCCTTTGGCACTCCTCAAATAGCTCAACATCCATTTCCAAGAACATTTTTCGAACATTAACTGTCAGCCCATTGACCGCCTGATTCCAGTGGGACCGGATGTTCTTTTCCAGTGCCTCAAAAATGATTGGCAAAATCACATTCCGGTTTTGGGCAATCAAGCTGACAATGTGCTCATTATTCCACAAAAAGAGAGCTCGTTCAGCAACCTGCATCATGCATTTGCTCAGTGAAAATTACCGTGAATGGGGGAAGGAGTTAAGTTACCAAGAATGATCAATGTGGTAGGAGATATCTTGTTCTTTATTAGTCCACATGTCACAGAATTGAAAAGGTTAAAAAGAAAAAAATATCATATATAAAATGAACTTTTTAGCATCCTGTCCTTGTACACTTCACTTAACGGCAATAGAATTAAAACAACAAACTTTGAAATGAAACATCATTATAATGGCAGAAAGGATTCCAACTATGTGCTTATCCATTTTGCTCTTTAAGCCGATACAAGTTGTAACCAAACTTGTGAATAAAATTGTTCGACTTAAAAAGTAATTTCTTCATAAACAAATTAGGTATTATTGGAGCCTTTACAAAGCCATGACCATGAACTCTTTTGTTTCTTTTATTTTTTTAACACCATAAAACTGAAAGGGACAAAATTTGAGAAACCATTTCTTCAATTATTAAATCTCCTTCCTTTGCTTTATTTTAGTCACATATACTTCTCAATAACCAAATCCAAATCAAATATCTACAAGCTCTTCACCAACAAAAACCTTGTCAAAGTCTTTATATAGTAGACCAGCCCAAAACTAAATCAACAAAAGGCACACACAAACGTAATCTCCTTAGAGCACCAAGAAGGGTGTGAAACCCATGTAAAGATGTCGTACGCAAACAAAACTACAAAAGCATAGGGGTATCAAAACAGACAATTGTGCTGTCCAACCATACAAGCCCCATATACTGCTACACCTCAACTTTCCACCACCAACAAGGGAGCAGCAAAATATTTCCTACATCTACTCAACCAGAAAATCAATAAAGAAAACAGATTCCAACTAAACCTCATTAAGCCAAACAAAAACGCAAACATAAAGGCTAAAAAATACATTAGAAAGCTGGACAATTGAGTAGTGCATCACTTTATGGCGAGACTACTAAATTTCTTGGCTTACCTTAAGTTAATTTGGTATATAAAGCCAGTATTCAAAGACACTTCTGAATTGTATGAGAAAATCAGAATGGGCGCAGACGAAGATTTCTTACACGCCAAATAATAAAAAGATACATCAAGTAACACATAAAAACCAACAAAAAAAGTGCATCGGTCAATTTCTATTTTACCAATTGTTATTTCACGACAAGAAAGTTTATCAAGCTCCAAATTCTATTATTCAGTCATTCATAGACAAATCATTTATAGATTGTAAAAGGAAAAGATACAACTGTTTATTAATTCATATATTCGATGCTTTCCATACCTGAAAGTGAGGGCTATTAAGGCAACAAGCTATCTGTCTAAAAAGTGAAACCATGCAGCGCTGGAATTCAGCGGTTTGTGTTGCCTCCAGCACTTCCTCAAGTTCCCCGAGGAAGAGAACTTCTTTCTGGCAATTGGTGACTGGCCAGTATTTCAACAAACCTCTGATAACAGTATCCGCCAACTTGAAGTCCTTTTCAACGAACTGAATTATACAATACGACAGCTGCTGATGATACAATCCCATTGACTTTGGTTTGTGGAGGGGTATGAGCACCCGCACAAGAAATAACTTATGTTCCTCTTTCATTGGCAGTGCAAAACCATTAATTATACTCCCAAGAATCTCCAACAGCTCACCGATACCACTGTGCCTCTCTGTCTCATATATAAACCGATAAAATATATTATTGATTCCCTTCCGAATAAATGGGCGATGCACCATGAACTTTCCATATATGCGATGAAGAATAGTTTTCAAATATTCTCGTTCTCGAGGGTCCTCAGAATCAAATAAATCAAGAAGCTTTAAAACAAAGGTATGATCAATATACCGCTTGGCAACCTTGGTGTCGGTATCAGTCGACACAACATATCGCAGAAGCAACTCGTACACAAGCTGTAAGTGTGGCCATGAAGGCTCAAGGTAGGGTTCATCCTCTTCAGGATCCACATTCTCAGACCCTGTATTTTCATGAGAAGCCGGGGGTAAACTCCGAAATATATTTAAAGAAATCATCCTAACCATTTCTTCTTGGTTACTCTCAGATATTTTTGCAGAACCTGATTGTGCAAAATCAACAAGCTCTACTAGAGCCTGCCTCTTAATTTCCTTTTCTCTCAACATTTTCAAGGTATCTGAAAACTCGAACTGGAAGCAACAAACTTGTACCTTTCGGAGAAACAAATTCTGGCGTTCAGCCACAGGAACATCCCGGAACAAAGGGAGAGCTTCAATGGTCCCCGGAGGTGGCGCAGACAGGATAGAAGCCCCGCCAGGCAGCTGAGGTGTCACCGGGCCGCCCCGGGAGGCGTGATTTACAACAACATTAGATGTGGAGACCGACCCAGAACTCCGATTACCGGTAGTGGCATAACCGTATGGCGCGGATTCCAAATTAGCATCGGATTTAGGGACCTTGCGGTGCCCCCGCTTAATTATTTTATTAAACATCTTAGTCGATTCAATAAAACCCTAACCTAACCTAAGCTTCTTTGTATTTTCGTAGAAGAATAATCAAATCATCGTATTGAGATGTGATTGTAAGCAATTACAAATCCACATTCATAAGAAAAACTCCAAATTAGTGTAATGTTTAGCAAATTTCTCATTGAATATGAATTTGCATACAGATTGATCTAGTGTACAAACGGAGGGGAGAAATTGTACCGTTGGTACCGTCGGTGAGATTTGACCGATGACGGCGATCATCGATCGCCGGAATGCCTGCGAGGCGATCGGAAGTGGGTTAGTTATTTGGCGATGAACACAAAGGATGGCTGGGCAGACAGATAGAATACATATACATTCTAGAGAGAGAGGATAATTAAGATGGGGAGGTGTTAATGGATCCAAATCATTAAAATTACAAATGCGTTTTTTTAACATTTTATGTGAACACCAAATCACCAATTCTGATAAGGCTTTAGATTGTACTTTGCAGTATACTTAATACTCCTACTATTTATTATTATTATTTTCTTTTTCTTTTTTACAGTAATTAGAGTATAAATTTTTATAACATAAGTTTAAAAAATTGTCTGAAAATCCCTTTTCGAGCTTCATTCTTGCCGTATAGGGAGAAAACATGTATTTAATTTTTTATCAAAAATATTTTTATTTTAATTAATTTTGGAAAATTTATATTATTATATATTTCAATCGGTCTAATTTGAGGAGGAAGGGGAAAAAACTTATTTATACGAATTTTACTATTCTAAGAAAAATCAATTTTACTAATGTTGTGTAAAAAAAATTGAGTTTAAATATATAAAAATTGATTATGTTCTTTGATAGAGAGATGTAGTTGTATGTATATTTTATTTTATTTTATTTTATGAATGAAGGAGTCAAGTAGTTAGATTGTATTATTAGGTAATTAATTAAGAAAGAGGGATGGATAATCTTGTTAATTAACCCTTGCGTGTAAACTTAATTAGTACACTAGTTTATATAAGCTATCAGGGATAACCAACCTTGTTAATTAACTAGTAGTAGTAGTAGTATTGGATTTTGCCTTTCAACACTTGTGTTTATTATGACATGTTTGATCGGAGAGATAAATTAAAACGGAAGGAAATAATGTAAAAGTGTATTTAAGAAATTTATATTTTTACATTTTTTTTATAATAATTTTATATAATTTTTCTTACATAGACAATAAAGGAAGACAATTATTATAAAAAATAAATAAATTGTTGTTGTTTTATTTTTAGAACGGGCCGAGTATTTCTAACCAACAGAGGCCGGCTCGGCCCAATTTTGATAGCCGCCGTACAATTAAGACCACAATTTAAGGTCCCGAAACTTGGACATTAGGATGGTGGGCCTGTGAATGTGAATGTCACCACCATTCATCATCACATCACGTGCCACACCATTGATGTGATAATTCCCTACTATCCACTGCCCCTAGTCGTCTCGTATGTCATTGTGGGGTTAGATTTCCTTTTGTGTTAAATAAGAGCAAAGACAGATGGCCAGCCCAATTACACAATTATATGCCATACAATGACAAATATATTTTCTTAAAAATTACGAGGACGGTCTTATTCAAATTTTATATTTTCACTCATATTAATCCATATATTAGAAATACTATGTAATTTTTATGAAAATTTAAATAGACAAAAACCTTGGGATGACTTTTTTAAAAAAAGGATCATCTTCATCTGATAAAAATGTATATTTCACATTAAATTAAAAATTGAAACTCAAGAACACCAAGTAATACACCATATTCTTACCATAATTATAATATATGTATAAAAATAGCAAAACTCAATGTCACCTGATTAATTACTCGTACCAAATAATTTAGGTTGTAAGTGAAAGTAGTGATGGTGTAGAGGCATTCTTTGTCAACCCTAGCCTCCTTTTTGAACTTCTCAAGTCCTTCCTATATGTAAAATTTACCTGTCCTAAGCACCAAAATTAAAGAAATAAAACTCCCGAGTTATCATAATAAACGTCGTCAATCTATAACACACTGCCCAAGTGCACGTTAGCTCCTCCCGGACGAGTCCTTTAGTAGCCATTGTCTCCTCGTCTCGTAGCCTCCTTGGCTCCTTGTCTTACCCACTTTCACATTCAAAACATAAGCACTTGGACCAAAATTGATTACTAGTAAATGAAGCCCAAAAATTTAATTACTGAAGAAATGTAAAGTTAATTTGGGATCCCAAACAGTATGAGAAGATGACCAAAACAAGCACCAATGTCAAGGGACGTGGGAATTTGTAATTTTTCAAGAATATTTGCCTCAAATTGTCCCACCCCATGCCAGGCATAAACGGTTGCTACAAATAAAATTAACATGGGTTAATTGATGTTTTAGTCACTAGGGAAGGGATAGAATTTATTTATTTATTTTGTTACAATTATATTATTATATTCAAAAAAATTATTGGATATAGAAAGAATGTTGTCAGCAGGAATATATGTTTAATTGGATATAGAAGAATGTTGTCCAAACGGAAGAGGATCCAAATCGATGCATTGTTTTGATGCCCTGGCCCAACTTATATATACATAAGCATGCATAGTGATATTACTTTCTCATCCTGCTTAACTTTACATCAAAATGTGTTATACTGTTGGTCAATTCTGTTACTTTTTGTTCTCGGTAAGTAATTTGGCCCATTCTTTAGACAAGGATTGATTATTCAAGAGCTGTTTTTCTTAATTACAATTTAAAACTATCATAAGTGGAATTAGTAAAATACTAGTATTAATTAAATTATTAATATTGAGCAGGCTATGTTATTTGATCTTACTTTTACTTTAATTGTAATCAGCTAGCTAGCTAGCCGGATTGATAAACTAAAGCAATACTGGTAGCATTTAGCAGTTCTGGACATGTGTAGATTTTGCATATTAATTAAGCCGGCTTAATTAATTTGTATTGTAATCTGTACAATGTGATTTGAACCCATGCCATTCTAAATAAGTTAATTTTGCAATTAACGGATCCATCGAATTAAATGCTTACAAGTTTTTTGGAACCAACTAATTTTACAAGTAGAAAACGGATGGATTCATAGTAGTATATAACTAGCTAGCTATCTGGCTGGCGGCTCATGTACAGGATATCATTAAGGGTAAAGCACGAAGGTTTGTGAAGGGAGTTATTAACACGAAGTTAATTTTGGTCAATCGATCAATACAGTGTCGAAACACAAGTTGGGAGGTGATCGCTCTCTGCATATCAGCACCGTATTGGTCAACCGGATCCGTTTGCAAATGAGACCTTTCACTTCAGTTATCAATCATTGTTAACGCCAAGTTTCGCCGGCGCGTCCAATCACAGAATCCACGCGCTAGAACCTGCACAGTAACAGATCACACAGAAGCTTGACGGCTTGTGCCGCCGGGGGATAGCTCCGGTGTGAGAATGAGTACAGGCCGTTACAAGGGTAAACAATGGAGGCAAAGTACTTAGTGCTCAAAAGTAGGTATTACCTCATAATGTTAACCTAGGCCTTGTATTTATAGAGCTCACCACCTTAGAATCCTTCTCCCAGTCGGATTAGGACTCCTAGTGTATGGTAGTTACCATAACTTGGGTCCAACACAATCTCCTTAAAAGGTGCAAGTAGAATCCCATCCCACCACTACCTTTGGAGTTACCGTGTATGAATAGGCCGCCGGACTCTGCACGCAGGAGAGCCCACTGTGCAGGCCCAAACGGTCCTATTACCTGGTCTGGGCTTCGGCCCAAAGGACTCGAAGGCCCGACCCCTCATCATCACAAGAATGGGTTCGGTCTATAACACCTTCGTGGACTTCGGCCCAAAGGACTCGAAGGCCCGACCCCGACACCTATGCCGACCCGAATACCTATAACACCTTCATGGGCTTCGTCCCATCGGTCTATCAAACCCTTCTTCCAGAAAGCCTTCGGCACACTTGGAGGTCGGTAAAACGCTCCCGAACATTGCCCCCCAGTCTCTGGTTATAATGTATTTATGACTAGAGACTTGAAAGGTCACGACAACTAATGATGAGTCATCTTGGGAAGCCCAACGGTCTGTCATAGATATTTTAAACGTTGCACGCCTTTTAACGCCTGGACCCACCTCAACATTTATTAGCCGCCCTGGGGTTCCGCGCCGTACACATTATAAAAACCCCTCACCCCCTTCATTATCACCTTTACTGACTCCACTCTCTCAAATCCTATAATTTCAAAATTTCCGGCAAAGGCGATTTCCGGCGAAGGCGATTTCCGTTCACTCGCATTCACCAATTTCCCCATCTCTTTGCATCGTTTGAGTACTATTTTTGCTCATTTCCTGCCTAAACTTCTCCTTTTCTCAATATTCCTCTTGAAATGGCAGATTCCAGCAACAATCCGGCAAATGAGCCCACCATTGTCACCACCGGCGACCTTCTAGAGGTCGAACTACCAACTGTCCCGGTGGAAATGTCTGTGGAGAACGCCGAGTCCCAAACTCGTCGTCTCTATGCTTCAGAAACCAATTACGCGGTTATCAACACTAAATCATCCATCACATCCTCCCAACTATCTGACATCCGCTCGTCATTCAATATCCCCAAAGAGTACAAGCTTCGGGTGGCCGAAGCTAACGAGAGGATGTATCATAGTCCCGAAGGTGGTTGGGTAGCCGTCCACCTCTACGCCCTGAAGTACGGAGTTCGGTTTCCCCTCCACGAGTTCATATCCTCCTTTCTGTGTCTGGTCGGGGTCGGATTCGCACAATTAGCGCCGAACTCCTACATCCAACTTATCAGCTTCATAGCCCTCTGCCAAGAGGCCGGCATCACACCCGGGCTGGACTTTTTCTTTGTCCTGTTTTCCGTCTGCCGATCCAAGGAGCCCGGTCTCCGACATCTGAACCGTGTTCCAGGCCGAGAGACCTTCGTGAAGACCCCTTCGAGCAACAAGGGATGGCATTCTCAATGGTTCTTCATGAAAGGTACCGACCTTAACCTTTTGCCAGCCTGGGCTGGTCCCGATGACACCCCAATCAAAGTCACCAAATTCCCGAAGGGTCGTGCTGCAGCTTTCAAAAAGTTTTATGCCATTCTGAAGCAGACCAGCTGGGGTGTGGGGATCGTTTCAAACGAATCGTGGCTTTATGAACACGGATGTAAGTAATCATACCCGAACCTTTTCATCTATATTCTCGTCTTTCTTCCATTATTGCTCTTCAATAATCTTTGTGTCTTACGTCGTAGTGACCATCTTCAAGCCTGATGATGCCGAAGCGGATCTGACCCCACTTCCTATCACAGCCGAGCCAATTCACCCTCCTGCTGCTGATGATACCCCCTCTGACGAGGCTGTCCTCATCACGGAGTTGTCCGTTGGTTCATCAACAGGGCCTCTTCCTGATTCCTCGAAAGCTGACGTTTCTACAAAAAACGTGTTCGAGATGAAAGGGGCTGATAAGATGGCATTGCTGAAAAAGGCCAAGAAGAAGCCGTCTTCCGTCCGAGCTCCCGTCAAAGCAATCTCTTTGGCTGAGCCGAAGCCTGCTCCCAAACCGACTCCTCCCCCACCTGCCTTAATAACTATGGTAGACGATTCAGAGGATACCGAGGACCGACCTCTTGTTCGACCCTCGAAGAAGCCTCGCCTGACCGAGGGACCAATTGAGGAAGTGACTGGGCCGATCCCTGCTGTGACCCCGACGTCCCGAGCAAGCTCTTCTGAGGGGTCGGCGACTACCTGTTGGCCGAAGAGTCCCTCCGAGAAATTCCTCTTCTACCTGCTTGATCAATTTAGGCTTTCCGGTGACGATGATCGGTTTAAGAACTTTTCATCCGAGGAATTTCTGGTTACTTATCTCAAGGCTCAGACACAGGTATTCATCCTCCTTTGTATGTATTTTTCCTTAGTGATTCTTTGTATGTTATCTGACCGTCATGTCTTCTATACTTAGGCTAATGCTATCCTTGCCCGGGCGATCGCTCCACTTGCTCGGTCTACGAAGATGGAGCTTCAACTGGGAAGTGATATGGATCTGCTCCAGGCCGAGCTGAGGGGTCGGGACTCGGAGCTGAAGAGAGAAAGAGAACTTCATGCCGATGCCCGAGATAAAGTAGAGAAGGCTGATCGTCGAATCGCCGAACTCGAAGACCAACATGCTTTATTACAACAGGAGTTCGTCGGTCTCGATGATCATGCCAAAAAGTTGATTCGGGACAAGGAGGCTCTGGTTGAGGAGAATAAGGTTTTGGTGGGCAACCTTCACGCCGTCGAGGATCACATCAATCGGATGCACGGTCAAGTAAGAACCCTGATCGCTGCGAACAGTACCTTGGAGGCAGAACGGTCTGTCATCAAACAAGCAGCCATCAAGGAATATGAAGAATCGCCTGCCTTAACCGATAAGATAATGGCCCAGTTTGCTGAAGGGGTCGAAGCTTATCGGGAGAAGGCAAGAGCGAAGCTTGTTGATGCCGGCCTGGATGCTTCGGTACTTGATTCTTCCGACGAGGAGTCCGACGCTGATGAGGGTGCTCCTTAGTTCCTCCCGATAATTTTCTGCCTAAGTGTATTTTTTTTTTTTGTACTATTGCCCGACTCGTAAGCGATCGGGTTGTAAAAATTTTATAAGTATAAATGAAATATACTCTTTTGGCCCATGAATGTTTGTTATCAGTTTTACTTAGAACTAATCTCGATCAGTTATGTTCATCCGAACCTTCTAATCGGATTGTCCTTAGAGTTTATCTGATATTGAAGGGCCCAACAGTTATACTCGGGACTTATCTTGATCAGTGGCATCTTTCTGAACCTCTTGATCGGATAATAGCCGAGATCTGTTCTTTGAGAATGTATTGAACTCTCGGTCAGTTATGTTCGGGATTTATATTGATCAGTGGTGTCTTCCCGAACCTCTTGATCAGATATTGCCCGAAGCATGTCTGTTCGAGTAGTAATGAAACATATGAATATAGATGAAGTTAAACATTGCCAAGAATAAGAACTTTCATTTATATCATTTAAATTGAGTTGGTTGCATAGACAAGAGTAAGAATAACACAACTATTACTGGTAAAATTTTCTAAGTCTTCCAGCATGCCATGTATTCGTTACCTCCGAACCATTCATTGCTCGAAGCCGGTATGTTCCGGGCTTCGGCACTCCTATCACTTCATAAGGACCCTCCCAGTTAGGCATTAATTTGCCAGTGTTCTGGGGGGTTGAAGCCTCCGACTCCCGGAGGACTAGATCTCCTACTGCAAACCTCCTGGACTTCACCTTCTGGTTATAGTGTCTGGCTGTCCGCTGCTGATAGATTGCCAACCTCATCACAGCCGAATCCCGGACTTCATCCAGTAAATCCAAATTTGTCCTCAAGCCATCGTCATTGTACAGTTCTTTATATTGGCTGACCCGAAGGGTAGGTGATCCGATCTCGACAGGGATTAGAGCATCGGTCCCATATGCCAATCTGAATGGAGAATCCCCCGTTGTAGTTCGTGGGGTAGTTCGGTATGACCATAGAACAGATAACAGCTCTTCGGGCCACCGACCCTTTAATGCATCCAGCCTTCGTTTTATCCCGTTGAGTAGGGTTCGGTTTGTTACTTCCACTTGACCGTTTGATTGAGGATGGGCAACCGAAGTCTTTCGGTGTTGGATCCCTAGATCTTTTAGAAAGCCCTCAAATTTTGATCCGACGAACTGTCTGCCATTGTCTGAGACTATTGCCATCGGGATGCCGAACCGGTAGACTATTCCTTCCTTGGTGAACTTTAAACACTCCTGCTCGGTTATCCTTTGCAATGGTTTGGCCTCAACCCACTTGGTCATATAATCGATGGCCACGATCACAAAGCTGACTTGCCCCTTAGCTTTTGGTAGAGGACCTAGGATGTCGATCCCCCACACAGCAAAGGGAATTGGGGATAGAACCGAGTATAACTCTTCTGGAGGTTGGTGTGGAATGTTGCTGTTCAGTTGACATTTGGGGCATCTTCTGACGAATTCCTTAGCCTCAGTGTAGATAGTTGGCCAGTAATACCCCTGCCTCAGAATTTTGTGTGCCAGTGACTTTGCTCCCATGTGATCCCCACAGATCCCTTCGTGCACCTCTCGAAGTGTGTAGTCTGCTTCCGAAGGGGTCAGGCACTTGAGCAGTGGAGAGCTAAAGGCTCTTCGGTAAAGATCTCCATCAATGAGGACGAAATTTGAGCTTCGATGCTTGACTTGCCTGGCTAGTATTCGGTCCGAGGGTAGGGTCCCGTCGGCCAAATATGAAATATAGGGAGTGAGCCAGCAATCGAGTCGGTCCAAAGCAAGGATGTCTGTCTTTGGGATACTGGGTTTTTCCAGGACCTCTAAGTATACTGATCCTTCGAAGGAGCTTGCTTCAGTAGTTGCCAATCGTGCCAGGGCATCTGCTATGGTGTTTTCTGATCGATCCACTCCCAAGCAGCTGTGTGATGCGAAGTATGTGAGCTTATCTCTTAATTCGGCCAGATATTTGGTCATCCTCGCCCCCCGAGCTTCATATTCGCCCGATAACTGCTTGACCACCAGCTGTGAGTCACTGTAAATAATTAACCTTTGCACCTCGAGGCTTCGGGCCAATCGTATCCCTGCTAAGATGGCCTCGTACTCTGCTTCGTTGTTCGTGGCCTTGAAGCCGAATCGAATGGCTTGCTGGACCTTGAACCCTTCTGGACTTGTCAAAATGACCCCTGCTCCACTGACGTCTGAGGTTGATGATCCATCCACGTATAATGTCCACGAGGTCTGCCCCGATTGTGCTTCGGCCACTGTGTCTACCTCCGGCTCTGTGAAAGAGCACTCTACCACAAAATCTGCCAACGCTTGTCCTTTGATTGCCGTTCGGGGATGGTACTCTATAGCAAATTGTGTCAATTCCATCGCCCATGCGGCCAGCCGACCTGACACCTCGGGCTTGTGCAGAATTTTTTTCAAAGGCTGATTCGTGTAGACCACCACCACCCGACCCTGGAAATAGTGCCTAAGTTTCCTGCTAGCAATTATGAGGGCGTAGGCGAACTTTTCCAGGTTCGGGTACCTTATTTCCGCGTCTCTGAGAACATGACTGACGTAGTAAACTGGAAACTGTTTGCCTCCGTTGTCCCTCACCAGTGCCGCCCCTACTGCCATCGGGCTGGCAGCTAGGTATAAGTATAAAGGTTCAGAGGCAACCGGCTTCATCAGTAATGGTGCCGAACCCAAATACCTTTTGATTTCTTGGAACGCGTCTTCGCATTCTGAAGTCCACTGGAAGCTTTTGTCATTTTTCGGACCCTTGAGAGTGTCGAAAAAGGGTAGACACCTTTCTGCTGATTTTGACATGAATCTCCGAAGGGCTGCGATTCGGCCCGTCAGCCTCTGGACATCCTTGTATGTCTTCGGGGATTTCATGTCTAAGATAGCCGAAATTTTTTCAGGATTGGCCTCGATTCCCCTTTTACTAACCAGATATCCTAGGAATTTTCCTGAACCCAATCCGAAGGTACACTTGGTCGGGTTTAGCCTTAGATTGTGTTGCCTTACCGTCTCGAAGCAATCTGCCAAATCCTCCAGATGATCTCGGGCTGCCATGCTCTTGACGATCATGTCATCTACGTACACTTCCATACTTCTTCCCAGCTGCTTTCTGAATACGAAATTCATCATCCGTTGGTAGGTTGCCCCTGCGTTCAGCAGTCCGAAGGTCATTTTTCGATACGCGTATATTGCCCGATGAGTGATGAAGCTAGTCTTCGGGATATCCTCCTTATGCATCGAGATTTGGTGATATCCCGAGAAAGCGTCCATGAAACTTAGCATCTCAAACCCTGAAGTGGCATCAATCAGCTGGTCTATGTTGGGTAAGGGATAGAAGTCTTTAGGGCATGCCTTGTTCAGGTCAGTGTAGTCGATGCACATTCTCCATTTCCCATTTTGCTTCTGAACCAATACCACATTCGCCAGCCATTCGGGATAGTCGATCTCGAAGATGAACCCTGCCTCTAATAATTTGGCAACCTCGTCGTCTATGATGCTCTGTCTTTCTGGGGCAAAGATCCTTCTCTTCTGTATCACTGGCTTCTTTTTAGGGTCGGTATGAAGCCTATGCAGTGCTACTGATCTGCTTACCCCGGGCATGTCACTGGGTTCCCAGGCAAAGATGTCGGCGTATACCCTGAGTAATTCCACCAGACCTGTTCGCAGCTGTTCGGTCAACCCGACCCCAATCTTGATCAGTTTGTCTGGATTCCCTGGTATTAATTCTACATCCTCCGTCTCTTCGGCTGGTAGAGCCATGGGTTCTGTACTTCCCTCCGTGAATGGCTCCAACTCTATGGCCATCGCCTGCTTATGTTTACTGACCCCGATTCCTGAAGATATTAAAGTGTTCCGATAACACCTTCGGGCAATATCAAGATCTCCTTTTGACTCCCCTATCCCGTTCGGCGTCGGAAACTTTAGTTTGAAGTGGGGTATGGATGTTACAGCCTGTAATGCTGCTAGAGTAGGCCTCCCCAAGATGGCGTTGTAAGCCGAATCCACTTGTACCACGAAGAATTTTACCATGATTTCCGTCTGCTGTGGGGCCGTGCCGAATCGGACTGGCAGTTCTATCGTGCCCGACACGTGAACCGGGTCTCCACTGAAGCCGTATAGGGGACCTTCGCCCCCCAATTCCATCTTTTTTCCTCCCAAGTCCATCCTTTGGTAGGCATGCGTATAGAGTATGTCGACTGAGGATCCGTTATCAATCATCATTCGCTTCATGTCAACCGGCCCGACCTGAGCTGTTATGACCAGAGCCCCGTCATGCGGTTCAATGTGATCGGTCGGGTAATCCTCGTCTGAAAAGGAGATAGTCGTGCCTGAGTATGGCCTGTCCTTCCGGGGCGAGGAGCCGGCTAATGATAGTACTGCCTCAAGATGTCCATTCCTTTTCCTACCGGTTACACGCCCTACCGACCCGCCCGATATCACATCGATAACTCCTCGGGGCTGGGTGTTTGGTTGCGGCTGTGCTTCTCGGGGGGGTTCTCTGACGTTCTCTGGGGGAGGCTCCGATCCCTCTCTGCCGACTACATATCGCACCAGCTGTCCATTTTGCACGTTCTTTTCTATCAGATCTTTCAGGTTGACGCATTCGTCCGTTGTGTGCCCTCGACTTTGGTGATACGCACAGTACTTATCCCGACCTCTTTTTCCCGGTCTGGTGACCGTTTGGCATGGTTCGAAAAAGGGTTTGTTCCGTATCTCTTCAAGTATCTTGGCCCGATCTGTGGTGAGTGCGGTGTACACTTTGTTGACATTTTTGTTTGGGAAGGGCGGCCTTCCACTGCCAGACCCTCCACCATTATAATTCCTCTTACTGTAATTGTCCGACCTTCCCTGGGTGTCGGACTTCTGATAATTTTGTTTGTCCCGATCTCTGGATTTGTCGTGGGATTGGGACTGTGGTTTGAAATTCCCCATCGCTTCTTCAACTGCTATATGACCCTCGGCCCTGTGGAAAGCCTCTGTTAAGTCTGCTAGAGGATTGATTACCAGATCCTTCATTAATTTTTTGGATTTCCCGATGTCGAGCCCGGTTGTGAAGAATCCCAAGGCCTGTGGGGAATTCAACTCTGCCACCGACCCCACGGCCTCTCGAAACCTTTTAACATACTGTCCCAGGCTCTCATCTGACCTTTGCCTGACCTGCATGAGGGATGCTGTGATCTTTCCCCGTCTTTTGTTACTTCCGAACCTAGCGTGAAACTTTTCCCGAAGGTCCCTCCACGAGTTTATTGACCCTGATGCCAAGGTTCCCATCCATTCTCGGGCACTCTTCTTCAAGGTGGTAGCGAACATATGACACTTGGCCGCGTCGGAATGGCCGTAATATGTCATTAGCCTATCATACCCATCGGAGTGGTCATAAGGGTCTCCCAGCCCATCGTAAGTCTCCATTGGGGGCATCTTCCTTTTGGGGTCGGCGATCTCCTGATTAATCTCCTTCGAAAAGGGGGACCCTACACAGGTCGAAGGTTCCCCCGTCGAACTTTTTGCCAACAGTAGTTTTTCCAGCTCAGCCACTCTTCGGGCAAGGGGGTCGGACTCTCCTTCATGAGGGGACGATCGGGGTCTGTCCCTCTCACGTTCGGGTGTCTCGTCCCCCTTCTTTCCCGAATGGCCTTGGTGTTCTGATCGGCGTCCTGCTGAACGGCTCCTCCTACGGCTCCGACCGTCCCTCGAATGGCTCCGGTATCTACTTCTCTCCCTACCGGCCTCTCGTCTTCGGGGAGATCGAGACCGGCTTCGGTGCCTGCGCCTCCTGGAAGATGCCTCCTGTTCCCCGGCCATGTTAGCCATCTGTAGTGCGAGTTCCTCCTGTTGGAGACGTAGGGCCGTCATGGCATCTTTGTTTTGCTGCATCTTTTTCTGCAGGATGAATTCTCTCTGATCTCGACTTCCTTGTGGTTGATTCTTTTCGTGCACCTCCAACGCCAATGGATTAGCTCCGTCCATCCGACTGGCTTGGTTGGGGGTACGTTGGCTTTCATGAAAGAGCCGCCTCCGAGGGGAGCCAGCTGACTCCCTCTGATCTTCCTGGATTCTGGAACCCAGTCTGTCCTTCACCGACCCTCTCACCTGAGTGGTCTGGTGGGACTTGGCCTTTTCCCGGTCGGAAACTGCATACTCCACACTCGCCATCGTTTCTCGCCGGAAAGGAATCTGATTGTGATTGTTTAAGCACTGCCCTCCTTCTAGCGCCAATGTTAACGCCAAGTTTCGCCGGCGCGTCCAATCACAGAATCCACGCGCTAGAACCTGCACAGTAACAGATCACACAGAAGCTTGACGGCTTGTGCCGCCGGGGGATAGCTCCGGTGTGAGAATGAGTACAGGCCGTTACAAGGGTAAACAATGGAGGCAAAGTACTTAGTGCTCAAAAGTAGGTATTACCTCATAATGTTAACCTAGGCCTTGTATTTATAGAGCTCACCACCTTAGAATCCTTCTCCCAGTCGGATTAGGACTCCTAGTGTATGGTAGTTACCATAACTTGGGTCCAACACAATCTCCTTAAAAGGTGCAAGTAGAATCCCATCCCACCACTACCTTTGGAGTTACCGTGTATGAATAGGCCGCCGGACTCTGCACGCAGGAGAGCCCACTGTGCAGGCCCAAACGGTCCTATTACCTGGTCTGGGCTTCGGCCCAAAGGACTCGAAGGCCCGACCCCTCATCATCACAAGAATGGGTTCGGTCTATAACACCTTCGTGGACTTCGGCCCAAAGGACTCGAAGGCCCGACCCCGACACCTATGCCGACCCGAATACCTATAACACCTTCATGGGCTTCGTCCCATCGGTCTATCAAACCCTTCTTCCAGAAAGCCTTCGGCACACTTGGAGGTCGGTAAAACGCTCCCGAACAATCATAATCATAATTTATTTCCAAATACAAATTAATGTTATAAGACATATCTTACCCAACAGAGACTTTTAGTTAAAATTTGTTTCAATTCTGGGAAAAAAATAAATTCAGTACGTAAATACGTACGTACTGTGCATTCCTAATTAATATTTCCATGAAACTTGTTAATTATATGCACCATTAGGCCAATAATCTATGACATTTGCATCTGCATATCTTAGCTTCCTAAATTCTAATTATATATGGACAAATAGATCATGACAAATGTAACAGCTAGCTAACCACCTAATTACACAAAAATTAAGAACTAATTAATTAAAAAAATTAAATTGCACTCAGCTCCTTAATTATTTACATAATAATTTTGTTATAAATGATCCTTGTTTAACCATGCATATATGGACAGGTGGACTTTGTGCACTTAGCTACCTCTTTTTCTTTCCATGCATTATACTTTTTTGAGTCCATAAACATTAAATTTCTTAATTTAATAGGTCTATCCAAGTCAAACACCAACCAAGGCCGGCTTTTTATCTCTCAATTTGTTAATTTTTTTTTATTTTTTTGCTTTTGATTCAGAAGGAATTAAGCTATCATAGCTACCACTATATATATATAAAGGAAAACTAATCAATTTACGGATCCTAAGAGGAATTAATTAATTGGTATGGAGATGGAGGATCCTAAGAGGGTGGAAGAAGGATTGGGCTACGGATCAATTGGTAATAAAGATCATAATAATAATAATAAAAATGAAAATATTTATGAGGACAGGAAAGAAGAAAGCACTGAAAATGATAGACAAGAGAGAAGGGTTGCACCAGAAGAGCCAGCGCAAGTAACTAAAGATGATGAACAGCCGCCGGCAACAATTGTAAAGCCAAAGAACAAAAGGATTGCAACCTTGGATGCATTTAGAGGCCTTGCAATAGTGGTAAATATATTTATCTATATAATATTTTATATGTATATATATATATATATATATATATATATATATATATATTTCTAGTATTAATTATGTCGTGTGCATGCTTGCATGAACTTAATATTAGCTGGCTAACATATTTGTTCTAATTAATACACCATTATGAATACATGTGTGTGTGTGTTTAGTTAATGATATTAGTAGATGATGCTGGGGGAGTATATCCACGTATCGATCATTCACCGTGGAATGGATGCACCTTGGCTGATTTTGTCATGCCATTTTTCCTCTTCATTGTGGGAGTTGCAATTGCCCTCGCTCTTAAGGTGGATTATATATTGTATATACATTAGTGCATGTCCTTTCATTCTTTACGATCATATGATTCATAACCAATATATACACTCCTCTCTCTCTATATTTATATAAATGATTTGGTTGTTGCAGAGAGTTCCGAAGATGAGGTATGCAATCAAAAGAATAATCACAAGAACGCTAAAGCTTATGTTTTGGGGAATCCTTCTGCAAGGTAATATATATATATATATATATATATATATATATATATATATATATATATATATATATATATATATATATAGTACTACTCACCATTATTTATTTCCCAATTTTCTTCAAATTTGATTTATTTATTTTTTTATAAAAGAAAAGTAACAATTAAGTAGAACTGTAAAAAGGAATTAATGTGTTATTATTCAATCTAAATTTACATCGACAAACTGCAGGAGGATACTCTCATGCACCCTATAATCTGTATTATGGAGTTGACGTGAAGAAAATTCGATGGTTTGGCATCCTCCAGGTGATTTATTCATTTTCAAATGTAAATTACTAAATGAATTAATTGAGTTAGTTATTAATGAATAATATATATATATATATATATATATATATATATGTATGTATGTATATATATCACAGCTAGCGGTTCCAATTATTGGTGATCGATCATATTGGCATAGGATGGATTTAAGTAATTTCAATGATTCTAATTAATTTCATTGTCCTTTCTATATATATATAATAAAGCAGAGAATAGCTCTTGTGTACATGGTTGTTTCTCTAATAGAGGCCCTGACCGCCAAACTCAGACCTACTGTCCTAAACCCCGGTCATTTCGCCATTTTTAAAGCATACAAATGGCAATGGTGAGTAAATAGAATCCACTAAAGCAAACTTCATTTCTCACTTATTACATCTCCCCATGCATTTTTATCACAGGCTTACTTAGGGAAAGGAAAAGATAATGCAAAGTACTACTAATTTTTTTCCCATTTTTCTTACAATTAATGCCAACATTTACAATGACCTTTCTCTAATGTACTAAGTACTACCTTTCTTCCTTTATATAAGTAAATATTTTTGTTTCTTAATATAAGTCATTTAGAATTTCAAGTAAGCATTAATTACTTAGTTTTCGATATTACCCCAAGTATTAAATGTAACTTTGGTTCTCTCACTATTTTATGTCCAATAAATAACAATCTCTTCTTCCAATACAAGGGCAATATAGACAATTGATATTAAAGTTAATGTTATACAATCATTACCTTAATATTTGTGCACAACTCTAAAACGACTTATATTAAGGAACGGAGAAAGTACTACGTTGCAATACTGATTGCAGCCTAAATTTCATCCTTTCCGGGAGAAATTTTATGTACCAAACTAACCTTTACCTTCACTTTTGATGGCTTATTAACTAAACTAGGTTTGGTGGACTTGTCTCATTTCTTGGTTACATGGTCATTACATATACTCTATATGTCCCAGACTGGAGTTTTGTAGCCAACCTCCTTGATGGGCCAGAAAGATTCACGGTAATGCAGAGAAAATGACACCAAAAAGATATTCTAGCTAAATTTTTTTCCATAAATTTAAATTTTGAAACTGTTACTATTTTTTTTTTAATGATATAGGTAAAATGTGGTATGAGAGGTCATTTAGGACCTGCATGCAACGCAGTTGGTTATGTTGATCGCAAAGTCTGGGGAATTAATCATCTCTACTCTGAACCCGCTTGGATCCGCTTAAAGGTCAGTTAGGACCTAGCTAACTTGCCAGATGTTCTAATAGATAGTTATTTGTTGGGAAAAATCACCTTTGTATTTGATAAATTTAAAGAAGAAAAATATCACTATATGCCAAACACATTAAATATACAGTCCACCAATATATTAAATATGCCGATCAAGCTTCAAAAAATAAAATGGTCTCAAAAATTATATTCAGTTTTCTGTGAATAAAATAAATAAGAATTGAGTTAGTAAATGGTAAAGAAAATAGGAACTTTTTCTATGACATACTAATGGTGAGAGCATGAACTAGGCTTGCACTTTCAGTTCTCCAAGTTCTGGTCCTCTTCGCGACGATGCTCCTAGTTGGTGCCTTGGTCCATTTGAACCAGAAGGATTATTGAGGTTCGTTGAATTTTGATCAAAACAGAACAAGTTGGCTATTTGAAAATAATTAAAGAGCTAATAATGTTTTTCCCCCATTGTTCTAGTTCAATTTCAGCTATTCTTTCTGGCACCATCGGAATCCATTATGGTCACATCTTAATTCATTTTAAGGTTAGGAATTTTCAATTATTATTATTATTAACTCTTTAGTAGTCAAATTCTCTATATTACTATATAGTTCATGAAGGTTGATGTTAGTGAGAGGTGTTTTGCAGGGGCATGCTGAGAGGCTAAAGCAATGGGTCTCGACAGGGTCTGGCTTACTTATCCTCGGAATTATTCTTCATTTTACAGATGGTGAGCTTCCCTATTACTTAAGGAAACAAACCAAAAAAAACAAACACTTTATTCAACTTTTATTATTAACAAAAGAAAGTTATTTGGAGTGAATACTATAACAATTCTGAAAATTGTGTTATGCTACGTAAGTGAAAATATTGCAACTTCTTTTAGTGAAAGAAAAAATAAAAACAAAATAGGTCCGCTGGAGCTCAACAATCTCTAATAAAAAATATCGAACAATCTTGTTTTGTAAGTTATACTTTGTGTATACACGTATATATATACTATTTTATAAAACTATGTATGTATGTACTAAGTACAAGAGTGATGACTATTTTTAGTAAAAATGGAATACCTTATTTTTACCCCTGATTTTTCAGCTATTCCTATCAACAAACAACTCTACAGCTTCAGCTACGTTTGTTTCACAGCCGGCACAGCTGGAATTGTATTTTCAGCCTTCTACATACTGGTAAACAACATATTATATGTCCCAAAGTTTTGAACATTCTTGATAATTACAGCTAACAAGAAATAACTGAAGTACAAATGTGTATCTTAATTGGTTCTCCTGTTTTACAAATGAACAGATTGATGTTTGGGGTTTACGCTCTCCATTCTTGTTCCTGGAATGGATAGGAATGAATGCAATGCTGGTGTTTGTGCTGGGAGCACAAGGTATCTTAGCAGGATTCATAAATGGATGGTATTACGAAAAACCCGATAACAACCTAGTAAGTACTACTGTCTCCTCATGCTAAAATATAGCTTATACACTAAATCTATTTGTTAAGAGTACAATTTTTTTTTTTTATTAAAAATGTCTGAAAATACTAATATGCATATATATGATCAGGTTCAATGGATTGTTGATCATGTTTTTATCGACGTTTGGAACTCGGAAAGGGTAGGAACACTATTGTATGTGATTTTTGCTGAAATCACCTTCTGGGGAGTACTTTCAGGCATCTTGCACAAATTTGGTATATACTGGAAACTATAAAGGGAGAGGGGGGGGGGGGGGGTGCAGTTTTTTAATACTTGTAAGATTCATTTATGTAAACATCATTTCATTTTCTTTGGTTTTATTTCTCCCCTTGTAATATCTTTTATGATAAGATGGTATATGGCGATCTATTAAAGTTAGGTCAAGATTCTTCCTTTTGTTGGGCCAGTTTTATAAAGATTTCATACTTTGACAGAGCCCCACTGCGGTCGCATGCATGCATATAATATTGGATTCGTGTCCTTTTCTTTTTGTTGGGATTCTTTTGCAATATCTGTTCAACTTTATTTCAAGATCAGACAGACAATACTTTGTATTGCAAAATTGCAGATTTTTTTAATCTCACTAATGATTAATGAATGAATGGACATGTCCACGTACAAGTGCGTGCAACAGTTTTTATATATGTTGAATGTATATCAACTGGAATCATTGTTCTTGGCTCCATCCATAAATTAGTAGTGGGGTTACCTGGGGTTGGGTATATATCGATCTCTTGATTATCCAAAAAACCCTTTCTGGGCACTATAGATTAGTAGTGGTCTTACATTAACATTAACAAACCCTACGTCTCTCAATTACTTTCCACAGAAACAGTCTCATTTACAAAGAATGTCAACTTTATGAATATTAATTGAACTGGTCATGAATCAAATGTGATGAGGATTTTTATCGTCTTTGTATTTATATAACTTAATTGGATTCAAACAACTGTAGATTGATGATAAGACAAGACAAAGTTGAAGAACACGAGGATCGTTATAGACAAAGCTAGATCCATTCCTAAAATGCTCTGCATGCCCAGGAAGTACCTTCTCCTATCTGGAACAAGAAGGTTATTACCATTATGTAAAGGGATTTATATATTTATGCCTTGTGTGACAGTCACTTGCCACCTACCATATGTTTGAAGACTAATTTTTGTCTTTGTTGGATTCTTGCTTTGGTTTTGAGCCTCCCAATTTTCCAGTTGTGAATTTATTTCTCCTTCTAGCCGGCCGTGCTTGATTTTATTATTGTCTTCACATAGATCTGATCACCTTTTAGCAGCTGAGCCTGAGTTGCCTACTACTATATATCACTATAAACATACATAATTAAGCAGCAGCTTAATACTTGAGTTTGAATTTAGAAGCAATATATATAGCTACTGCACTAGCTGTATATATATCACAACAGAGAATTAATTAAGTTGAAAGAGGGTAGGGGAGATATATATATATATATATATATATATATATGGGGGATCCTAGTCCTAGTCCTAGTCCTAGGAGAGTGGAAGAAGGGTTTGGTCACACCCCACTTATTCATGAAAAGAAAGAACCAAACATTGATGCAGCAAGTGCTGCTACACAAGTGCAGCGTGTTGAGAGCAATGAGATACCCGAGGAACAAAAGGATGAGCAGCCATTGATAAAGCCCAAGACCAAAAGAATAGCAACCTTGGATGTTTTTAGAGGCCTCACTGTTGTGGTACGTATTTGGGACATGTAATTTAAAGATTAGAATTATATTATTATTATTATTATTATTATTATGTTTCAAAATTAATGGTACTCGTGACATTATTAACGGCCAACGTTAAGAACAGCTGATGGTACTGGTAGATGATGCCGGGGGAGCCTATGCACGTATCGATCACTCGCCATGGAATGGATGCACCTTGGCCGATTTTGTTATGCCATTTTTTCTCTTCATTGTGGGAGTTGCCATCGGCCTTGCCTTCAAGGTACATACCATACGCGTCTCATTAACTTCTATTTGAATTACCTACGCTCATACGTAACTTGAGAAAATAAACCCAAAGGCCAAAGATTAAAGGATGTCATCGGGCTCGGCCATGTCCTTTTGGGTCAGACCAATCAAGTCGGGGCCCATGGAGGCCATGTTCTGAGGCCCAACCTGTACACAAAAGTATATCCCTTGCGTCCTAAAAAAAATGGTCCTTTACATAAATATACAACAAATAGAAAGAAATTACAAGAAAAGTGTATCAATTAAATAATTATATTAACAGTGCAATAATATATAATAATATCAACAATAGTGCAAAACACGTCATTGTATCCTATCCAACAAAAATACAAATCCCTTAATTCAAGGAAAAAACTACTTCACTTAATTTGGCAGTTACCAAATAACTAAAAAATTCAAAAATCACGTCTCAAATTTACGAAATCAACGAAGAACAAAAAGGAAACTTCATAGATCATTTTCTTCGTCCTCAACTGATTCACCACATGCTTTAACCAAACCAAAATTCATCTTAATATTGCAGACAGTTCCAAAATTGAGTACTGCAATTAGAAGGATTATCACAAGGACATTGAAGCTTCTATTTTGGGGAATTCTTTTACAAGGTAAACAAAATACAGTGTCATTATTTTTGCTAGAGCTACTTAGATATGATTATTAATGTTTTGTTTAGACTTAGTACATGTATGTATGGGGATTATTTAATATCATATTTAAGGAGGTATTATAATCCCGGATTAACTTGAAATTATAATTCTTTCAATCAAATCTGGCCTGGGTGTTTTTCTACCAAGAACCACCTCTGAATTCTGATTATGTCAACATTTTGTACGCAAATGTTTTTTTGGGGGGGTCAAATTTCTCTCTGCAGGAGGATACTCTCATGCACCAGATGATTTGTCTTATGGAGTTGACATAAAGCAAATCCGATGGTGTGGCATCCTCCAGGTATAACAACTAACTTTCTTATATTTCAATCTTGAGTTTGTTCATGTTCTAGTAATTACATATTCTAATGTCATTTTCTTGAATTTGTATGGAAATTAAGCAGAGAATAGCTTTGGTCTACATGACTGTAGCCCTAATAGAGGCCATGACCACCAGGCTCAGATCTTCTGTCTTAAACCCCGGTTATTTATCCATTTTCACAGCATACAAATGGCAGTGGTAAGTGAATCACAATTTATCTGCTACCTGCCTAAAAATTTTAACTTTTGCCCAAAATAGTGTGCTTAGCTTACATTTAATTTATGCATTCTTTCTTTAAGCCAAAGGAAAAAACAACTTACATTAACATGACCTAATCATTTGACTAGGCTTGGAGGATCCATTGCGTTTCTCGTTTACATGATCACAACATATGCCCTATACGTTCCTGATTGGAGTTTCTTGGTAGACCACCACCATCATGGACCAGAGAGATACACGGTATGCAACAAATGACTTGAAAACCTGATGGAAATAATCAACTACCCTTGCTCTATATCACAACATAAACCAATGAAAAGTTTTCATGTAATTTGTAGGTAAAATGTGGTATGAGAGGACACTTGGGACCTGGATGCAACGCCGTTGGTTATGTGGATCGCCAAGTCTGGGGCATCGGTCATCTCTACTCTGGACCTGTTTGGAGTCGCTTAAAGGTAATTAGTCATAACTGAGGTAATTTGAGTACTACTTGATGTCCGGTTCATATTAATGATGAATTACTCAATTGTTTTTTCCTTGAAAAACTTAATAGGCTTGCACTTTTAGTTCTCCGAGTGCTGGTCCTCTGCGCAAGGACGCTCCAAGTTGGTGTCGTGCTCCATTTGAACCTGAAGGCTTGTTGAGGTACTTGAGAATTCCTTTTATAAAAGCACAACACCTTTTATTTTCCAAAATGAAAATTGGTTTTGATCCTAAAACGATTCAGTTATTGTTTTTGTTTAGTTCAATTTCAGCTATTCTTTCTGGCACCATCGGCATTCATTATGGACATGTCTTGATCCATTTCAAGGTTAAATATCCTAGTCAATAAAAACCTGAGAAAAGTTTGTTTTAAACATGCAAGTCAATAAAAATGATGAAAATGAGAGTGTTCTGCAGGGGCATGCTGAGAGGCTCAAACAATGGGTATCCATGGGAATCGGCTTACTTATCGTGGCAACCGTTCTTCATTTTACCGATGGTGAGCACTCTTTTTAAATCTTATAAAGTACACAATCCTTGGAGTTGAATATTTTTCCACTGGTTTGAAATTTTCAGCAATTCCTATCAACAAGCAACTCTACAGCTTTAGCTATGTTTGTTTCACAGCCGGTGCTGCTGGAGTTGTATTTTCTGCCTTTTATGTACTGGTAAGTAACATTATAGCATATCCTAAGGTTGATAATTCTTGATAAATAAAAGTAAATAAGAAATTACCTAAAGTACCAACTTGATATTTTCTCCTGGTTTTTCTTTTTTACAAAATGAACAGATTGATATTTGGGGATTACGGACTCCATTCTTGTTCCTAGAATGGATAGGTTTGAATGCAATGCTGGTGTATGTGATGGCAGCACAAGGTATCTTTGCAGGATTCATCAATGGATGGTATTACAAGAACCCGGACAACAATCTGGTAAGTTTCATAGTCTATTAATGTTCAAATCTTGCTCCCTAGTCCTGATATATATATATATTATGCCAAAAAAAATTACTGAATAAACGGTCTGGAGTACTTGATATGATCACAGGTTAATTGGATTCAAGAACATGTATTTAATGATGTTTGGAACTCTGAGAGGGTAGGGACTTTGTTATATGTGCTATTTGCTGAAATTATCTTCTGGGGAGTGGTTTCTGGCATCTTCCATAAACTGGGTATTTACTGGAAGCTATAAGAAGCAGAAATCTTGGACAAAGTAAATACTAAATAGGTTGAAGTTACTTTTGTTATTCAAAGTTGTACTTGGTTGTCATGTCACACCGTGTCGGATTTGTTTTAGTTTCAGAAAAGATGGAGCAAAATGAAAAAATCTGTAACTTGGCTTTGAAGAAAGAGTGAATATTTTCTGAATTCAAGTGTATTTTAAAATTTTCTGTAATGTCAAATTTGGATTTGTATCACTTTATCTGTAGCTAATTGAACTTTCATTAGGAAAATGCTACAAATTGTATAGATCAAGTATATCTCTCACAACACGGGCAGATTCTAAATGTTTTATCTCCATTTTTTGCAGTAGTAATCCACTGATTTTAACTCGAATGCTGTCAGAATGAGCATAGAGTGTTAGACTTTTAGCAGACAGATTTGCCCAGCCTAACGCTGATATGACTTGATTTTTGTCTCCGCAAAAATCTAAAAATAATAATAAAAAAAAACATGTTCCCGTTTAGTGGTACTACCCAACTCTGCAGAAGGGAGATAAAACAGGATAACCACTGACAATTATTCCAATTACCCCAAG
Organism: Panax japonicus; assembly: GCA_020205505.1. Classification (NCBI taxonomy): domain Eukaryota; kingdom Viridiplantae; phylum Streptophyta; class Magnoliopsida; order Apiales; family Araliaceae; genus Panax; species Panax japonicus. The sequence continues at coordinate 12,553,013 of CM035093.1, read as the reverse complement.
AATCAATCACTGTGATGGGTTAAAAACAAAATTAAATATTTATATTTCAACACTGCACCAAATTGAAGAGAAAAGAACTAATTCAACTACATACCAATTTTGAGAGGGACTATAGGGAATATAATGGCAGTTAAGGCACGGAGGCTCATATTCTATCATTGATATGATCTAAGCAGAGGTCGAGATAGAAAAGGACTCATATAGCAATATCCATGTGGACAAATCTTTGTTAAGTACAGACAGACACCAGAAGGAAATTACCTGAAGAAAAAATTTGCTTTTGAATATAAATGCAGTAGTTTCTTTCTCATCATCAGTAACCTCTCTCATATAGTGATTATATATGATTGTAAGAGGCTTAAAATTTTGTTCAGGATGAAAATAGAGTAGAACACCTGAAACCACATGCATGAACAAAGAAAAATAAATTCCACACATACTTGAAAGATGTACATTTTGTGTGAATAGCTCGCTCAATATACAGATGGTATGTACAACCCGTGTTTCGGGCATCTCTGTGGTTCTTGAAACACAACCCTCATCCTATTCTAGTACATAATGCTATATAAATGTAAGGTATTTACAGAAGGGGAGTAATGTTGGTTGGCGAGGCTTGAGACTTGACCTACACATGAATACATTTACATATTGACACCATGTTTCCTAACTACAGTTCTGGATGTACACCGCAGCTATTGTTTGAATGTAATTTGATGCATGAGGCTTCATTCCCCTTATATCACCAACTACTTATCATTCTAATACTATAAAATTAGTCCTGCAAAGTTTACTTGGTACAGCCAATTTCTTTCGCAATGCTCATATCACATAATTATATCTACTAATAGGGGAGAAATATACTGTACTGACAATGAAGGTGCCAGATGAAGCAGAATTGTGTCTTGACCCATCATCGCTCCCAACCCATCAACATCTTCCAAACTGCTTCCTCAATCATATTCTTCGAGACAGAAAAGCCATCCCCTTCATCAAGTAAAATTCTGTAAACTTCCCATTCCCTGTCTCCAATCATGTGCCTCCCAATTTCAGCCTGCAAAAGTAAGCATATCAACTTAAGGAAGAAAAGTTATTGACAAAATAAAAGTACTACTGCCCATAATGTTTTTCCTATTTCCCTAGATCCTGTCAACTAGAAGAAAGAATGATAAGTATATCGCGGCTTAGAGAAACGGTTGTTATGGAAGATCTTTTCTCCATCAAGGCCTAAAAATCCACAAGAAAAATGCCACAATCTAATAAAAGAGTTCGTGGATAATGAATTCCAACAATCGACCAGTATCTTACTATCTTAGGAGTTCAAACTCAATCTTCGTAATGTGGTATTAGAGATTAATCTAGCAAATTGGACAAATGCAACCACATAACCTTTTGGTATGTGATGCCTGCACCGCTACATCTCCAAAAATGTATTCTAATAATGTATCAATTAAAATGTTGAACAAAATAACAGGTAGATCAGAAAGTACCAAAAATATTCCAATGTTGAGCATTTTGAGAGCAAGGGTTATGTCATAAAATACGAGTGGACGACCCTTGCCAGATAACTCCACAGGGTTTGCAACCAGCAATTCTGTATCAGGACCCCGGCTCACCAGAGCTACTATGAGGGGACGAAATAGTTCCATTTGAAGACGAGAGCACAATGCACTCTGCTTGCTAGGGTCGACTATCCTCTTCCCATCAGCTTGCATGATAAACAAGTCCACTTCACATTCTGTTTTTCTTTTTGTAGTGAAGCGTCCATAAGAAGTCTGTTACATGCAATGAGATATTAAAATAAATCAAAAGTTTGGACCCAGCTTAAAGCACAAACGGATTCATTTATAGTAAATTAGTCTATAGGAGCATCAAGCATGCCATTGTCGTCTATAGCACCATATACAACGGGCTCAATAGTGCAGTATAGCATGGAGAGTCCCTCACTTACCCACCACCAATTGGCCTAGAGATAAAGGAAAGCCGCCAAAATAAAAATTCCAAACATCATTTTTCACTCATAATTGGGGCTTATAATACTTGATTATGCATAATAAATTATTACAAAGATTGTGTATGAAGCTGAAGCATGAAATCCAACATTTGAGTAATTATGTATTCAACAAGTATAAATTTTTCACCACTCTGGGTAGTATTTGAAGGAGTGAAAGTTTGTTAAACAGTAAGGCTATTTCCAAAGCTGAAGAAACCCGCAACCAATACATCATACAGAAGATATTAACTCCAGAGTCGTCAAGTACATGATGTTTAAGAACACTAGTTATATCAATAAAATTATAATATTATTTACCTGGATGTTGAAATCTTTGAAAGTTCTCATAATATCATACAAGAGACCTTTGTGATCATGGCAAACAATTTGGACAAGTGTATGAGCAGGACTGAGGGAGTTATCCATCGTGATGGAAACACTGTCCAAGGGAAGGGATCCACTTTGCTGTTGATCAAGCATCTTTGACTTAAGCATGTCTTCTGTGATTTCAGGAGGAAGAAATGTGAGGCTCTGAGAACATGCAGTAATTTCAGGGCCAACCATTTCTACGTCACAACTTATCATGGAATCCCCCAAAACAGCTTTCAAATTATTATATGTGTCATCCTGTCTGTTCTTTGTGTGTAGTAGTTCCCTGATAAGACAATTTAGAATTGCCATAAAGAGTTCGAAAAATGAAAGGAAATAAAAAAAAAGGTCAAAAATAGAAGCGTTTTGTCAATAACGCATTCAACTTAATTTTTACATTGTAATTTGATATTGATCTTTTAAAACTACATATTAATGGACTTGTGCTTATTAAAAGGTTTTCCTTTTTTTACTTTGTGTGTTCTTTTCTTACATTTGAAGATATAGAGAATTGCAGGAAATACACGCCCTAACCTGATAATACCATACTTCAATTGCCAATTGCATTTATCTAATTGCCTAAATGACAAATTTTCAAATAGGACGTCATAACAAGAGTTTTGAAATATTAAAAAATTGTAGGATTGAGAAATCATGAACCACCATGAAATTGTAATAGCTCAAGTCTGAACTCTGAAGGTGGTCAAGCCTGAGCCGCTGAACCAGCCTCTATATAACCCAATTGACTCTACTCTAACTTATAAGATAAAGGTAAAAACAGGAAAAACACATGTTTGAAGAAAAATGCATATAATCCTACTTGTCTCACAAATTATCATGAATTTGATAAGAATTTTTATCTAAAGATAATGGTAAAATGAAGTTAATCCCATTTTTGAACATTACTCAAACACCTCAAGAAAATCATCTGGTCCAGAGTTACAGACAAGGATCTCCTTAAGATAAGAAACTATCCACACACATGCAGACCACCTTCTCCTTGCCTAGCCCCAAGGCCCAAACAAAATAGAAGAATATAAATCTTAAAAATAGAACATATATTAACATATATATAGAATGAAAAAACCAAAGAATGGCTAGGACAAGTAGAACGTCACTTTTAAGGTTTAGTCATGAATTTAGAACCTTGTGTCCGTGATGAAGAACAGGTCCATTACTCTCCCATCTGGAGTGGTAGATACCTTCACTTTCTTTATCGCGAGTTCAAGCTCACAAAGTACCTCCGTCACATCTGCCAAAAATTAATTTAGATTAATGGCGCATATCATTCTAAATCATAATAAAATCTGGAAACTGATATTTTCACACGAGACTCTTACACATAAATGTATATGTGAGACCCACTCACTATTCACGTAGCATGAAAATATCAATTTTATCAGTTCCCTAATATCTAGATACTCCCATCAGGCCAGCAATACACTGAAGAAAGGAACAAAGCAGACGGATAAAGCTACACGCCAAATAGTAGAGGAGGAAAGTACAATAATATCCCCACTTAGTGGCAGTCATGGATAAGATGATGAACAATAAAGAAACCTGATTACAACACCCTGCGATCTAACCATACACTTGATCATAATTCATATGCAATAACATAATATCAATTTAGCAAAGACCCTCAATGAAATTCACATCCAGTATTCCCAAACTATGATCACCTACCGTGTAAAAGGCCTCTTCGATCATGGCAACAGAAGTTTAAAAGGAACACATCGGGAGGCTTGGGTGGCTGCAATTCAGTTTGATAAAACAAGATTCCAGAAGCTGAAGAACAAGAAGGGCAGGCCTCTGATAATCTCTTCTTCAACAAACCCCATCTCGTACTTGGTTTTCCGAAAACCCAAAACACTAGGTAACACCATTTCCCATCCGTAGATACATCTTCACCATACAATTAATCCAACAAATTAGCAAAAATTATAAAGATCCATCAACCATTTTCACGAAATCTTAAAGACAAGGCAGTTTGATGTCATTCACTGTTTAATCAATTATAACTCAAAATCACAACAAAAAAAGAAAAAAGAGAGCTAAAATTTCAAGTACTCACCGTACCAAAAACTTGAATAACACCATAAAATTGAGGGGGGGAAGAGAGAATTACGTAACACCGTCTCTCATATATTTAAGATAAAATTGAGGAAAGAGATAACTGAATTCTAATAAGCCCTCCAATAATATTCAAAAACTTAATATAGATAAGAGGGATAGTTATGTAAGACCATATTAACAACTCTAAACAAAACTGGAGGGAAAAAAAAAAGACAATCCGTGAAATACTCAAATACCCACCAAATATCTTGAAGTTAGAAAGAAAGAGAGAGAGAGAGTGGTGTAATACATACCGCCTCTGAGAATGGTCAAGCCAAAAAAGAGAATGATGCGGCAAAGATCACAGCCCAATCCAGTCTTGTCAGGACAATTGACAGTTATCATCGTTGGCTCACCTTCCTTCTCTGACGGTCTTATTATGACTACGTCATCGTGTAGAATCCCCATCTCACTCTCTCAACTTTCTTGCTGTAAGTTATCGTTCTTCTTCAAATTTCAATAAAAAATTTACTAGTAGTTCTTCACTTTCTAACAGAAACATATATACTATATCAGGAAAAATAGAAGAAGAAAGAAATGGGGATATATTTTCTGCTATTTGGGTGTTTTCTGTACAAAAGGAAGAAGAAGAGATGTAAACAGAAAAATATTTTAATATATACCGTATTGCAAACAGCACAGTGAGAAAGATAGAGAGAAAGAGAAGGTATGGAGTAATTTTCAGAGAGTAACCAAACATGTGGGAATAAAGAAAAGCCAAATGGAGGAGAGAGAAATACAGAGCGGATGCCACTTGCTAGGCCAGCTATCTAACTGGGTAATTAATTTTGCAACAATACTACTATCACATAAAATAAATATATATATATATATATATAAATCTTTTTATGTGATAATAACTATTATTTTTAATTTTAATAGAATGTATGATATCCAATGATCACAATAATATACTTCTTATAATTTATTTGGGTTATTAAAGTTAATATTTATACCGGACCAGATGATTTTATTTATTAGTTTTTTATGATATTAAATTTAACAACTTTAAATAATAGGGTGTGGTAATTAGTGCTGAGCAAGGAATTAAATTAGAATTGTAACCGTATCAAAAATTACAACTTATGTGACGGTTTTAAGTGAATTAAAAAACCAAATTTACAGTTTCAATTTGGTTACCAGTCAAAACCGTACGCATAAAATCAAAACCAAACCGCACTATAAAAATTAATTAATTATACAATCATATTACAGGAGAGATGTTTCATTTTACCTTATATAATAAACCTCCCATGAAAATTAAGCTACTGATTTTGAATTTAGATGGTATCGATCTACATGGTCATCATCACCATACAAATCTTATACAATTATCCCTTAATTGTATAAAATTATTGGACTACACACTACTTGAGCATATATATATATATATATATATAATTATTTGGATTCAATATTTTTTATGATTAAAAGAATTGAAGTTATTGAGACAACCCTCTTAAGTTATCGGCGTGTTTCTAAAACTTGGTATTAAATGAAGTAGTACTGAATATTTTTCTTTATTTTCCCTTCTTGGATGGGTAAAACGAGAGATAAAAGTTTTGGTGTCTTTACTTTGATCTCTTTTACAATTTTAATATTGTGTGATGTTAAATTGTTAATTTAAATTGCATAAAATTTTATTATTTTAATTGATTTTAGAACCGAAATCGCACCGCACCAATCACAAGCGATTTCATGTGCAGTTTCAAATTTGACAAATCATATTTAAATAGTTTCATGTGTGATTTGAGCTTCAAACTACACCATTCTCATCCCTAACGAGTAGTGAACGTGATTGTAGAAGTGAAAGGTGAAGCCGAGACAATTTATAAATTATTTTCTAAATAAATAAATTTAATTAAATGTAATGACTATCGATTAATAGTTCATGGAGAAACTCAAGTTATGTTTTTTTTAATGCTTGTAATGTTGAAATGATGATTTTTATAATAAAACAGTAAAATTAATATTTTTTTATTAATATTGTTTGAGTAACTTTTATAATAACTTAGTAAAATTAATATCGAACCCTTTTTATTATACATTTTAATTGAAAATAACTTATAATTTATTTTAAGTTTTAGTTTATAATATTTTTTAAAATAAGAAAACAGGCCCTACGTACAGACTGGTGTTGCTTGTACTACTTCTGCTCTTTGTTGTCGGTTGATGACAGGGAGGGAAGGCCGGGGGTCTGGGGGGGTCGAGGGGGGGTGGGGGTGGGGGAGTGAGGGGGTATTTGGGTAATGTGTTATGTTTCTGTGAGGAAGGTAAACATATTCTTGTCACTAATATTTTTCTCTTTTTTCCTTGTTTAAGAATTGAATTTTTCATATTTTGTATTTTTTTTAAATTCTTTACCATCAACGTATTTTATACAATTCTTAGACAGATTCATTATAATCTATTAAAGTAGTACTTAATTAACTTAAATACTCCATCACATATCTTCTGGGAACTAACTCTTGAAGCGACTGATAAATAGTTTAAAAAATATGTTATTTATTTTAAATTATAGATCAAATTTTTATTTTTTTCAAGTATATAGATAAATAGTCTCAAGAGCAAGTTATTTGTATAAATAATTTGAATGACATAAATTAAATGTATACCCTTTCGTCTGCTCAAAATATAAGAATTCTTTTGGTTACGTTTAAGTACTTTTTAATATTAAACTAATATAATTTTATTTAACTAATACAGAGTAATTACAAAAGTACAATAAATAAATAAATATATAAATTTTAATCAATTATAAAATATAAAAAAAACAAACAAATCACATCAATTTCTAACATCAAAAATAGTTGGAAATATGAATGTAGAGTATTATTGAATCAAGATAAGCACGTGAGCAGGAGACACGTGATGGCGGCTGGCCGGACGGGAAGGAAAGTGTGTAGTGTAGTATTGTTATTGTCACGAGGGAAACTGTGAAAAGTCACGTGACATCATAACCCAACTTCAGAAATTGAGTCTGCTGACGTAGTGGTTGTATAAGAGGCAATAATTGAGCTGATGTGTTACTAAAAAAAAGAGTATTTTAATATTTATTTATACATTTATTATATATTAAAGGGTAAATTCGTCAAATTTACAATTCTCTCCCTTTCTCAATCCGACCAGCGTAACCTAAACCCAACAACACCACCAAATCCAACCGGAAATACCAGAATGAAACACAGACCAAAACACCACTGGACAAAATAGCAAAATCCAAAACATGCTAAAATGAACAAAGTAAAACAAAACCTAAAAAACTAATTATGACAAAAACTACCGTGACTGGAGACGATAGAGAAGAACTCCAAACAGCCCAAAACAAATTAAATAAGCAATAGGTCCGAAATCAAGTTAGAGTGAAATCATGAGCAACAGAAGTTTGATTAAAGGACAAGATAAACAATATGCACATAAACAAGATCTGGAAAAGCATAACTATGATAATCAATAATATTGCAGATTATGGGAAAAGCAAATGTAATTTCATTTAGTAATATTTATAATTTTTTTTATTTGGTTTGCTTCAAAAATGCTTTAAGGCTAATATTTGGCCGCGCATGTATGCTCAAAATTACCATTGAGAAAATGAAAAGGAGTGGTACAGAAAAAGGGAAATAAGTTTGAATGTTCAACTGAAAAGGAAAAGAGATAGAAAACAAGAGGTAGAGGAAGAAGATAAAATATTTTTTGTTGGTACAGATCCAATTCCCGTTTGAAAAGAGGTAGAAAACAAGAGGAAGAGGAAGTATTTTTTTTTGATACATAACCAGATCTTGACACAGATCTGACACCGGATCTGATTCCCGTTTGATTCCCGTCCGATTAAGCAGAGTTGGGTGTTGAAGTTTGAGGAGCGCCGGATCAGATTTGTATGTTGTTTTTGTATGAGACTGACGCTAGTGGGAGAGAGAGAGTGGTAGATTTGACGAATTTGCCCTTTAATATATAATAAATGTATAAATAGATATTAAAATACTCTTTTTTTAGTTACACGTCAGCTTAATTATTGCCTACTTAAATAGTCACGTCAGCAATTTCTGACGTGGTATATACAATTGAATGAAAGTGAAAAAAAATAATAGTTTAATCATTTAATTAACAAAATTGAAAGTTGAATCACCGAAGTGGAATATGACCTATAATTTAATATAGTAATTTATATTTAGGCCTTAATGATATGACTAGACTTTTCTATAAATATGTGTATATATTTATTAAATTATTTATTTTTTTATTTTCAAAAGAGAAATTTTAGAGGTGGAAAACAGAGGAGGATAGGCTAGGTAATGGCTAAATTTAAGACAAGAACAGAAAGCAAGACCCAGTACTTAGGTTGGTACCACGTAACATTAAATCTAATACATTCATGTTATTGATAGCTCAATACCACAATTATTATTATTATTTAAATGAATTTTATTTGTATGATGGTACTCACTCATATACTACCACATTAATTACCACATTGTTTGTTTGTGGAGGAGACAGAAAAGTAGCACACACTTGTTTTTCCACCACTTTTTAAAAAAGTAATTCCAATCACGTTGTTGGGTCATGATATTTCTCACATTAGGTCGACTTATTTAGTTAGTCCATTGAGTCCTCATTATTGAGCCTTAAAAATTATGGGCCTAATCATTATATTATTCATATTGGATCCTTTAAGACCGGGTCGGATCAATGGATTGACCCGTTAGATATTTTAATATCTATTACTTTGACTTGTAATGATAAAAAAGCATGACAGTTTATTAAGATACCTGCAATGCATTAATGTGGATGTGATTATAGCCGACCGGCGGCATAAACAGTGGAAGAGAAAGGTGACAACCTAAAGGCAGTCGGCAGAAATCACTGAGATAACCTAACAAGTGGGTAAGAGAGTATAACCTAACAAGGAAGTCTTCAAGAAAAAGGTACGTACAAACACATTCCAACTGATAATTTTATCTCTCAATACACTAGAGATTATTATCCTCCATTATTAACTCTTGTGAACACGGATACTGACTCTCACGTCTGAGCTATCCCCCGACGGTCGAAGCCGTCAAACTTTTGGTGTTTATCGTGTTTACTGTGCAGGATCAGAGCGTCTTACGTGATTGGGACGTTGGAGAAGATTTTGACGTTAACACGCACTATAATTGACTACTCCACATTTTTTGACTTAATTATTGCCTAAACCAAAAAACACATTCACACACACACTTACACTTGGAGAAAGTGAGTGTGGATGGGGATTTTACTACTACTACTGCTATTTTAGTAGTCCTTGTATTTTCCCAAGCCTCAATCAAAGGGTGATTGGTAATACTATTACTTTCTTTCTTCAACGGTTCAACCAGCCAGCCTGCCTGCCTGCCTGCCTGCCTGCCTGCCTGCCTACCTTGTATTTCCTCTAATTTCCTCCTCCTATTCCTAAAAACGATCAATTCTTCCTAATAATAATAATAATCCCATGTGATTAATAAAGAATTTGACTATAAAATTTGTTCCCAATTAGACTAGACAATGGCTTAGCAAAATTTGACCTGAAAGGAAGAATAATTGTTTAGTGTAAGATCATGATATTGTACTGATAAATTAACACGTGGTACCACCCTAAACCTAAACAAATTCTTGTGGCTATGAATAATAATAATAATAATAGGCTGAAAAAAAATACACGCGATAAATCCCCACTTGTACAAAAACAAATGTTTGTGCGACAGCGACACAGACAAAGACAAACAAATGAACTTTGAATTGTGGTAACTAAGCACAAGTCCTAATCACCCGGCAGTCTGCCGTCGTCTACATTAAACAATTAATTAAAACAAGTAATTTTATTTATGAGAGGAATCCTAATGAATATGGGTCTTGATAAAGGAAAATAAATAATCAAGCCTGGCGATTGATTGAGGATTGTGTATTGGTACCTACCTTAAATTATGATTTGTCAAAGAAAGTTGGCTTTATATCACTATCAATTATGACAAACACTTGCCTTGGCTAGCTCCAAATGTGGAGAGGGGATGATGGAAAAAAGGGAGCTGAGCTGAGCTGGGGACCAGGGACCAAGGACCAAGGACCAAGGACCAAGTTGTTGTTGTATCAGATTGTGAAATGTGAATATGATTTAGGAAAGTATGTGGCCGAGTGTGGGAGGAGAGAACCTCATAAATAGTTGGCGCACGAGACCACGAGGATTCCACCGGGATTGTATTGTATTGTATATAAAGTTATAAAACATGTTATGTTACTTCTCTACCATGCTTCAAACAGAGCATGTTATGTTACTTCTCTACCATGCTCTACAAAATACAACCAACAACGCACAAACACCCACCCACATGTAGCAACTGAGTCCGCCCCACTGAACCTAACCTAACCTACTCAGCTCTCAATTGGCCAAACACTTAGTATCCAAAGTTGGATTAGATATCTATAACGGAGGTATTCCACACCTCAGATCATGTCTTCACCTGTTTCCTCCTAAGTTCAGTCTTTCGTTATTTTCATTCTTTCCTTAAAAATAAATAATTCTGAAACCCCAGTCAAAAGAAATTAAATTTCTTAATAAGGACGTTAACATGCAACACCGAAACTACTAAATTTTCTTAAAGTACTCACGCAGACAGATAAAAACATACATACTTAATCCTATAATGTGTTGAATGTTTATATCTTATTATAATTTTATTTTTATTTTTTACTTTTAAGAGCAATAATTGATTCAACAAATAATACTTTGACCAAAATCAAGCCTAAGCAAATATTTATGTCATACTCAAACAGATGGTGATGGTGATAGCGGTCCAAACTTAGCTGAAGATTCAAGCATGCCAAATATAAGAGACCACACAAAATCGTTATGGTAGATTCGTCGGTTAATAGAAAGTGAAACATTTGATTTTAATTAGAGGGCCCTGTCCTACTTTGAAAAATATATACTATGCTATGCAAAGATGGACTCTTGAGGGAATTTTCCAACAAAGCAGTCGTGGGCTTGTCCAGTTGATAGGATATTATTGTGTTGGACACTGGAACCCTCTTTTTCCGGTCCAAATATTTCTGCTAGACTGATTCTAGTAGCTCCACAAAGCCTGCCTTCATATATTTAATAGTTAGCAGCGGTTCATTAAGAGGGATCAGGAAAGAAAAAACACGAGTGATAAGTAAAAGTTGTTAATCCCACTTCTATAAAAGAAGACCTTAACTGGCTAACTTGATAAGTGGGAAGGATATATCTCACTTAAAAGTATGGAACTCCAGTTTAAGAATGTTAATCAAATGTTTTTCCTGGCATATTAATCATAGCTCCTAACATTGATCTTCATTACTAGTTGTGATATCATTTCAAATACAAGGATTATATATATTTTTGTTTCTCTATTAGGGGTAAGGGTGGAAAAAAGTAAGAAAGTAGGCCACTATTTCTCCCAAATCAACAGGAAAACCTTAACCCTCTACTTCACAATGTGAAAGGCATGGCAAACAGCCAAACACCAGTAAGAAATAGTCCCAAAACAATTCTCTTGATTGCACTAGTCTGATAGTATCAGTTAAAAGTTTTTACCAAACAAACAAATAAAAAGAACCACTGGCTTTATCCCAGCAAGAAGTAAGAGAATGATTAAACCCTTGATATCTTATGGACGGAGAAAAGTAAACTTCACTCAAGCTTGCAGTCATCCACCCTCGTTAGCTTTTGGACAGGATCCAGGGAAACAAGATTGGGTTCTCCAGCAGCCTGTAAAACATGATGTAAACTCATTTTTATGTCCATAAAGACAATGAATCAAAAGAACAACTTTAAGGTAATGGACTATCAAATTGGCAAATCCTGGGATACTAGTATGGGCCATGATTTGTCTATCTGGATATGCCGACTATAAATGGCAGTTGTTACTAGTTGCTAGATACTTTACCAAAACAGAGGCAAAAATGAACCAACAGAGATAAAGAAGACACCAAATAGAGAAGGGCACCAAGCAAACTTAATAATAGGTAATAAAAAAGTTTTTTTTAAAAAAAAACATCCCAATTTTTAAACCAAATAAGGAGCTTACTATAGAACACAAAAAACCAATGAAACACCTAGAATTAAACCCAACATATATACAATATCAGATTCCTTGTCAATAGAAACAGTAACAACTTCAGTCAAGTGAAGACAACCAAAACCACGCTAGAAATCAGACGCTGCTAACATTTCAGTTCCCTATAACAACCAATTTCCATAAGTTAAACATATGCAGTAAGGGCAAAAATCATATCCGTTATCATAGATTTAGTAAAGCTCAAACTTGAAACTGGTCAAGAGCACTGTTCTAAAAATCCCCGCCTAGGTCCGCCTAGGCCCCCCTTGGCGCATCGCCTAGGCGCTAGGCCCCCCTGGCGCCTTACCTAGGCCCAAGGCTAAAAAAAAATCCTCCTAGGAAATTAGGCGGGGTCGCCTATGTTTTTTTTTATTTTAATAACTACCCAAACCAAATCTTGATATATTTATTTTTCTAATGATTTACCATATTCATAATATAGGTTGTAACATATCAAATCACAACAAGAAGTGAACAATATCAAGTCAAAATGGATAATTTTATTATAGTTGTAATTTTTGAATTTGTACCAACTTCAAATTATATAAATGATGATACATTTGTAATATTTAGTTTAATTTAATATAATTCTAAATTTATGTTTAGTTTCTTAAGTTTTAATATTGAATTAAATTGTTGAAATTTTAAATTTATTATTTAATAGCAATCTTGTTTATGAATTAAACTAATACATTAAAAATATGTTTGAACTTTCAACAATTGCATTTTTGTGTTTGAATTTTGACATTAGCAATATAGATATGTGTTTGAACTTTAAGCAAAGGCATTTATTATCTTTATTATAGATTGTTTTGATTTATATTATTATTTTGTTTGGATAAATGTAAGATAAAATATTAAAATTGGCTTAAAATAAAAAAATCACGCCTAGGCCCCCTAGGCTCTAGGCCGCCCGCCCCCTAGGCGCCTGTTAGAACATTGGACAAGAGTTACTATTACTAATGAAAGATTAAAATAATCTTTGGACGTTCTGATTAATAAGTCAAGCAACAACTTAGACTTGGTAAATTGTCTTTTCATCAATGCATCAGATATGGTGTAAGCAATCCCCTCTTCTTGGCAAATGCTCAACCTGAAGCTTCATGGTTCTCTTCTTTTATTTTTTGGTTCACCTCTTGGTATCCGACAACCATTAGACCCGACTAATTCGGAATCGAGCTATGGTCGGACCCACAAGGATAGAAGGGCGTTACCACAAAAACCGAGTCTTGGTAGTTCAAGTGAAAGTTTATTAGACTAGTCCCACTAAGATGGCAGGGAAACTGATTTCTGGAGCTCACCCTAACACTGATTCCTCCATTCACAAACTCAAACTTGAGACCTTGCTTAAGGGGCACCGAGCTCCTTCCACTCGGCCCAACAGATGTTGGTAAGCTTCATGGTTCTCAATATGACTAAATGTGGTATACACAATCCCTTCTCCTTGGTAAAGGCTCAGGGTATCCTCTAAAGTGAAATTACATAAATAAATTGAGTATAACAAAGTTACCTGCTGAAAAAAAATAAAGAAATAAGTAAAACAACGTTCAGATTATAAGAGTAGTTTAATCAAGGGGTTGGTTCTAATATAGATCCTCAAGAACAATGCATTAGTCAAGACCAAGCTAATCTAAATTCCCTTTGGGTTTGTTAAACATAAAAACAAAGAGAATCAAGCAGGATAAGGACATGACGAAAAGAATACACAAAAAGGAGATGGTGGAAAAACGAGGGAGATCAATAGAATTATAGGAGAAAAGAGAAATAAGGGAACTAAAAAGAAAAAGAAGACAGAAGAGATTAAAGAATGCCAAGATGGAAATAAGAGGAGAGAATAGAGAAGATAAGAACAAAACATGATACTAAAGTAGACAAGACAAACAGGAGAGAGTTGTTAGAGAAACAAAACCAAAGGTAGTATTTTTGGTGGCATGGGACATATCTTCTCAAACTCAAGTCAAATTTTTGGTAATATAAATTCAGAAAGATGAAACTTAGGTAACCTTTATATGCTCGCATATTTCCGTACAATCAGTTGCCCAAAAAACAACATGGCAAAATTAATTTGGGATCGACCATATGAACTCGTTCAGTCCGGGTAAATTGTTCTCGCAATCTCTTGATATTTCAATCACTATTCTTGTCCTATAGTGAACACTGATTTCTTGCACATGCAGAACCATCTCCAAATAAATTTCCCTCACCTTCACATGATTCTTCCTCCAAATATTTTTAAAAAAAAAACACTTCGGTATTCAGTAACAATCTTGGTTCTGAAAGGTGGTGGAATAAACTTCTCATTAGCATTGCATCTCTCCAGCCTAAGAGGAGGGGTATGTGAAGACTAAAGTTAGTAGTAACTGTGTTTTTTGGCACCTAACCAGATAAAAACATAAACCAATTTTTCTGTTATACTGCTTCCGACGCCACAACTGTTAATCTTCAGCAAACATTTGAAGAGAAAAAAGAACTCACGACTCAAAACTAAACTTTAGGATATGAGACTTTATATCACAATTCTTGTTTCAGTATACATAAGGCCGTTTTCACATAGCTAGCACAGCACTAAAAATATCGATCCTCTAGAACAATCATACTGGAAACTTAAATTCAGAATTCGATTAGAAATTTTACGTGATTGCATAGAATCCCCTTCAAAGAGCACTGTCAGCGGCTCCCTTGCTAGTCTTCTGGGAATAACAAACTAATGTTTCCAATTTACAAACTAAAAACTCCTTCACTACCATAGGAACATTTAACTTGTTCCTTATCGAGTAGCATTTAATTTTAACACAAGATTCTTTTTAGATGAATCTGATAAATGTATTTAAGCAACACTGCTAGCTAACAATTAGCCAAAGATATTTCTCAGTGTATTTCCCTAGCTTTTCCTTATTTTTAAATAATTAAAAAAATACCAAGAATACCAACTTTAACAAAAAAGCAAAATATAAATAAACAGTAAAGCAAAACCCCAAATATGCAATTAACATAACTGTCTGTAATATATCTACACCATTATGCACATACTGTATCATTGATCTTGTTGGCGGCAAGCTTGTAGGGACACGCCGGTGGTGACCTTTCCGGCTTCCGATAATTCCATCCTAACAGCTTATATACTTTTCCCTACAGATCATTAAAATACTAACATCCGAATTAAAATAACTAAATAAGAAAGAATTCAACGGGCAAACACAGAGAAGAGAATAAGAATTGAATGTTACCAAGATGAAATCAAATAGAAGTGGTAATATGTTGACGATTGGAACCAGGAAAAGAGGCAACAGACACGCCAAGCAGACCTATAGAGAGAGATCGGGTATATGGAACAAATAATATCAGTAAATCGGCTTTCCGATATAAACAAAATGCATAATTAAGAGCAGAAATCAAGCTGAGTGAAAAGAGATTAGAGGATTGGGAATCACCCTTTTGGATTCAAATTCGTCTGCTTTGTCCTCTTTGCCCTTTATGTTTCCAATAATTAATTATTGAGATAAATAACGTTTTGGCCATTATACTGGGTCCGGTTTTCATTTTGGTAACCGAATTTTTTTTTATAACAATCGAATTACTGTACTCTCATATATTAAAAAATAGTCATTAATTTTACTTTCCGTCCAAAAATCAGACGGAAATGCTTAGTAGGTTAACAAAGTCCAAGTGGCACTGAGGTAGTTTGTAGGGCCCACTCCCACATGTAACTGTAGATAAATGTCCATACTATTTCCATTTCTCAGTTTATCTCTCCATCTATATTTTTCGAATAACACTTCAGAGCAAAACACAGTCGAGGCCAAGGGGGTATGCGATTTCGTTTGAACCTTGTGAAATTTATTAGAGGTTAACGAGATCGGTTGAAGAAAAACGTTAAGTACTCTATAGGTAAGTAATATCGAGTCTCAATTTCTTCTCATCTCAGTTATAGGGTTAAAGTAAAAGAGGGGTTTTTGATTTTTTGAAATTTAATAGATGTAATTGTGTCAAATTCCCTCCATTCCATGTTTTTTACTCAATTTGTGGTCCCGATGGTCCTAATTTGTTATTTTCTTGTACAAAATTTAGATGGTTGTTTTTTTATGGTGGCCCTAGGTGTGTTTACGTTTGCTGATGGTGGTGGACCTTGTTTGTTTTGTTTACTGATGGTGGCCCTAGGCATCTCTTACATGCGTATTAGTGAGTAGAAAAAGATGTCTGTCGTGGCCATGTGTTGTCTCCCATTATATCTAATTTGTACAACATATTCTAGGTCTTGTCCCCCATTATTTGTGATCCCTGACAAGCATATTAGTTTAAAAGGGAAATATTTATTTGTCTCCCATTATCTGTCTCTGATATAAAGTTTACAGTTTTTATTTGTCATATGTTAGCAGTGTAGTCTCTTTCTAGTTATAAGTTTAATTTTTTTGACACTTAATGAATTTCACTATCACATGATGTCTTTGTTGATGTTAAATGTACATTATGGTGGGAAGTTTAAGTCTGTGCCAGTATATGAGTATGAAGGTGGTTTTATAAAAACAACAAAATTGGATCTTGATTATCTTTGTCCCCAAATGATAGCTTCTATGTGTGAACATTTTACTTATCATAAGAACTCTGTAGTTTACTATAAAGAAAATGGGACATGAACTTAGAAAATTGAATGATGATGAAAGTATTAGGGCATTTTAGGCAACCTGCATAGGTTATGATTCTATTAATTTATATGTTGATCATGGGGATAATATTCTAGAGTATAATGCAGAGGGTAATGTTGATGGGGAGAATAATGAAGGGGCTGATGATGAAGGGTATTTAGATTTGTCATCCGATGACAGTGATTATCATGAATCTGATGGGTTAAGTACTGATGAGGAATATATTGAGGCTAGAAAGAAATCAAGGGAATATAGAAGAGAGGTGAAAAAGAATGGGGAGAGTAATACATTAGAAGATGGAGGTGATTTAAATGAGAGTGAACATGAAGCTGAAACAACTGAATATGTAAACCAAACTCCAATTCAACAAGAACAAGTAGCTGAAAATGAACACTTTCCTCCACATGAAATAAAAGATGTAATTGTTCAAAACAGCGAAGATGATCATTATACTGGGGATGATGACAGTGAAAACACTGATGGGCAGTGGGACAGTGATGCTGAGGATAGTGACAAAGCACTATTCCCCAAATGAGGATAGCAGTGAGGAGGAGCAGGAGGAAATGGAAGAGATTGTGAGGGATAAGAAGAGAAAGAAGAATGTAAAACCTAAGTTTGCAATTATACCTTATGACCCTAAAATAAAAAGAAAACATATTAAGTTTAGTGTTGGTCTGCAATTCAGTTCTAAAGAGCAAATGAAAGAAGCTGTTATGAATTATGAGATTGGGAAGGGAAGATTCAAAATTAATGTTGGGAAGAGGTTTCAGGTTGTGTGCCAGACTGGATGTCCATGGAACATGTGGGTTAGCACCATTGGAGGCTCTGAAACTTTGCAAATAAAAAAAATTAACGATGATCATACTTGCACAAGGGCACTACAAAACCAGTGTCTCAAAAATCAATGGCTAACACACTTTTATGGGGACAGGATTAGAAAGAAACCATAATTGAAATGAAAGAAACCAATTCACTACCAAATGAAGCTTCAAATGAGTTTCAACAAACTGAAGGCACTGGATCACAAAGGGTAAGCACTACAGTTTAATAAAGGTGACTCATAATGAATTACAAGATTGGCTTAGATAATTGTTGTCTTTATTTGTCAGGTAAACAAGGATGAAGGAAAGGCAAAGAACACTGAAGGTGATAAATGGAAGGGAAAAAGGAAGGCCAAAGGGAGTGACAGTGGGATACAAAGAGTGAAGCTGCCAATAAGAAGAAAGAAAGGCCAACCTCCTGTTGGATTTGGGACTTTTGTGCTTCCAAATGGGAGCACAATGTTTCAGTCAGGCAACCTAGGCTACATTCTTGTAAGTATGAAATAATAAAATCATTTGTTTTACACACTTTTTATGTATTTGATAATTGATTTTGTCTTTTTTTTAGATGGACAATTCTCAAGATCCCCCAACAACTAACACACCTCCAATAGTGCCTACATCCTCAACATTGACTTTAATTGGCATCCGAACTTTTATGAGCAGAAACAGAGCTACAGTAGGTGTTAGTGCTCTGACTGAAGCTGCTGGAAAGAGAAGAGCTGAGATAGGTAGCAGTCAACAATCAACTGCAACTAATGTTGTCATGAACCCAAGGAGGAAGGAGACTAAACAATATGGGAATGTGTTTAATGGTGTATCAGTTTATGTTTATTTTGTTTAATGTGAATGGGTAGGAAACTACAACTAATACTGTTTATTTTGTTTATGGGAATGGATATGGTATGAAAGGCTTAGATGAACCATTTTGTATTTGGTTTCAACAGTTGGTATGAATATTATATATGGTATATTTTTGGAAAACTGTATTGGGTTTTGTTGTGTAAGTTTGTGAACTCCAAGAAAATTAATGCAGAAGCCTTAAGTGGCCATTTCAATTGATGCCCTGTTTTTGTATTGTTGCAGTATTATGTCTCTGTCATATGGCTCCACTAATCTTGCAAACACACAAAGTTGTCTTGATGCCCTGTCTTTACAGTTAGGCCTCATTAAACCTTATTACAATTCATTAAACATAACAAAGCATCATTAAAACACAGAGTTACCAACTGGAGGTCCATTACATTCAGCTACCAAAAGGGATAAATCCATTACATAATAATTCCAAAATCAATCCATTACATTCTAATTATAAAATCAAACCATTACATATCATTTAAAAGGGATCCATTACATAATAACTGTTGATTGTCACCATTACATTAAACTGCATACCAAAATCAATCCATTGTGGTTCATCTAAATCATCCTAATCCACTTCATATACATGATGAGAAAGCATAAAACCCAAGATATGACGAGCAACGATATTAATTTTTTTCTCTCTAGCAGCAACTTTGTTAAGTGAATTCTTCAGTGTATTAAATTCCCTCTCCAATTCCTTGATTTTCACCTCATGCCCAACTGGAATGTTAAACCTTCTATCAATTTTGTGAAGTTCATTTCTTAATCGATCAATAACCTCCTTTGATCTTGTGGTAAAAGAGGCATCATACCATTTAAAGAATCCACAATAAGCATTATTATCCTACAATATATATATATATATATATATATATATATATATATATATATATATATATATCAGTAATTTAACAAAAAATTAACTCCACATTAACATTAAACTAATTATACATTATCCTGTGTACAAAATATATATACAAGTAATTTAAAAAATTTATACCTTGTATCTACTGCATCCTACGAACCTCCTACCCGGATGAGATGTTCCAACCTTCCAAGTTTCCCACATCCGTGCGCTTGTATTTGATGAGATGAAGATATCTCATATGTGTCATCTCCATAAACAAAAACTCCAGATGAAGAATTCATGATGAATAATCAATCGCATACACAACAAAGAGCAGCATAATCGATTTTGACTCAAGAAGTGAGGAGGAGAATCAATCGAACAAGGTGAAGAGGAGGAGAATCGATTTTGCAGAGAGAATCGATCGAGCCCTAATTTTTTCCCCCAAATCTGTTAAAGTCGTAACTCTCTATGTAATATTGAGCATGTGCCAAGCACATGATATACACCTGGCAAATGAATTATACACGTCAACAAAAATCATCACGTGAGTTGAACACTTACGATTTCCGTCTAATTTTTGGACGGAAAGTAAAATTAATGACCATTTTGTAATATGTAAGAGTACGGTAATTCGATTGTTATTAAAAAAGTTTCGGTTACCAAAATGAAAATCGGACCCCAGTACAGTGACCAAAACGTTATTTATCTCATTAAATATAAATAAGGGCTCACTTTTTTACTTAGTTGTGTTTTTGCCCCTTCTAATATTAGAAATGTCCATTTTTCTTTAATAACTAAACTTTTACACATTTTTTTCTATTATACACATAACATTAAATATCTCATACTTTTCTTATTCTAATTCTCTCTCCATATTTAATAAGTATGGAGAAATAATATTTTGAATAATAGCTAAAAAGTCGCTCTCTCATCTACATTAAAAATAATTAATGACATATTATTATGGGCAATTTTGTCATTTCATTCCTCTTCTTAATATGCGTGAAAAATCCACCAAGACTTTTATCCTGGGACGGAGGGAGTATAATCTTTTACGACGATGATTATATTTCAATATTAAATTTTAAAAATTAGATATAATTATTATTTAAAAAAAATGTGTCACGTGTGTTCGATGTAACTTTTAAATTTTATAAAAACAAGTACAACTTCAAACTTAAATTTTATTTTTGCAAGATGGGAATAACTTTTCAGATGTTTTTTTGCATGTTTTCCCTCTTTTTGTTTCTTTCAACTTTTTCAAGTATAGTAGTAGTATAGCTCTTTGATTTTCACGTTGAATATAAATCTAGCAGAGAATATCTATATATATCGCTAAAAGTGAAGCAAGCAAGCAAATTACTAAGAAGTGAAGATGAGAGTTTGGAATCGACCTTGAAGTAATTAGATTTCGAGAATATAGTTCCCTTGCAAGCAAAGCAAGCAAACATGGCCTAGTGGTGGTGGTGGTGGTTATTAGATAAAAATTATAAAGAGCAGAAACTCTTTCTGGTTGGTTGCATTCTTTCAAGTTTCATTCTATGACCTGCAAATAAATTCAACCTGCAAAATGCAAAATAATTTATAAACTACCAGGGATGAAATAAATGACTGGAGCTTTTCACCGTGCACAAATAGGCAAATATCACAAGTACTCTGTTCATACTCGTAATTGTTAAAACATATTTTAAGTGTATATATATATTCTGTATAAGTTGGCACAAAAATGCATTATACTCCCCGCTTGACAATAATGCATTTATTAGCTTCTTATGCACTATTATTGCCCTTACAGGGGATGTCGGTGCAGCGACAAACAGGTCTACCAGAGGCTTCCCAACCATTATAACCACGTTCCAAAACCATAACATTCTTTATTCCCACATCTTCCTTCATTTCTGAAAGATGATAGTCCACAAACCTTCTAGCACACTTTGGGCCACGAACCTAGAAAATGAAAGGGGGGAAAAATTGAATCATTTACAATTTAATCTATGGTCAACACCTCCACATAGTATGTCACTTACAAACTTTGGAATCTCACGTCTTTCTCGGATTTGAAAAGAATCAAGTAAATAAATAACAATAGCAGCAGGGTATAAGTTTAAACTCAATTTATCTATGGCAAGAACCAGATTGAATTACTGTCATGCATGGTGCACAATATCAAGACAAATGTTATGTCTGAAGAAACAAAGTCAATACATGATGACAGAACATATTTTCGAGTTTCGGCCAACCGTACAAATCTAATATTCCACTGAACAATGCTCCTCTTGAATTTTATAATGCTCATCTTAAATTTCATAATGATGTCTAACACCATACATACCAATAAAAAAGAGAATTTATAAACAATGCAAAAAAAAAAAAAAAAACTGTTCACTCTCTTACTCTGGGAGACTCCAACTTATTAAAGCTGAGTTTTTTCCATTCAATCCCTACAGGGCAGCCCACTTTATTATCCCAAAGGGAATCCTGACAACAATCCAGCAAATCTTGCGCAGATTTCTATGGAAAGGGAGTAAACTTGAAAAGTTTGGAGCAAAAGTGGACTGGAATCAATCACTTATATTACTGCACTTATGGCAGGTTATTCAGCCTCATCCCACTAGCTTTTGGGCTTCTTGGGTGCATGCAAATATGCTTAAAGACCAAAAATTTTGGAAGGTAAAAATTTCAAATGAGAAATGATATTTCCACAAGTAAATTTGATAATTCTACAAGCTCCTCTTCAAATAAATATTAAGCGGGGCCTACCTCATATGACAGGATTTTTGCGGAACTATTAAATTTACTTGTAGAAATATCAATTATTTCTCTTTTGATTACCTTTTTCGCGTATGTATAAGACAGAATCCATTCAATTTCTAAAAAAGATTACTAATCCTTAACTTTTCGAGGAATCCTACTGCTCATGGATATGGAGAAAAGTTCTGAAATTGAGACCTCTGGCTCAACATCATATATGCTATCAGATTGGAAATGGGGAAAATACAAGTTTATGGTTCGACCCCTGGTATAATTGGTGTAACCCTAGCTATGTCTGCCTCTGCCCCTATTATTATGATTTCAAGGATTGGCCCCAAGGCTAGAGTGAAGGGTATCCTCTCGGCTGATGGGTGGCAACTGCCATCAAGCAATCACAGAATCATGATCCAGTTTCGGCAATCCTTTGATTTCAGCATAAATTTTAATGTTAACAGCAAAGACAAAATCAAATGGGGTTCCAGCAGGATGAGCAAAGTCACAGATGCTATAATCAGGAAAACGACCCGTTCTAAATGCCTCCAGCCCAATGGCACAAGTTGATTTGGAATAAGCTGCATACCAGGTACTCATTCATTATGTGGCTGGCCATTATACAAAAGCTTCAAACTCTTGATCAAATTATCCAATATCCTCATAATGTGGATCCAAGTTGTGTTCTTTGTATTCATAACACTGGAAGTCATGCCCATCTTTTCTTTGAATGTGAATTCTCCCGTGCCATCCTTCTGTCTATTCTTAATTATGGAGGTTGGGCGAATAATTGGACTATTCTTAATTCATCAAAAGGAGTGCACAAGCTGATCTTGAAATTAGCCATTGCAACAATAGTCTACTCCATTAGGGCAGAGCGTAATTCCCAGATGCACTCAAACCCTAGCCTTCCGCCCCAGATTCTAATCTTTATCATTATTAATAGAGTTAAATGTCGATCAGCTTCTTATGCTAAATTTCAAAAAACTAAGCTAGTTGATAGTTCCCTTTTTGTTTGGGGTGTATAGTTTCTTTTGTTCAATAGTTGGCATCTCATATGATTCGCATATGAAATTCCTATTATTCTAATCTGAGGTATGCCCCTTTGCTATTGTATATAATTTTATCTTAATACAATCTTAAATTTAGTAACAACAAAAAAACCTTGGTCAAGAGTGCCCAAAAAGGAATTACAAATTGCAATAAATGTTTTAAAGTTGCAAATTATTAATATAGATATATTTAGGATAGCTAAGGTCTTCATGGAAGATAATAGTTACAAGCCATTGGAGGAGTAGCTATCAGCTACGGCATCTCGACAACATGACTGGTTTAGTTGCCATAAATGACAAAGGCAATACTTGTTCATCGAAAGGATGGGCATACTTTGCAGAACACGAATCTAGCTTCTCAGTTTTTCTGATGAATGTCATGTCTTTAATCATTAAATCAGTTTCTCTTGTCAAGTATGTTTATGTTTGTATGTGCCTGCATCAGAATGGTCTTCAAGAAAAAAAAAATGTAGATAGGATCTTGTGAAGGTGAATTATCAGCCAATCAACAACTTCAATTTTCTAAAAGAAGTGCCTTGGATACTATCAGTTAAATTTTTTCTTCTTTTTTCCTTCTTCTAGTTTCTTGGCTAAGGCTCCTGTAAGCAATATCATCTATAGACATTCTTGTGGTGACTATTATAAGTTATTTTCCAACTTTCCTTATGTTAGCTTATTCTAGAAGAGTTTGACTCTATACCCTTCTGCAGAGAATTGAACTTGAAACAAGCAGCTGATACTAAGAGGAAAACTAAGAGCAAACTCATCTTAAAATGGCGTCGAATAAACAAAACTAAAAAAAGCCGCAGTTATTGACTATACTATTCCATGTGAAACACAGAAATCCAAACTCAATTTAAATACAAAGCCAAAGTCAGAATAGCTAAAGCCATTTGAAAGAAAAGTAAATATGAAGCTTGCTCAGTCTTCACTATTTTTACAACCCGGCACAACTGACCAGACCAAAGTTTTGCCTCAATTGGGATCAGGTTGCATGAGTTTTGATTGTTCGACTATTTTGCTCATCTAGTGACTCAAGACATTACGATTAATCATTAAACTAATCAAAAGATAACCATCGAATGATATGCTGACAACCACTTGTATAACTTATTAGGGAATGTCCCTGTACAGTGCGCAGCTGTCAAATGAGCAGATGGGATGCACGCATCTAAGCTAGCGATTAAGAGAATCTCAATGATCTAAACTAAGGGTTATTTTGGCAGGTAGTAAACAGTTATTTCATTAACTAAGTGTGATCATATGCAGTGGCGAGACAGCAACATGAGTTTACATCATTTTAATCACCTGAATAAATCCAGGAATCAGCAATTTATCGACAAACTATAAAGCATTTAGGGTGCTATAATAATTGGATGTTCATGGTGTTTCATCCTTAATATCAAATTCAGGAAAAGGTACCAAATTTGATTGTGAACTTCACAACCATATTTGTAAAAAAGGACATAATAAACTTGAATCTAATTGCAGAGTTCACTCTGTTCACTGAAAACTAGCATTCACACACCATTACCCATTTTAATAGGCCAAACATCAAGATCCTAAAGTTTATGATGTGATTAACAGCCAGGGTGAATGCAATATATCCAAATTCAGTTAGTAAAAACATATACCTGCAAATACTGATCAAGGGGGGTAAACAGGAGGAAAAGTAATTCAAATCAATTAAAAACATGTGAATCGAACAAACAAAAACCTGGCTGAGGGCGCAGTGAAAGACTAGGGTATCTTTGCCTTTAACGGCTTGAACGAGACTGGGCAAATTCTCATAAAAGGTATCACTCGCAAAGTGAAGTGAGCCAGCTATATGCCCATCGTAATTTCTCTCATCATCCCTACAAAAAACAAAACAAAAAAATTCCCAAATCCAACTACAAATAAATTTTATGAAAACGATGAACAAACATAGAGTAATACCGTAGATTTGATTAAAAAGGAGAATGTATGTAAATAAAGATTATGCGTACCTGACATCTACAACAACAACATTTGGACGAGGTTTGAGAGAGAGGAGCTGAGAGCTGGTTACGTATGATATACTCCTCCCCATCGCCATCCCTCCTCTTCTTTTTGACAGACTGATCAGCACACCGCACATACGGACTATGTTGGCCAACAGCTATAAAATTAAAATAAAAGCACAATTAAAAGGAAAAGAACAAAATATAGTAAGGGTTTTTTACAAGGAAAAGGGTAAAAGGAAAGAAAAATAAATTCCCACCAATATCAAAAAAATTCATGAGACAAGTTTAAACATGATTAAAGCTAGGAGAGGTAATTAAACATATATGAGGGTGATCTATACTTATAGTCAATAATAATTATTCACTCTTTCAAAATTAAAGATACAATTTGATTTTTGATGTCAAACGACATAATATTAAACTTTTAATACGAGTTTAGAATAAAAAAAATTATAATTAATAATTTTTGTTATATACCATACATTTACAATAATTGTATCAACTAAAATTAAACAAATTAATATCAATTTGAAATTTAATATATCATCGTTTGATGTCAAAAAATAAATTGTACATCTAATTTTGAAACGGAAGGAGTATATTGTTATTTGCAACCAACTCGTGTAAAACATTTCTTCAAGAATTTTTATTTTTTTTGTTAAATTTAAACAAAACAAGCCTTATGATGACAGCAGTAAACAAAACAAAAAGCTTAAACAGATGCTACATAAAGAGCTACAAATTGCTAATACAAAGAGACCTTACCAAATTTTGAACCTAAAACAAACAATGAGACAAGACAAACCCAACAGTAGCAGTAATACAATTCGGCTGCCAAAATAACAACAGCATCATCATCTAGCTAACCAACTAGCAGCAGCAGCATCAAACAAATTTCCCAACTCAGATAGGCATTCCCTGACCATAGCAGCAGTAGGAGCACAAAATTTATGGCCAACCACTGCAGCATAGATACGCCCCAACAACCTATATTCTGAAGGCCTCGCCCACAACATCACGATTTTGAAAGCAGCAAGACATCCACTACAAAGACTGAATGACATAACTGAACCACCCACACACACACCAGCAACAACATAACAAAACAGATATACCCAGCAACAAATAATTAGCATGTCCGTGGCAAAATATATTAACCCAACTTAATAAAGAAATCCCCATCAAGATATAGAAAACAGAATTACAAGACAAGGTGAAGGAATTTGGCTTTAACTCTTTGAAATTTAGTATAAGAATACAGCCTACATTTAAAAATATTCAAGATATTTTGCACTATGGTTCTAGCATGAGAGGGAGGGTTTTCATAAAGCCTAACATTACGACTTTTTGCCAAATGTTATAGACAACCACAGCAAGACAAGATGCAACATATGGAATTGGACTTTGTTACTAGAGCTAGATGTCACGACCTTAGATATTCCTAAGCCCAACCGTGCGGCCTTAGACAACTATCACCCTTTTTAGTTGCTAAGTAAGCCTTACGCCAAGTGAACACCAAGAGAACTTGAAAGGAAGAATGGAAATAAGAAAGCTTTATTAAACAAGAGAGCTTTACAAGTATGCAATGAGAATGATTTTACCTTGGATGGCTTGGGTGGACAAATGAGACCACCCTCCTATTTATAGGCCTTCACCTCCTAAGGGAAGGTTCTAGAAATTAATACTATAATCATAGTCCTAGAAAGATCTAGATAGAGCATTCTAGATATGTACAAGTGGTATACCTCTCTACCTAAGTCTGGATTATTTTAGACATGTCTGGAATATACAAGAAAAGTATAGACAAGTGTGGAATATTCTTGAGGCTCCCAGACCATTCTAGAATACTCTACTATCTTGGAATATTCTAGAATATTCCTAGAATACTCCATAATCCTCTTCATTATTCTAGATTGTTCCACAGTCAAGTGGAACTATGTAGCGCATTCTACCATGCTGGAGATCATTCTAGAGACTTCCCCACATTCTTGCCCCAAATTAAGCCTCACATAAGTGCATGCGCGACATCCTCGTGGGTTAACCCCTAGAACATTCCGTAGGACGTGACATTCTCCCCACCTGATTTCGTGACGCCCTCGTCACGAACTTCAGTGTCGAACCTCGCACTGTGTTCGGTATTTCTTGATGACTTCTGCGTACGTCCGCGGTCCAACAAGCCTCTCACCATATGATAATTTCGATCCTTTGATGAACTCGACTGCTCTAAGCAAGTTGCTAGTGCCTTCCCCCAATTGCACCAAAGGTATATCGCATAAAGCACGCCCATTATCATCGGAGATTACCAATGCTCCCCGATATGGTATTAAGGCCGAATTATACTTCTCCAAAAAGTCCATTCCAAGGACAGCTTTGTGATCATCCATGTCGATGACAGTGAAGTCGGTCTTTCCCGTCCATGCTCCCAGGCGTAGTTCAACCCCTTTTACTATGCCATGGGTTTGTTGTTCTTCAGAATTAACAGTCTTCACCCATCCTTCGTCCTTGGTTGGTTTGAGCCCCAATGCTCCGCATATGTTAGGAGTCAGAAAGTTATTCGTGGCCTCTGAGTCTACCAACGTTTGCACAACTTTGCCCCCAACCTCTATATTAAAATGACGAAGACCCTTCCTTTGTGTCGTCATGCTCTTGTCGGATCCCGGCTTCTTGACCTTGGCATCCTGCTCCATGATCGTCTCTCGCATTTACAACACTCCCTCTGGTTTCTTTCCCATGCCGCTCGACGATATCATGTGTAAGACCCCAAATAATTAATAAATGAAATTTAATTTCCTTTAATTATTATTTTGAATAGTAAGGGTTGATTTGATTAATGTGGATAGTTATGGATAAAATACGCAAATGTTTCAAAATAAGCAAGTGGTTATAAAATATTCATTGTTGTCGGGGAATATTCGTTTGGTCGTGGAATATTCGTACTGTCGGGGAATATTCGTACGACGGCGCAGCCATGTGTGGGCCCCATAACGGAAAGCGATTGGAGGAAGAAAACGACAAATATAAGCTGTTTATAAATAACGGCGTAGTTGTTACCATTTACACTGTTGGAATACCCGGTGGTTAAAATACAGTAATACGCGTTGTTGCACAGTAGCACACGGTATTGCACAGTATTTTGAATTATTGATCCTTACGTAAGAAGGCACTACTCAATAATTGCTACAGGAGTTACTGTTCATTACTTTATTGATTCAATAATTGCTGCGTTGATATTTATATTATTATTGTTTCAATAATTGTCATTGCACAGTATTTTCAATTATCAGATCAATAATTCATATTATTTGAATAATATTATCAGATAACATTATTGGCAATGTCTAGAAAGTTCTGTCAAGGAGAGGTTTGGTCATCTAATTGCGCGCCAGTAAGGAGAAATCCTTATTGGAAAGCCCCCTCTATCCTGGGAACGGCCTGGTTGTCGGTACTGTGATTCGGTAATATTATAATTAATTATTGATTATTATGATAAAGAAAATATTTATTTTATGTGGATATAGATGGAGAAAATTTTTAATGTGACAATTGTTGAAAATTAATATTTTATTTTTTTTCTGATAAAATAATTCATTTAAATATATTATTTTAATAATATATTAACGATGATATTTTTGCAATGAATGTGGGATATATGAGTATATGAGGAGGTAGAGTATTTTTGTGGCATTAAATATTTAACACATGTTTTGTGTGTCGGTGGACATAATTTTTGACCGAAAATTGAGTATAGACTGTAAAATCGCCCGTTTATGGATTTTGGTCAATTTCTGTTTGGAATTTGGAAAAATTTTCTTCTGCAAAGTTGTAGAGAATGGAATTTCCCATGGAAAGTCGCGAGTTTCGAATTTTTCTGATAAACAGGCTATTTTCTATGAATTGTTGAAGTTTCGGAGAATAAAATGATTTTTATTAAATTTATGGGGGGCCCACTTTTTGGTTGGTAAAATAAAACATGGGCTGCTGATATTTTTTTCCAAAGAGGCATGCTAGACTTTTTCAAAGCATGCGTAGAGAAAATTGTTAAGTAAATAATATTATTTTATTATTTAGTCTCCTTTGGCGTTCTAACATTTTCCTATAAATAGAGGGCTAAGTTAGAATTGAAAATCACACCAGAAACAAAGTTTTCTCTCTTTCTCTCTCTATATTATCGAGCGTATTCTTGTGAGTATACTTTGAGTGTTGTTATACGGTGCGAGTTTCTGTCAACACTATACCGAAATTCAGTCAGAAGTACGGTTATTTTAAGGTAAGGGATGTTATTTTCTTCTCAAATGATATTTTTTTCTTCAATATCATTATGCCGGAATATTGGTGAACTTTTTTATCAAATTTGGAACTTTTTGTGCCGGAGTTACTATTCACGTATACGGTACTATTCACGTATACGGCACTATTCACAGAAAATATTTTTTTTTCTTCTTTTCGTCCAAAATATCTATTGTGGATACTAGCTTTGATTGTATCCATGTTTTGATCATTCTTGAATTTTACACCACTATGATTATTTTTGAGGTATTTTTGGACATGGATAAAACAAAGTACGAATCCTTAATCCTTAATCCTTGTCATTTTGTTTCACTGGATTCGCTTCTTTAAAAATATTTTTATCATCTTCAGTCTTAAAGGATGTTATTATTGAATATCTTTGGCCTGTAGTGCAAAGATGAATGATTTCTGATGAATATCTTTGGCCCGTAGTGCAAAGATGAACAGGTGTTTAGATGAACATGACCAACAGATGAATATCCTTGGCCTGTAGTGCAAGGATGAATATATGATTCAAGATGTGCATTGATTGATGTTACAGGGATAAAAATACTGTTGATGGACTGTTAAATTCATAGACATTAGTAGATTTCATCCTCTACGTAACTCTTCTATGAATTAATATTTTCCGCTGCGAATATTGATTTAAAACTTGTTGTCTATTGTATTCTATCAGATTTTTCCCTGTTGAAGACTAACGATGATTTGTTGTATATTATCTTAGTCATAATATTCTTTACTGAGCTAGTTGAGCTCACCCTTTTCCTTTTTGTTCCATTTTTCTTCTCAGGAGACGAGAATATAGCGGGTACGAGTCGGGGTATGAATTGATGGTCCTCGAGAGAGTTGTTTAGTAGTCCTCACCATTTTTGTAAAATAATATATCAATAATTGTATTGAGGACATAGTTGGGTATGTATATTGTCTAGATGACAATGTTTGTATTCAAACTCACAGTTTATGGGTTGTAAAAGTTGTGGTTGTTTCTGTACCATGTATTTGGCGACTCAAAATGGGTTGGATGGAATGGACCTATTTTGGGGGCGTCACAGTTGGTATCAGAGCTTAGGGATATGATCTCTGGCGGAGATCGGGGAATAGAACTAGGAGGGGAGAGACGAGTAATTCCTTCGCTAGTGTGTCCTACCTAAGCTTAATTGTTAGTTGGTCAGTATATAGGGATATTATGTGATATGTGATTTGCTTAATTAACCCTTGTTTTATGGCAGTATTTAAGAATGGCAACCGAGAATGTTAACGGTGGAGTTAATGAGACCGTGGAGATGCCTGTACTTACTAACGAGGAGAACGTGCAACAGGCTGGCAATGTTCCTCCTGTGAACAACACCACTGATCAGACGATGAAGGACGCAATGTTTAGAAGCTTTTTGCAGTTCATGCAAAATCAGACGAGAGAGACTCGTGTTCAAAATACAGGAGGAAATGATAACAATTCACGGGTTGTCACAGCCAAGCAGTTCAAAGAGTTGGGACCACCAGAATTTAAGGGAAAGCCAGATCCGATCATGGCGGAGACATGGGTCAAACAAATTACCAAGATATTCGATGTCTTGGGATGCACGGAGGAACAGAAGGTTCCATTCGCCACCTTTATGTTCCGTGGCGAGGCAGACTACTGGTGGGAGTCTGTGAAGCGTATCCATCCAGCCGCACTCAGCATGTCTTGGGAGACGTTTCAGAAACTATTTAATGACAAATACTTTCCTGAAAGTGTTCGTCATATGAAGGAAGTGGAGTTCATCAGATTAGAACAAAATAACATGACGGTGTCTCAGTACGAGGCAAAGTTTGCAGAGTTATCCAGGTTTACACCTCATTTGGTGGAGAATGAGGAACGTATGACGCGGATGTTTCTGAGAGGTTTGAAACCCGGCATACGACAATATCTCATCTCTCATAAATTTTCTCTCTATTCAGATGTTGTTAACAGGGCTCAATTGTTGGAGCGAGATAACGAGTACGGTCAACCGAGGTACCACAATCAGGATCATACCGGTGATAGCAGTCAACAAAATAACGATAACCAGTGGAGAAAGAAAAAGACGGACAAAAATGGTAACCACTTTGGTGGTAATCATGGCCATGAAAATAGAAGAAGCGAGTCAGGAGGAGATTTTAAAAAGAGGAGATTTAACAACGACCATGTGAAGACGACAGTGCCGGCAGCAACTGGTTCTAAGGGAGGAGAAAGACCCCCGGTTATATGCTATAAGTGCGGGAAAGAGGGACATATCAGTCCAAACTGCCCACAACAGTTCAAGGTATGCTATAATTGTGGAAAGGAAGGACATATCGCTCGAGATTGTACGGTAGCGAAACCTAGTTCAGCGGGGACGGTGACTCTAAAGACTGTCCCAGAAAAGCCAAAGTCAATGGTTCCTGGAAGAGCGTTTGTTGTGACAGGTCAACATGCGAGGAACCCAAACGAGGTGATCACGGGTAAGCTATTTATAAATTCTTGCGAAGTTTATACCTTACTTGATACCGATGCTACCCATTCATTTATCTCTCCTGCTTGTGCTCAACGTTTAAACTTGACTCCGGAGAAATTAGACTTTGACTTATCTGTGGAAACTCCGTTAGGAGAAACTTTCATCACATCCACTGTTTATAAATCTTGTTTCATTCAAGTTGGCACCATCACCTTACCTGTTGACCTGATCTCTTTAAAGATACTTGCTTTTGATGTGATTTTAGGGATTGATTGGTTAACTACTCATCATGCCAAAATTGATTATTTTCGTAAGGTTGTTAGTTTTCATATTCCTAATCAACCTGTTGTTCGAATTCAGGCAACTAAACCATTAAAATCAATCACTGTCATATCTAATCATAAAGCTATTCGTTTATTGAAAAACGGATGTCAAGCTTTCTTAGCCCATGTTATGGATTTGAATAAAGACACGTCAAAATTGAATAATATTCATGTTGTTATTGACTTTCCTGACGTATTTCCTGAAGAACTTCCCGGTCTACCCCCAGAACGTGAAGTTGAATTCTTTATTGATCTTGAACCTGGTACAAAGCCCATTTCTAAAACCCCATATCGAATGGCTCCTATTGAACTTCAGGAGTTAAAAGTCCAACTACAGGAGTTATTGGACATCGGTTTCATTCGTCCTAGTACATCTCCTTGGGGTGCTCCTGTTTTATTCGTAAAGAAGAAAGACGGGAGTATGCGACTTTGTATTGACTATCGGGAATTGAACCACGTCACCATCAAGAATAGGTATCCTCTACCTCGTATTGATGACTTGTTTGACCAGTTGCAAGGAGCACAATTCTTTTCAAAAATCGATCTTCGTTCTGGATATCATCAGCTGAAAATTAGAACTGAGGATATTCCAAAGACTGCCTTCAGAACTCGGTATGGGCATTATGAATTATTAGTCATGTCTTTTGGATTGACTAATGCTCCTGCTGCTTTCATGGATATGATGAACCGAGTATTCAAGGATTATTTGGATCAATTCGTTGTTGTCTTTATTGATGACATCCTCATATATTCCAAAAGCCGTGAAGATCATGAGCACCATTTGAAGCTGGTACTCCAAAGGCTTCGTGAAAACAAGTTATATGCTAAGTTGAAGAAATGCGAGTTCTGGCTTGAGGAAGTAGCATTCCTTGGGCACGTGGTGTCAAAAAATGGAGTATCTGTTGACCCGACGAAGATTGAAGCAATACAAAGTTGGGAGCAACCGAAGTCGGTCACTGAAGTACGTAGCTTTTTGGGCTTAGCTGGTTATTATCGGAGATTCGTGGAAGGGTTTTCTCGAATTGCTACTCCATTAACTCAGCTAACTCGGAAGGATACAAAATTCGTATGGAGCGAGGAATGCGAGAAGAGTTTCCAAGAGCTTAAGAGGAGACTTATTTCGGCACCTGTTCTAACAATACCATCTGGTTCGGATGGATTTGTTATCTACAGCGATGCTTCGGGCAAAGGGTTAGGATGTGTTCTCATGCAACGTGGGAAAGTCATAGCCTATGCCTCGCGACAACTTAAAGAGTATGAGAGGAATTATCCTACTCATGATCTAGAGTTAGCAGCAGTCGTTTTCGCGCTAAAGATCTGGAGGCACTATCTATACGGGGAGAAAGTGGAGATATATTCAGATCATAAAAGCCTCAAATATTTCTTCACGCAGAAAGAACTCAACATGCGGCAACGACGTTGGCTCGAGTTGTTGAAAGATTACGACCACACTATTCAATACCATCCTGGAAAAGCGAACGTGGTAGCTGACGCATTGAGTAGAAGATCATATGCAGGAATGAGTGCAATGATGTCAAGTATACGCATAGAGCCAACTTTAATAGAAAAAGTTAAGGTTGCTCAAGCCACCGATCCGGAGCTGATGCATATGAAGACGAAAGTACAAGAAGGTGCCATTCCAGAAGCGAGAATTGATGAAGAAGGAATACTTCGAGTCCACTCCAGACTTTGTGTTCCTAACGATCCTGATTTGAAGTACAAGATCATGATGGAGGCACACAATACACCGTTTGCAATTCATCCTGGAAGTACCAAAATGTATCGTGACCTTCGACATACATTTTGGTGGAATAATATGAAAAGAGAGATCGCAAAGTTTATTTCAACGTGTTTAACTTGTCAACGTGTAAAGGCAGAGCATCAAGTGCCAAAAGGTCCATTGCAACCACTTGAAATTCCGAAATGGAAGTGGGAACACATTACTATGGATTTCGTTACGGGTCTTCCTACGGTTTCTCAAGGCATCAATGCTATTTGGGTTATTGTTGATAGATTAACCAAGTCTGCTCATTTCTTGCCGATACGGGAGACTTATTCCCTTGAACGTCTTGCTCAAATGTACGTAAATGAGATTGTAAGATTGCATGGCATGCCAGTATCCATAGTTTCGGATCGTGACCCAAGATTTACTTCAAGATTTTGGGTTAGCTTGCAAAATGCTATGGGTACGGAGTTACGATTCAGTTCGGCATACCATCCTCAAACGGACGGACAATCAGAGAGGACTATTCAGACTCTTGAAGATTTATTAAGACTCTGTGTCCTAGACTTCAAGGGCAGTTGGGATAAATATTTACCATTGGTGGAATTCTCCTACAACAACAGTTATCAGGCAAGCATTGGTGTGGCCCCATTTGAAGCATTGTATGGACGAAAGTGTCGCTCTCCAGTATGTTGGGACGAGGTGGGTGAAGCAACATTGTTGGGACCCGAGTTAGTACGTATGACTACAGAGAAGATCCAAACGATTCGACAACGTATACAAACGGCACAAGATCGACAAAAGAGTTATGCGGATCTTCATCGAAAGGACGTAGAATTTAGTGTTGGGGATCATGTATTGTTGCGTGTTGCCCCATGGAAGGGAGTTACAAGATTCGGGAAGAGAGGAAAGCTTAATCCACGATTTATTGGTCCGTTTCAAATTCTTGATCGAGTAGGTATTGTAGCCTATAGACTCGCATTACCTCCAAGTATGTCTCGTGTTCATAATGTTTTTCATATATCGGTGCTTCGTAAATATGTGAAAGACCCGAACCACGTCATTGAGTTAGAACCGGACGAGATAGCCGAAGATTTAACGTATGAGGAGGTACCTGTCAAGATCTTGGATAGGAAGGAGAATGTCCTACGCACGAAGGTAATACCACAAGTTAAAGTTTTGTGGAGGAATCATGCTATAGAGGAAATGACCTGGGAGTTGGAAACGGAAATGAAAGCGAGGTATCCTCACCTTTTCGAAACACCAGATACGTATGTCAATTTCGAGGACGAAATCTCATAAGGAGGGGAGGTTGTAAGACCCCAAATAATTAATAAATGAAATTTAATTTCCTTTAATTATTATTTTGAATAGTAAGGGTTGATTTGATTAATGTGGATAGTTATGGATAAAATACGCAAATGTTTCAAAATAAGCAAGTGGTTATAAAATATTCATTGTGGTCGGGGAATATTCGTTTGGTCGTGGAATATTCGTACTGTCGGGGAATATTCGTACGACGGCGCAACCATGTGTGGGCCCCATAACGGAAAGCGATTGGAGGAAGAAAACGACAAATATAAGCTGTTTATAAATAACGGCGTAGTTGTTACCGTTTACACTGTTGGAATACCCGGTGGTTAAAATACAGTAATACGCGTTGTTGCACAGTAGCACACGGTATTGCACAGTATTTTGAATTATTGATCCTTACGTAAGAAGACACTACTCAATAATTGCTACAGGAGTTACTGTTCATTACTTTATTGATTCAATAATTGCTGCGTTGATATTTATATTATTATTGTTTCAATAATTGTCATTGCACAGTATTTTCAATTATCAGATCAATAATTCATATTATTTGAATAATATTATCAGATAACATTATTGGCAATGTCTAGAAAGTTCTGTCAAGGAGAGGTTTGGTCATCTAATTGCGCGCCAGTAAGGAGAAATCCTTATTGGAAAGCCCCCTCTATCCTGGGAACGGCCTGGTTGTCGGTACTGTGATTCGGTAATATTATAATTAATTATTGATTATTATGATAAAGAAAATATTTATTTTATGTGGATATAGATGGAGAAAATTTTTAATGTGACAATTGTTGAAAATTAATATTTTATTTTTTTCTGATAAAATAATTCATTTAAATATATTATTTTAATAATATATTAACGATGATATTTTTGCAATGAATGTGGGATATATGAGTATATGAGGAGGTAGAGTATTTTTGTGGCATTAAATATTTAACACATGTTTTGTGTGTCGGTGGACATAATTTTTGACCGAAAATTGAGTATAGACTGTAAAATCGCCCGTTTATGGATTTTGGTCAATTTCTGTTTGGAATTTGGAAAAATTTTCTTCTGCAAAGTTGTAGAGAATGGAATTTCCCATGGAAAGTCGCGAGTTTCGAATTTTTCTGATAAACAGGCTATTTTCTATGAATTGTTGAAGTTTCGGAGAATAAAATGATTTTTATTAAATTTATGGAGGGCCCACTTTTTGGTTGGTAAAATAAAACATGGGCTGCTGATATTTTTTTCCAAAGAGGCATGCTAGACTTTTTCAAAGCATGCGTAGAGAAAATTGTTAAGTAAATAATATTATTTTATTATTTAGTCTCCTTTGGCGTTCTAACATTTTCCTATAAATAGAGGGCTAAGTTAGAATTGAAAATCACACCAGAAACAAAGTTTTCTCTCTTTCTCTCTCTATATTATCGAGCGTATTCTTGTGAGTATACTTTGAGTGTTGTTATACGGTGCGAGTTTCTGTCAACACTATACCGAAATTCAGTCAGAAGTACGGTTATTTTGAGGTAAGGGATGTTATTTTCTTCTCAAATGATATTTTTTTCTTCAATATCATTATGCCGGAATATTGGTGAACTTTTTAATCAAATTTGGAACTTTTTGTGCCGGAGTTACTATTCACGTATACGGTACTATTCACGTATACGGCACTATTCACGAATACGGCACTATTCACAGAAAAAATATTTTTTTTTTCTTCTTTTCGTCCAAAATATCTATTGTGGATACTAGCTTTGATTGTATCCATATTTTGATCATTCTTGAATTTTACACCACTATGATTATTTTTGAGGTATTTTTGGACATGGATAAAACAAAGTACGAATCCTTAATCCTTAATCCTTGTCATTTTGTTTCACTGGATTCGCTTCTTTAAAAATATTTTTATCATCTTCAGTCTTAAAGGATGTTATTATTGAATATCTTTGGCCTGTAGTGCAAAGATGAATGATTTCTGATGAATATCTTTGGCCCGTAGTGCAAAGATGAACAGGTGTTTAGATGAACATGACCAACAGATGAATATCCTTGGCCTGTAGTGCAAGGATGAATATATGATTCAAGATGTGCATTGATTGATGTTACAGGGATAAAAATACTGTTGATGGACTGTTAAATTCATAGACATTAGTAGATTTCATCCTCTACGTAACTCTTCTATGAATTAATATTTTTCGCTGCGAATATTGATTTAAAACTTGTTGTCTATTGTATTCTATCAGATTTTTCCCTGTTGAAGACTAACGATGATTTGTTGTATATTATCTTAGTCATAATATTTTTCCCTGATGACGAGTCGGGGTATGAATTGATGGTCCTCGAGAGAGTTGTTTAGTAGTCCTCACCATTTTTGTAAAATAATATATCAATAATTGTTTTGAGGACATAGTTGGGTATGTATATTGTCTAGATGACAATGTTTGTATTCAAACTCACAGTTTATGGGTTGTAAAAGTTGTGGTTGTTTCTGTACCATGTATTTGGCGACTCAAAATGGGTTGGATGGAATGGACCTATTTTGGGGGCGTCACATCATGCCTAGTAAAGTCTTCCGCTGCGAGCAATTATTGATAAAGTGGTCCCCACCACCACACCAATAACATCCAGAGAAGGATTTAGCACTAACCTTTGCTCGCTCCTTCTTTGGTGATTTTCGCCCCTCATTGCTATGAAAGTCGCCTCTTGGTCTCCTATCACCCGCCTAGTTAGGAGTAGGTCTGACCTGTACAGAGTTGAGGAGTTGAAGAGCTCCCATTGTAGCTTCCTCCTCGTGCTCACCCTTTGTGATTAAGGCATTGAGTGCTTGGCGTTTTGGACACTCTCTCGCCCAATGAGGTCCATTACATATGAAGCAATTTTCTCGCGGCTTCTTGTCAGAACTTCGACCTCCCTTGTCTTGGTGGTGGACGGCTCTACACCCATTCCCTTTTAAGTTCGTAGACATCATCCCTTTTTCTTCCACCTTGTTCCCGTTGGTATGGTCGCCCTTTGGTTTAGAGATTTCTCTTTCACCCGAATGATACTCCACCAAACACTCCGCAACCATCAATGTCGTTGTAATATCTTCGACTTTATGCCTTTTTAGCTCTTGTGTAAGACCCCGAATTTTATGAAATAAAAGTATTCAATTTTTCTTATAATTATTATTCAGTAAATGGTTAAATTGATAAAAGTTTAAAGTTAAAGGTGATATATGTAAAAATTTTAAAATACGCAAGTGGTAATAAAATACTCATTTCTGTCGGGAAATTTTCGTTTGGTCGTGGAATATTCTTGTTGTCGGGGAATATTCGTACGACGACGTAGTCATTTGTGGGCCCCATAACAGAATAACTGTCGGATGAAGAAAATGACAAGTTTGAGTTTTTATAAATAACGAAGTAGTTGTTACCGTTAACACTGTTGGAATACCCGGTGGTTAAAATACAGTAATACGCGTGGTTGCACAGTAGCACACGGTATTGCACAGTATTTTTGAATTATTGATTATTACGTAAGAAGGCACTACTCAATAATTGTTACAGTAATTACTGTTCAATATTCTATTTTATTGATTCAATAATTGTTGCGTTGATATTTTATATTATTGTTGTTTCAATAATTATCACTGCACAGTATTATCCATTATCAGATCAATAATTCATATTATTTGAATAATATTATTATATAGCATTATTGGCAATGTCTAGAAAGTTTTATCAAGGAGAGGTTTGGTCACCTAATTACACGTCAGTAAGGAGAAATTCTTATCGGAAAGCCCCCTCTTTCCTGAGAACTGTCTAGTTATCATTATTGTGATTCTGTAATATTATTAGTGAATAATTAATTATTGATAAGGAAATATTTATTTGATGCAGATATAAATGATGGATTTATTTATTTTATGTGGTTATAATTGAAGAAATTAATGTTGAGGTGTTTTAACAATATTTTTATCGGAATGGAGGTATTAAAAATCAAATCAGTATTTTTACGATATATTGTGTGAGTTATAATTTTTAATCTGACCGTTGGATCGTTGTGATTTTTGAATATGTTATACATATATAAGTTGAGTATATGTTTACATATTTTGAACCGTTAAAAACGAACGTATGCTTTGTTATGAATTTTAAGAGGTGACTGGTTCAGAAATTATTAAAGTTTGGAAATTTATTATTTTGGTGAAAAATTCTAGAATGCGTGGGCCCCACCTATGGTTGGTGAAGAAATGTGCTAAAATTCTAATTCAAATGTGGTGAGTGGCAATAGTAGCAGGTAAAGCCATCAGGTAGCAAGTTAAGTCTGCTTCGGCGTGCTAACATTTTCCTATAAATAGAGGGCCAAGTTAGAATTGAAAATCACACCAGAAACATAAGCTTTCGTTATTTCTCTCTCTATATTATAAAATATATTTTGTGAGTATTTAGATACTTTGAGAGTTGCTATTCAGTGCAAGGTTCCTTCGACTTTACATTCCGGTCAGAAATACTGCTCTTTCGAGGTAAGGGATTGTAAGGGATTTTAAGGGTTATTATGTTTCTTTAATTTTGTAATTTTTCTGACAATAAAAAATTCTGGAAAAATTTAAAATGATAATTTGATGAGTTTTCTTGATTGTGTCCAAAAATGGTGATTTTTGGATGTATAGATTAAGAGTTATGGATTTTATGAGAAAAGACTATTTTAAAAGTAAACTCTTATAACTCCTTGTGGTTAACTCTAAAATTGGTGAAATTTTTATTGGGAGTACATATATATAACATAAGTATACTCTGTAAATTTCGGAATTTTTGGATAAATGTATAATTTATGATAAATGTCTAAATATTCGGC
Organism: Panax japonicus; assembly: GCA_020205505.1. Taxonomy (NCBI): domain Eukaryota; kingdom Viridiplantae; phylum Streptophyta; class Magnoliopsida; order Apiales; family Araliaceae; genus Panax; species Panax japonicus. The sequence goes on along the minus strand of CM035093.1, from coordinate 12,512,571 downwards.
AGTTTTGGCCATGTGAAAAATAGTAAATGAATCTTAAAAATTCCGAGAAAAATATATGTTCAATATGGGACTATATTCTGCTAAATCCCAGAAAAAAAATATTTTTAGAACTGATTTGGTATTTTTTTATAAAAATAGACTAGTTATAAGTAAATGAATTAAATATGTTATGTGAAGTAACAAAATTGAAAAATAGGATTTTATGGCTTGGGAATCCTATTTATGGTATATGCAGATTTTTGATGAGGTTTTTGGTTATTGGACATGAAATCTTATGAGTTTGGAATTTTAGGATGATTAAATGCATTAATTACTAAAGTGTAAACAATTAGAATAAATTATTTATAAGTTTAAGAAATGATTAAGATATTGTGGTAATATTAATGATATTAGATTATGAGATTATTAAGTGATTTATAACATTTGGATTAAGGTGTTATAAATATTGATATGAATTTTATTGTGAAAGTTTATCTTTTTGTGTCGGGGTTATTATTTACGAGTTACTATTCACGATAAAATTAGTTTCTTTTTTTGACCAAATTATCGTTGATTTATGAATCTTACTCTTGAAATTAAATCCATGATTTTTATTATCATATATAACATTTTTATAATCATGGTGAAGAAATTTCTCTTTGACTTGAGTTTAAAGATGGGTAGATTATTGGTATGATCGTGACTATGGGTTCTCTTTGGCTAGTAGTGCAAAGATGAATTATTGACTGGTATGATCATGACCATTGAATTTACAATTGAATATTTTTAGATTAAGAGCAAAGGTGAATTGATCAACATGGTTATAATTATTGTTTATATAAATTCTGAAATGATTATATATTTCTTTGAAATATTAACATCTTTGGCTTGTAGTGCAAAGATGAATTGTTGATGAATATCTTTGGCGTGTAGTGTAAGACCCCAACTTATTATAAATTAAATTAAATTTCCTCTATTTATTATTTTGAAATAGTAAGGGTTGATTTGATTAATGTGGTTAGTTATGGGTAAAATGCGCAAATATTTTAAATAAACAAGTGATTATAAAATATTCATTGTTGTCGGGGAATATTCGTTTGGTCGTGAAATATTCTTACTATCGGGGAATATTCGTACGACGGCGCAGCCTTGTGTGGGCCCCATAACTAAAAGCGATTGCATGAAGTAAATGACAAGTATAAGTTGTTTATAAATAACGACGTAGTTGTTACCGTTAATACTGTTGAAATACTCGGTGGTTAAAACACAGTAGCACACGGTATTGCACCAATTATTGATTCTTACATAAGAAGGCACTACTCAATAATTGTTACAGTAATTACTGTTCAATATTTTATTTTATTGATTCAATAATTGCTACGTTGATATTTTATATTATTGTTATTTAAATAATTGTTATTACACAGTATTTTCCATTATCGGATCAATAATTCATATTATTTGAATAATATTATTAGATAAAATTATTATCAATGTCTAAAAAGTTCTGTCTAAGGAGAGGTTTGGTCATCTAATTGCGCGCCAGTAAGGAAAAATTCTTATTGGAAAGTCCCCTCTTTCCTGGGAACCGCCTGGTTGTCAGTATTATGATTTTGTAATATTATTTGTGAATAATTAATTATTGATTTATATGATAAGGAAAATATTCATTTTATGTGGATATAGATGTAAAAAAATTTTAATGTAACAATTGTTGAAAATTAATATTTTATCTTTTTCTGATAAAATAATTCATTTAAATATATTATTATATTTTAATAATATAATAATGGTGATATTTTTACAATGAATATGGGATATATGAGTATATGAGGAGGAAGAGTATTTTTGTTACAAATTTTTTTTAAAATAGGTTAAACATGTTTGTGGGCTCATTTCTTGACTGAAATTTGATTATAGCCTGTAAAATCGTCCGTTTGTGGATTTCGGTCAATTTTTGTTTGGAATTTGAAAAAACTTTCTTCTGCAAAGTTGTAGAGAATGGAATTTTCTATGGAAAGGACATAAGGTTTGAATTTTTCTGAGAAAAGGGCTATTTATTATGAATTATTGAAGTTCTGAAATTTCGAAATAATTGATTTTTGGAAGTTTTAATTATTTTTTTTAAGAAAAACATTTTTTGAAAGTTTTGTGAGTTGGTGGGCTATGGTAAATGTGCTGAAATGAGAATTCAAATGGTGCGTATGATTATTTAATAAATATTATTATTTTATTAAATTTTCTGCTTTGGTGTTCTAAGCATTTTTCTATAAATAGGGTGCTTAGGTTAGAATTGAAAATCACACCAGAAACTGAAGTTTTCTCTCTCTTTCTCTCTCTATATTATCGAGCATATTCTTGTGAGTATTTTGATACTTTGAGTGTTACTATACGGTGCGAGTTCCCTTCAGCACTATATCTAGTATTCCAGTCAGAAGTACCATTCTTTTCTAGGTAAGGGATATTTTTTAAAATGATATTATTTTTTCTAATATCATTATGCCGGAATATTGGTAAGATTTTTTATGAAATTCTTGTCTTTTAGTGTCGGGGTTACTATTCACGTATACGATACTATTCACGTATACAACACTATTCACGAATACGACACTATTCACTGAAAAATTGAATTTTCATTTTTTGTCCAAAATATCTATTATGGATACTAGCTTTGATTGTATCCATGTTTTGATCATTCTTGAATTTTACTTCACTATGATTGTTTATGAAGTATTTTTGAACTCGGAATGTTTAAAGTACGAATCCTTAATATTTGTTCTTTTGTTTCACTGGATTTATTTTCTTTAAAATATTTTTCTTCATCCTCAGTCCTAAAAGATAATATTACTGAATATATTTGGCCTGTAGTGCAAAGATGGTTGATTTTCTTATGAATATCTTTGGCCTGTAGTGCAAAGATGTACATGTATTGAGATGAACATGACCAACTGATGAATATCTTTGGTCTGTAGTGCAAAGATTAATATTAATTGATGTTACATGGATAAAATAATGATGATGGACTTTTAAATTCATAGATTATAGTATATTGCATTCTCTACGTAACTCATCTATGAATTATTATTTTTCGTTGTAAATATTGATCTGAAATTTGTTGTCTTTTGTATTTTATCATACTTTTCCCTGTTGAAGACTAACGATAATTTGTTCTATATTATCTTAGTCATAATATTCTTTACTGGGCTAGTTAAGCTCATCCTTTTCTTTTTTGTTCCATTTTTCTTCTCAGGAGACGAGAATGTAGCGAGTATTAGTCGGAGTATAGAATGAAGGTTCTAGAAAGTCATTTTAGTAGTCCTCACCATTTTTATAAAATAATGTACCAATAATTATAATGAGAAATTATTTGGGTGTGAATATTGTCTAGATGACAATATTTGTATTTAAACTCATAATTTTTATGTTGTATTAATAAAGTTGTAGCTGTTTCTGTACCATGTTATTGACGAGTCAAAATGGGTGATGTATACCTATTTTGGGGGCGTCACATGTAGTGCAAAGATGAATTATTGATGAATATCTTTGGCCCACAGTGCAAAGATAACCTGTTGTTGAATATCTTTGGCCCGTAGTGCAAAGATGAATTTATTAGTATTATTATGAACAGGAACTATGTTTTGGTATAACCATGATATTTGATGTTTCAGGTAAAGACATATGATGAAAAATATCTTCTTCTTTGATGAGAAGAAAAAATTAGAACTACAATTATGATTATGAGTTATTCACATGACTGTGACCAGGATCTGTTGATTAATGTTACAGGGTTAAAGCATTGTTGGTGGACTTTTTAACATGGAGAAAATAATAGACTTTATTGTCTATTTGACTCTTCTAATGGATTGCTCATTCCGCTGCAACTATGGTTGAAAAGTTTTATCATCTACCATATGTTCTAAATCTCTGATTTATTACTGATGAAGGCTATTGATAATTTAATTATCTTTAGTCATAATATTCTTTACTGAGTTAGTTGTGCTCACCATTTTACTTCACAATTCCTTTCAGGTAATAAGAGTGTAGCTGGGTCGAGCTGGGATAACAAGGGAATAGTGTGGTGGTCCGAGACTGTCAAAGTTTCTCATCACATTATAAAATGGCATGACATACAATATGTAATTGTATTGAGGACCTAAGATGTGTGTGTCATATATTATACGTCACTTAATAATTGATTTTGGTGAACAACAATAGGGTGAGGTGAACCCAACTTTAGAAGGGTGTTTTGTCACTATCATACAAGATGTCTAATGACATACAACCTCGTGTTATCATAAGACAGGGTTGTGCACATCCACTTGCTGAGTATATCTACGAGCACTACCTATATGATCTTGGAATTTATTTGAAATATAATTTTCAACTGGAGACAGTGGAGATAGTTATATGTCAAGAGAAGACTCACCATTGGAAGGAACATGATAGTAATCTTCTCGTTTTTCTTTGGGGTCTATTGGATCAACAAAGGATAATTCTCTGGACATATGATATCTATCATAACTTAGATTCATGGCATCCTATGTACGAAGGTTTCCTTGAGCACTTCCTAAAGATTTTAATTTCTCAAATAGTTATTGACTGTACGTTTATGTAATATATCAATGTGAGGTGTTGTCCATAGTTGGGACATGAGTCAAAGTTGGAATTAAAATTCACAATATATGTGTTGTTGTATTTTGCACGACAATTGTAGTAATAAAGTTGTAGTTGTATTATGTACCATGTATTTGGTGACTCAGAATAGGTTGGATGGATTTGACCTATTTTGGGGGCGTCACATCTTGAGTAGCCCAAGGCTTGAGCCCATCCATGAAGTTAAAAAGAAGATACTCCTCACTCATGTTCGTGATTTGAAGCATAAGATCGGAGAAAGTCCGCACGTAATCTTGGATGGTCCGATCTTGCTTGAGCTCCTTCATCTTCTTACGGGCATCGCGGCCAACATTCATGGAATAGAACTGTAACGACCCCAAAATCGGGACTATTTTCCTTCCCAATCTTGTGCGTTAATACTATCTTGTTATAGCTTTAAAACATTATTAAATGTTAAAATAGCTAAAATGCAGAATAAATTTTAGTTTAAAATATTATTAATGCACAAGATCGGGAAGGAAAATAGTCCCAATTTTGGGGGCGTTACAAGAACTACTTCTTGAGTTCCACATTTAAGAGCTCCCAAGTATTGATGGTACATTTGCCTTTCTCCATCTCGACACATTTTCTATGCCACCAAACCATTGCAATGTCGGTGAAGTAGAGGGAAACAGTGTTTACCTTCACTTGATCTTCCAAGTTTAAGGCTGCAAAAAATTTAAACATATCAAAAAATAATTTCGTGAGACAAGTTTAAACATGATTAAAGCTAGGAGAGGTATATCTATACTTATAGTCAATAATAATTGTTCACTCTTTCAAAATTAAAGATACAATTTGATTTTTTGATGTCAAACGACATAATATTAAACTTTTCATACGAGTTTAGAATAAAAAAAATTATAATTAATAATTTTTGTTATATACCATACATTTGCAATAATTGTATCAACTAAAATTAAACAAATTCATATCAATTTGAAATTTAATATATCATCGTTTGATGTCAAAAGTTAAATTGTACATCTAATTTTGAAACGGATGGAGTATATTGTTATTTGCAACCAACTCGTGTAAAACATTTCTTCAAGAATTTTTATTTTTTTTTGTTAAATTTAAACTGTATTAAAGATGAGGAAAAATAGAAAGATAATGGGGGCATACCTCATACAGTGACCATCATAAAACAAGCCCTATGATGACAGCAGTAAACAAAACAAAAAGCTTAAACAGATGCTACATAAAGAGTTACAGATTGCTAATACAAAGAGACCTTACCAAATTTTGAACCTAAAACAAACAATGAGACAAGACAAACCCAACAGTAGCAGTAATGCAATTCGGCTGCCAAAATATCAACAACATCATCATCTAGCTAACCAACTAGCAGCAACAGCAGCATCAAACAAATTTCCCAACTCAGATAGGCATTCCCTGACCATAGCAGGAGTAGGAGCATAAGATTTATGGCCAACCACTGCAGCATAGATACGCCCCAACAACCTATATTCTGAAGGCCTCATCCACAACATCACGATTTTGAAAGCAGCAAGACATCCACTACAAAGACTGAATGACAGAACTGAACCACTCACACACACACACCAGCAATAACATAACAAAGCAGATATACCCAGCAACAAATAATTAGCATGTTTGTGGCAAAATATATTAACCCAACTTAATAAAGAGATCCCCATCAAGATATAGAAAACAGAATTACAAGGCGAGGTGAAGGAATTTGGCTTTAACTCTTTGAAATTTAGTAAAGGAATGCAACCTACATTTAATAATATTCAAGATATTTTGCACTATGGTCCTAGCAGGAGAGGGAGGGTTTTCATAAAGCCTATCATTACGACTTTTTGCCAAATGTTATAGACAACCACAGCAAGGCAAGATGCAACATATGAAATTGGACTTTGTTACTAGAGCTAGATGTCACGACCTTAGAAATTCCTAAGCCCAACCGTGCGGCCTAGACAACTATCACCCTTTTTAGTTGCTAAGTAAGCCTTACGCCAAGTGAACACCAAGAGAACTTGAAAGGAAGAATGGAAATAAGAAAGCTTTATTAAACAAGAGAGCTTTACAAGTATGCAATGAGAATGATTTTACCTTGGATGGCTTGGATGGCTTGGGTGGACAAATGAGACCACCCTCCTATTTATAGGCCTTCACCTCCTAAGGGAAGGTTCTAGAAATTAATACTATAATCCTAGTCCTAGAAAGATCTAGATAGAACATTCTAGATATGTACAAGTGCTATACCTCTCTACCTAAGTCTAGATTATTCTAGACATGTTTGGAATATACAAGAAGTATAGACAAGTGTGGAATATTCTTGAGGCTCCCAGACCATTCTAGAATACTCTACTATCTTGGAATATTCTAGAATATTCCTAGAATACTCCATAATCCTCTTCATTGTTCTAGATTGTTCCACAGCCAAGTGGAACTACGCAGCGCATTCTACCATGCTGGAGATCATTCTAGAGACTTCCCCACATTCTTGCCCCAAATTAAGCCTCACATAAGTGCATGCGCAACATCCTCGTGGGTTAACCTTTAGAACATTCCGCAGGACGTGACATAGAGCCAAGGAACCTTATGATATCTGACCAGTAACGACTAAAACCTTTCTAGCCACAAAATCTTAGAACAGAAATAAGAACCTGGAAAGAGTAAGGCATTGAAATAACAGATGATTAAAATTTTCCGAGGAAACATTGCATAGCAAACAGGTAGGATTCAGATGGATCCCATAATTAATGAGACGATCCTTTGTTTGAATCCCTCTATGGAAACACATCCAAAGCAAAAAGGAGAACCGAGGGGCTAAGCTTTTATGCCATACAATCTTGTACCAGTCTATAGATGACCCACGCTGTCTAATAGAGTTCCAGATGTTAACCACTTTAACCTCACAAATATTGAGAGAATCCCAAACAATGGAGTCATGGGCTGCAGGGTTACATGGAGTAGAGAAGTCAAAAGATTGCATGCCGGAAAGCAATAATATCATGATTATTAGAGGACGGCATGTTCCAGGATGCATTATGAATAATGGACCTGACTTTCGCACTATGGCCTAGTCCAAAGTTTATAATGAGGGGATGATTCTTTACAGAAGCCAAGGCATGGTTAGCTAGTCACGGGTCGAATCAAAGATTTGTGAGATTGTCGTTGCCAATTCGATACCGAATAAATTGAAGAGTAACATGTCTGAGCTGTAAAACTTTCCTCCATTCCCAAGAGCAGTCAGGAGGGACATGGGTACACCAAAAATACTTATCCTTTAAGTGAAATGTACGAGCGTTATTCCAGTCCTTAAGATGTTTAAAATCGAAGCCTCCTTCTGAAAAAGGTAAAGCGATTTTACACCATGCAGCCTTTCCACCATGCTTCACCATGGAAGGCCATTTCCATAAGAACCGATTCATATAGCTTTGAATTTCTTTTAGAGTTGCGGCAGAAAGAGCAAAATAGGCTGACCAGTAAGTTTGGACCACAAAAATAACTGATTTGATTAGATGTAGTCTGCCCGCAGAAGACAAGAATTTGTTGGTCCAAGAGCTGATTTTACTTTTGATTCTTTCTAGCAAGGGAAGACTGTCCTTCATAGAAAGTTTCGAAGTTACAAGAAGAACACCAAGAAATTTTGCCGGAAAAGAGCCCAGCTGGAACCCAAAAGTTGAGCATACAGTAGTATCCTGGTCGACATGGATGTTTGAAAGATAGCATAAGCTTTTGGAGACGTTAATATTCAGGCCAGATATAGCAAAGAATTGATCTAGACAAAGCTTTAGGACATCAGCAGACTTGCTATCACCATGACAGAACAAGAGCAGATCATCGACAAAGCAGAGATGAGACAGATTAATTTGTTTGGTTCTCCAATGATGCCTGAAGTCCGGAGACTTTGAGTTCTGAAAGACGATAATTGAAAGCACTTCCATTGCTATGACAAACAGATAAGGGATCCCCTTGTCTTAAACCTTTGGCCCCTTTAAAATAAGCACATAGTTCGCCATTGACCTTCACAGATCAGCAAGAGGAAGTAATGCATGCTTTAATCCAGAATAGAAATTTAGGAGGGAACTTGAAAATAGCAAGTTGTTGCACAGTGTGAGACTCAGAAAGTACATTATATATCCTACAATAATTTATATTTTTTTATTAATTTTTAAAATTTAATAATTTTGTATAAATTTTAAGTATGTCAATTTATATATCACTAAATAGTTTTTGAAAAGATTTTCAATAAAGAGTAATTGATTATATATTTTGATGTAGTTTAAATGCTCAAAATTATAGTAAAAACTTACAATAATGTATTTCAAAATATATGAGTTTGCATTCAAAACAAAACATGAGTTTACTTGTTGATTTACATCAACAATATTGTTTATTGGATTAGGTTAAGCCTTAAGGGTTATTTAAAATAAATTTAGAAGAATTAAAAAAATATTAAAATTTTGGAGTGGCCCAATTCTAGCCATACATACATAGGGACTGGGCTGAGTTTGTTTTTGAGAGATAACTTATTCGGCCCAGCCATGTTTTTATATGTCAACATTATGAACCGGACCCATGATTATGGAATCAGGATCCTCTATGAGAATTTCTGTGCGAGTATCTTATGAGGATTTTGTTGTGGAGTTGACAACACAATAAAAAGGAGATCCAATGGCTAACAACGTTTTGGTAAGAATTTTTTTTACAAGTCGACAGAAAATTAGAAGCCACCAAACGCGTTTATTTTCACATATAATTTTTTTAAATTTCTTGATAAAATTTGTGAGCCGTTGGATCTCCTTTTTAATGTGTTGTAACTCCATAATAAAACCCTCAGAAATCCTGATAGAGGATCCTGATTCATGATTATGCTAGTTAGATCCTTTTGGCATTGAATACATTCCCCTACAATTATTTGGTCAAATATAATTTTCTTATTTACCAAAATATTAACGGTCGTAATTATACCAAATTAAACACATTTAGAATACAGCTAACTTCAAAAGGCCCCATTATGTTTCTCATTCCTCAAGCTCAATTATTCGTCCAAAGCATGGCTAAATTTAAAATAATTTATCAAATATTTAGTATTCATATTAATTTATTGTACTAGTTATTTGTATAAGATAAGATAAGATATGAGCGATATGATAATTTTTAAATTTAACAAATTCTATCTCTCATCCGAATTTTACAAAGTTTATATTTCATAAATACATATGTATAATTTAATTACTATTCGCGTAATAAAAATATCAATTCATTAAATTATATTCTATATACCATTAATTTCATACTTGTGGTTATTTGTGGGCGTGGCGTCAGGCGTGGACATAATAATTATATAAACTACTTTATAATAAGAGGACAAGAGAAAAAGTATCCCATTCCAAACATTTTGATCAACAATAATCTGCATCAATTATTATATGGCATCCAGCCAGAGTACTTGCCATACTGCAGAAACAATGAGAAGTCTAGCTAGCTAGCTTTTAATTTTATTATATATATATATATATATATATATATATATATATATATACATATAAATGCATTCTTCATTACTCACCTACTTTCTCTATCTTATTCATCAGTCTCTAGCTAATTTACAGAAAAAGAGTAAGATATATATCAAATACCACACTAAGTCTCATTTTTGTTTGTTTGACACTCATTTTCTTATGTTTTTAATAATTATATAAAAATAATATTGGGGAATACATAATGAGTCCACTTATATATATATATATATGCAAGTATTTTAACTAACCCCAACACTCTGGTGTTTTAGAATGGTCTCTCCTACTGTCCCTACAATAGTCATAAACCAAGTAGCGACTTTGAACCCAATGCATGGCCTTGTACTGCTGACTGCTAAGGCCACCGGACCGGAAGGGAGAGGCGGAAACTGGGTGGCACCACCGCGAAGAATAGGCGGTGCAACCACTTGCTTTGAAATTGGTGAACGTTCCCACAAATGGTTGGTACTGATAATTGGCTTTGTATTTTCCATCCTCGGTTGCCCATGAAGAGGCATCCCATATTGATCCATAAACCCACATTGGCCTTAGTGGAAATGTAGCCACACTCTTCCTCTGGTACCTCCTTATTGGCATATCATCAACCAGAAATCTGCAACCAACATGTAATTATTATTAGACATTCTATTCGTACGTGGATTAATATTAAATATTTGAAGTTATATATTCAGCAAAAGATAATGATCGATTTGGTTTACTTACAAAATTAATATATATTATTAGTACCAATTAATTAAATGGAGTAGTACGTAGTACAGTAATTGTAAGATATATATATAATTAAGAATGATGGTAGCTAGAGATCGAACTTACACGAGCTCCTTAGGAGACCACAATATAGCATAATGATGAAATTTTTTGGTGGGATCAAACCAGAGATGAAATTTCATCTCCCTCCCTATAATTTTTCCATCTCCACTTCCCCTAATATAAACATTTGTTTGTAATGTATAAGGTTTCCCGAACGTTGTTCCCAGGAATTCAATGTCCACCTCATCATGGTACCCTGGGTGAGCTTCATTGTTCGAAAGCTGCAGTACGTACGTAGTTTTTATAATTATATATAGTTCTTCAATTAAATAACTAAAAAAACGAACAAACTAATTTTAACTACAGTACTACAGTGTATAATAAGTAATTAATGAACTACACCATCCATCCACAAGCCCACTCACATAGAACGCTGTTATGACTCCTGCAGTATAACCAGGTTGGACCTTGATGGAGGCACCAAAGTAACCGGATCGAAAAGGCCGAACAGACTTGAACCCACTTCCTGTACGTGCGTAATTAGTGAAAAGTAATCTAGAATATTAAATCGATCGATCAAATTTATGCTTGCTAGCTGATCTTAATTCATGATCGCCAAAAAATATTCCAACTTGAAAATAATTAATTACGAGGAATTAGAAAATGGTACCGGAGGTAGTATCAAGCCAAATTGTGAGAGCAGAATTGTCTAGTCTTTGATGGTTTGGACCCCAGAGATTTCGGTAACCTTGATAAAAGCTCATAGACCTGAACTTAGAACTTGGCCAGTAGCCGGGTGAAGGTGGCCACCAGTTACCAGCTGCTGCATTGCTTGAATAAGGAACATAATTAATTGTGAATATGAGAAGAATAAGTGGAAGAAAAAAGAAACCCATTAATAATAAGCTAAGGAATTATGAAGAAGATAGATTAGTGGTTGGTGTATAAGGTGATGTATAAATGCAGGCAGGCAGGAAAGTTGAAGGCAAGGGGGGGTGTGTGGACTGTGGAGGGAGGAAAAGTATGGTAGTACAGGTGATATATATGTATAAATAAAAAGAACAGTACTAACGTAGGTCCCACTAATTGTAATAAAACAAGGTCATGTTACATATACTTATCGATCTGACTACTTTCTTAATTTCCGACTGACTTTCTCAGAAGAGAAAAATATATATAAAAAATAACTGTTAGCTTTGGTCAAGTACTAGTGAAGTTGAGATCATTTGTAGCTACACTTTCAAAAAAAAAAAAAAACTTACAAACAGTTTGAAATTAATTATACTATTTATTTGCCTAATCAAATGGCGAGATGCCAAATTTTTCATTAACAAAATGTCTCTGCCTTATCAGCCACTTAATTGGATATACAACTTCACAAACTAATGACTCAATCCATTCCAGTATTGTTTAGTTTTTCAAATGAGTCTCACGTCCAAAGAATTTAAAGAATTTTGATGGGTTAATTAATAGTATTGTGACTGAAAGTGGTACGTACTTAGCTATCTCTCTATCATCTATCTAGCTAATAAGGTGACATTAAAATTCAATCCCGAGCTAGCTAGGTACATCGTTGTGAATTCCTACTAGTTACTGCTGTACCACCAAAATACTTGCAATCAGTGGACAAAATACTTACAACGGATATATATATAATTGGGTGTGGGTGTGGGTGTGGGTGTGGGTGTGAAATCACCAGATCTATTTGAATGGAGTGGGACATGAGCGAGCAGGCTAAGATCCCCTCCGTTTTATTTCATTTTAAATGAAATAATTACTCTTTATTCTTTATATATTTTTCATCATCATTTATCCCTCTCCCATATGTACGTATTTTCAATTCAATGCATCCCTTAATTTCTGAGTTTTTTTTTTGAAATATGAATACAATATAATCTCACTCGTTAATCACTTGTTATTGTTTTAAGCCTAATTTTATAAATAAGATTTGAAATTTAAGCTTTTCTAAGAATCATATATGGTGGGTGGTAGGTCGGCCAAAGTTTTAAATATTTACACTTTTATCTTAATATTTTAAGATCGATGTAATTATTCTTAACACTAACAAATTTCCTTTTCTCATGCAAGATCAAACTAACTACTACTATGATGGGCAATTGCTGATACCCACTTGATCCTTGGGTTCCTCTACTAAACCTAATTAATCCTGACCCTTTAATTCCCAATAAATGGACTCTGCCTCTAATGATTGATAGTCTTTTGTCTGACATAAATGTTGTCCGTCGCTAAAAATTAAGACGGCGGTTCTATATATAGCGACGGACCGAATCGTCACCCGGACCGTATATTATCAATAATTAAGGCTCTTTAACCATAAATTAAGGACGCCATAAATAATTAATTAACCTGGTAAAATTATGTGATTATTACTATAATTAATTATAGTAATTTCACATTATTAACAAAATTGGAGTTGCATGTATATATATTGATGCAAGTGCACAATGTCTATTGTAAACTTAACAAATATATGTCCAACCACATATATTTGATTAATTAACTTCAAAACTTCATTAATTTATATTTCAGGCAAATTAAAAATAATAATAGTGGAGATGATTAATAACTAAATAATACAAATTAATAACTAATAACAAAAACTATTATTGAGAAAAGCTACCTAGAAATCTGAATTCACTAAGAACTAACATAATAAATATTTTCTCACTTTCCAAATTAATTCCTAAATTTATTTTTCCTTCCCTTAAAAATAATAATTCATATAATTAATGTGGGCAATCATAAATTATGAAAAATTAACATATTAACAACATTTATAAAAATATCATAATCAATATAAGAATCATATATATACAATTTTGCGAAGATAAATATGAAGACGAAAACAATTAGACACTAATATTTGAACGGGAATAAATTAATTATTATAAAATATCTAGTTTCATCATCATCCTAAGTATTAAAAATTTAAATAGCCATGCAATTTAAAATTAATACAGACAAATAAAGGCTGACTTCAATCTCTACCTAATAATCTGGTATAATTTTTTTCCTCCTTTAAAATAAATAAATAAATAAATGATAAAACCTATAAAATAAAATAAATAATGTTAGTTGAATAAAATAGACATATAAATTAATAAAAATGGAGATAATAAATTGTATAATTATTATATGTGTGTGTCATAATTTCATATAGGTAGTGTTAACGCCAAGTTTCGTCTGTACGTCTAATTACAGAATCCACGCACTAGAATCTGCACAATAACATATCACACAGAAGCTTGACGGCTTGTGCCACCGGGGGATAGCTCCGGTGTGAGAATAAGTACAGGCCGTTACAAGGTTTAACAATGAAGGCTAAGTGTTTAGTGCTCAAAAGTAGGTATTACCTGTAATTGTAACCTTGGCCTTATATTTATAGTACTCTCCCCACCTTAGAACCTTCTCCGAGTCAGATTAGGACTCCAAGTCATGGTAGTTACCATAACTTGGGTCCAACACAATCTCCTTAAAAGGTGCAAGTAGAATCCAATCCAATAACTACCTTTGGAGTTACCTTATTCAATTATGATTAGGATGCCAAACTCTGCACGCAGGAGAGCCCATTGTGCTGGGCCAAATAATCCCACCATCAGGTCTGGGTCTCAGCCCAATGGACTTAAAGACCCAACCCCGAACACCACACAACAGGATAAGGCTCCGGCCCGAGGGGCTCGAATACCGAACCCGAAGACATCCACTAAGATGAGGCTCCGGCCCAAAAGGACTCGGACGCTGACTCAAACAGCTCCAACCTCTCCATGGGCTTCGGCCCAATGGTCTCCTAAAACCCTTCTAACGTCAGGCCATCGGCCCAAGTGAAGGTCGATAAAATACTCCCAAATATTGCCCCCCAGTCTCTGATTGTAAGATACTTATAATTGGAGACTCGAAAGGTCAGGTAATCGAACGGCCACGACAGCTAATGATGAGTCGTCTGTGGAAGCCAAACGGTCTGCCCTCGTTTTTCGAAATGTTGACCGTCTTTTCACGCATGGTCCCACTTTGGGCATTTAATAGCCGTCATTGGGTTTCCTGCCACCCAGCCTATAAAAACCCCTCTCCATCAATCGCTGTCATTTTTCTAGACTCCTTAATCTCAAAAATTTCTGCTAAAAGTTTTCGGCGAGGCGATTTCCGGCGAGTTTTCCGATTCGACCTTACTCTTTGATTTTAAGCCCATTTACACAGATTTCAAACTTCTTTCAGCTAATATCTGCTTCAATGGCCGATTCCAACACTGAACAACCTCCAGTCACCACTGAAATCACTATTCTCACCCCCATTACGACCACCGACTTGGTCCCGATTGACCTGCCGATACCACCACCGGACACCGCTGCGCTCCCCACCTTCTCCATACCAATCAGCCCCGAAGCCAAAATTTGAAACGCGTATCACTCCAAGATGGAGTATTCTCACATAAACACTCAATCCACTGTCATCCCTTCCCAAATATCTGACATCCGAGAGCTGTTCAATATACCGAAGGAGTACAAGCTTCGGGTGCCCACTCCAGAGGAAGGGATGTTTTGGAGGCCTGAAGGTGAATGGGTCGCCGTACCCCTACATCTATTGAGATACGGGGTTCGATTTCCTCTCCGCGACTTCATCTCCACCTTCCTTGGCTTCGTGGGGATCGGGTTCGCTCAACTTGTGCTGAATGCCTACATCCAGCTGATCTCCTTCATCGATGTATGCCATGAGATCGGGATCACCCCCGGACTCAACTTCTTCTCCGCCCTGTTTACCGTCTGTCGGTCCAAAGAGTCAGGCCTTTGACAACTAAACAAGCAACAAAGCCGAACGGTCCCATTGAAGACCCCCTCGAGCAACAAAGGCTGGCATCCCCAATGGATTTTCGTAAAAAGGACCGAGCTCAAACTTCTCTCGAACTGGGCCCACCTCGAAGATCCTATCCCGAAGGTGTCCAAATTCCCCAAGGATCGGGCTGGCGCCTTTAAAGAGTTTTATAATAAATGGAGCAAGACCGAGTGGAACCTGAAGGTTTTGTCCAACGAGAGTTGGTTGTACCAACATGGCCGTAAACAACTCCCCTCTTGACTCCCCTTTTTGTTTTTTGATATTTTATGCCTTAACCTATTCTCTTCTGTGCACTGACAATTTTCAAGCCCGAAGGGGCCTCATAATCCCTAACCCCTCTTCCCATTACAATCGAACCAATCCGCCCACCAGTAACCGATGATTTTTCTGAGGAAGAGACCATCCCGATCGCCAAACTTTCAGTGGGCTCCGCTACTGGACCATCAAGCCTGCTTTGAAGATGAGTCGAGCTGAGAAAGCAGCATTGTTAAAGAAGGCGAAGAAGCCTGTCAAACCATCTGCCAAGACCACTTCGGCAGTTGTGTCAAAGCCGACTCCCCCTCCCCTACTTAAATGGAGGTGATCGAGGACTCGGAAGGAACCAAAGAGGATCCTCTCGAACCCCGACCAAAGAAACAACGCACGGCTAAAATTTTGGAGTAGCTAAATGCTAAGCAGGCCGTCGTGGAAGCCGAACCCCTCCCCACTCCAACTCCTACTTCACAACCGAGCTCTTCGCAAGGAACGCCAAACACTTATTGCCAAAGAGCCCTTCCAAGGTGTTTCCCTTCAACTTGTTCGACCGTTTCAAATTGCTTGGAGATGACGAATGGTTTAAAGGGTTCTCTTCTGAAGAGTATCTGGTGGCATACGTTCGGGCTCAGTGTCAGGTAAATTCTGCAGCTGTTTATCTGATTTTTGTAAACTTACACTTTTATTTTGGTTACTGATGTATGTGTCTGTTGCAGGCCAACGCCATCCTTTTTCGAGCCATTCCTCCCCTCGCCCGAACCACAAAAAAAGAAGTTCAGTTGAAGGCGGATATAAAGCTGCTCGAAGCTAAAGTTGGCGGCTTACGCTCGGACCTTAAGAAGGAATGGGATATCCATGCTGAGATCCGAAATAAGGTGACCCGAGCGGTACGCCATTTTGAGGAGCTCGAAAAGAAGTACGCCTCGCTTTTGGTGGAGAGGGATCATCTGAGCGGGGATGTCAATGACCGGGAGAAGGTGATCACCTCAGTTACTGGAAAACATTCGGAGACGTATGACAAAATGATGTACCTGATCCGAGATAACAATTCTTTATCAGCTGAGGTCAAAACCCTTTAGGGTATGCTTTCCGACGCCAAGTAGAAGGCTATCATCGAGTATGAAGAGTCTGAAGTCTTAAACGATAAGGTCATGGCTCAATTTGGGGAAGGGTATGAGGCTTATCGGGAAAAGGCTAAAGCCAAAATGATAGCTGCTGGACTCGACGCCTCCCTTCTCGACTCTTCTGACGAGGAATCCGAAGCCGATGACGACCCTTCTCCCGAATAGCCTTGATGAGATTCCCCACTTTGTACTTTTTTCATTTTCTTTTATATCTATACTTCTCCCGAATCCTAAGTGATCGAGTTTGTAAAAATTTCTAAGTGTGAATGAATTAAAACATCCTTGCTTAAATTTTTGTTATTAGTTATACTCGTGACTAATGTCGATCGGTTATTCCTTCCCGAACCTTTTGATCGGATTGTGCTTGAAGTTTGTCTGATTTAAAAAATTTACAGTTTTCTCGATCAGTTATACTCGTGACTTATCTCGATCAGAGGTGTCTTTCCGAACTTTCTGATCGGATTGTGTCCGAAGCTTGTCTGATTTGAGAATTTATCGAACTCTCGATCAGTTATACTTGGGACTTATCATGATCAGTGGTTTCTTTCCGAGCCTTCTGATCAGATAGTGCCCGAAGTTTATCCGTTCGATTATCAAGAGACATATGAATATAGATGAAGTTAAGCATCTCCAAAGAAAACTTTCATTTATTCCATTTAAGATTGAAAGGTTACATGGATAAAGAAAAGAATGACATAACTATTACTGGTAAAATTTTCTAAGTCTTCCAGCATGTCATGTATTCTTTACTTTCGAACCATCCATTGCTCAAAGCCGGTATGTACCTGGCTTCAGCACCTCTACCACCTCATAAGGTCCCTCCAGTTAGGCATTAACTTGCTAGTGTTCTGGGGGGGGGGGTTGATGCCTCCAACTCCCGGAGGACCAAATCGCCTACTGCAAACCTCCTCTGCTTCACCTTCTGATTCTAGTGTCGGGCTGTTCGCTGCTGATAGATAGCCAACCTCATCACAGCTGAGTCCCGAACTTCCTCCAACAGATCCAAGTTTGTTTTCAAAACTTCATCATTGTACAGCTCTTTGTACTGACTGACTCGAAGGGTGGGGGATCCGATCTCAACTGGTATGAGTGTATCGGTCTCGTATGACAATCTAAATGGAGAGTCCCTAGTTGTTGTCCTTGGAGTCTTCCGAAATGCCCATAGAACACTTAGTAGCTCTTCAGGCCACCGACCCTTTAATTCATCCAACCTTCGTTTTATCCCGTTGAGCAGGGTTCAGTTGGTCACTTCCACTTGACCATTCGATTGGGGATGAGCGACCGAGGTCTTGCGATACTGAATCACCAACTCATTCAGAAAACCCACGAACTTTGATCCCACGAATTTCCTGCCATTATCTGAGACCACTGCCATCGGGATACCAAAGCGATAAACCACTCCTTCTTTGAAGAATTTCAAGCATTCTTGTTCGATGATCTTCTGTAGTGGTTTGGCTTCGACCCATTTCGTCATATAATCGATAACCACGATCACAAAGCTAACTTGTCCCTTGGCCTTCAGCAGAGGCCCTAGGATGTCAATTCCACATATAGCAAAGGGAATCGGGGATAAAATCGAATACAGCTCTTCTAGAGGCTGATGTGGAATAGTGATGTTCAGTTGACACTTTGGACATCTTCTGACGAATTATTTGGCTTCCGTGTAGATAGTCGTCCAGTAATACCTAGGGGTGCTCATCGGTAAAAAACCGAACCGGTACCGAAAAAACCGAATCGGTACCGATCCGAAAATACCAAAAAACCAAGAACCGAAACCGGTACCGAATTACCGGTTTCAGTACCGGTTCGGTTCACAATCGGTACCAGTTTTTTCGGTCCGGTTTTCGGTTATACCGCATGCATGGACAGCATGGTGATATATATAATTATTAATAAATAATAATAATTAAATAATTTTTTATAGGTTCTTCTACTCTTTGTTAAATGTTGATATGGACATCACATATGGTTGCAGCGTAACTGGGCAACTGGCTTGTTGTTGGTTTGTCACTGACTTGTGCTGGCTTTGTTCTTGTTGATTAATTTTTTTTAATTGGTAGTATTCGGTACTGCCATTGGCTTGTTGAGGAGTTGTTATTACATTCTTGTTTTGTCACAGAATATGTGATTGGCTTGTTGAGCTGTTTAATAAATGGACTTGTAAACTGCAAAATTATTACTATTTACTGCATGTTCAACTTGTAAACTGCATGTTCAACTTGGATCTCCAAGTATTGGCAAGTAGCCAAGTAACACTGCATGTGATAAAAGCAAACGCCCAAAATTTTACTTTGTTAACTGGTCAAGGTGACAAGTAACACTGAATGCAAAACAAGGTGAGAACTGAGAAGAACTTTATCATTGGCAAGTAACACTGAATGCAAAACAGAACTTTATCACCTCTGTTAACTGGTCAAGGTGAGAACTGAGAAGAATTTTACAAGAATGCAAAATAAGAATTTCATCACCTCTAAGCAAAACAAACGTGAAACGCCCAGAATTTTACAAGAATACAAAACAAGAATGCAACACTGCAAAACAAGAATTTCAAAATGATCCATCCATAGAAAACAAAGATGTATCAACAATGTCATTGGCTCATTTTTACATATAACAGTTACGATGTCAAACCATAACAGCTATGCCAAATTACCACGACTAATAGCCCACTCGCAAATACTGGCACGCACAAAGATATACAGGTATGAAGACCATAGCTATTATCCACAACACTTGGAAGAAATTACAGGACCTCAAATGTATTGCACCTTCCATAGTAGTTTAAACTTTAAAAGCATTCTTCCAATAAACAACAGCAACAGAGCGCAGCCATACTGCAAATGTAAAGACAAACAAAAAGTTAGCCATAGTGCCTTTACCATGTAGTTTCTAACATATGTACTAGCATAATTAAGTTATTAACAACTCACAAGGATAGTTCTATATTTCTCCGTGTGGTGTAGGAAAATGAATTTTGATAATTTTAACACAGATTCAGTGGCCAAGAAGATAGTCATGCTCCTACATTTACCATTCTCACAAACAAAAGTTGTTCACAAGCTCAAATAGGAGAGCCAATTGTTGTCAAACATTTGACATACCAAGTTTAGGATTACCATCATTTATCACGGCGATAACAATATTCATTTATTTAATTAGCAAAAAAAATAAAATAAATTCATTTCTTTAATAAAGTAGTATTGTTGTTTTGAAACCGACTTGACATAGCTGATTAAACCAAAATTGGACCAGATCTGCTGCTCTGCCACATCCAATATTTGATCCATTCAAAATTTTTAAAATCCAAATGACTTGACCAGAGAACAGTTAACTTGTAAACTCATTTATTTACAGATCTAACGGGTAACGACTTACCGTCGCCGTCGGCGCTTGTCGTTGGTACTTGGTTGAGTTGGTTGTGACGTTGTAGGCTTGTAGCGTGCTCGGCGGCCGGCGGCCAGGCACTAGCTCAGATTTGAGAGAAGGCAGGCTGAGCATTAATGAAGGAGAACGGGTACTACAGTAGAACTTAGAAGACTGAAGAAGAAAGACTAAGAAGAGTGAAGAGTGAAAGACCGAAAGGGAAAGAGTAAAGTACGCAAGTAGCTGAAGGCTCTCTTTATAGAATTAAAAGACAGACTGAGAGAACGTAAATAAAGTAGTTTAAGTATTTATTAAAGTTTCGGTTTTTTTTTTCGGTTTTTCGGTTTTACCGAATTCGAAAATTTAAGAACCGCTACCGGTACCGATAAATATAAAAAAACTGAAAAACCGGTACCGAAAAAACCGGTACCGGTTCCAACCGGTTCGGTAAAAAAATCGAAAAACCGAATTTTTTGAGCACCCCTAGTAATACCCCTACCTCAAAATCTTATGTGCCAGTGACTTTGCTCCCATGTGATCACCACAGATCCCTTCATGTACCTCTCAAAGAGTATAGTCCGCCTCTGATGGAGTTAGGCATTTAAGCAGTGGGGAGCTAAAAGCCCTTCGGTAAAGATCTCCATCAATGAGGATGAAGTTTGAGCTTCGGTGTTTGATTTGTCTTGCTAGGATTCGATGAGAAATGAGGGTCCCATCTGCCAAATAGATGATATACGGCGTGAGCCAGCAGTCAAGTCGGTCCAAAGCTAGCACTTCTGTCTTCGAAACACTGGGCCTTTCTAGAACCTCCAGGTATACAGATCCGTTGAAGGAGCTTGCTTCGGTGGTTGCCAATCTCGCTAGGACATCTGCTATTGTATTATCTGACCGATCCACCCCCTAACAACTGTGCGATGTGAAATATACGAGCTTATCCTTTACTTCGGCCTGATACTTTGACATTCTTGCCCCCGAGCCTCATACTCACCCTACAACTGCTTGACCACTAGTTGAGAATCACTGTAGATGATCAACTTCTGTACCTCCAAGCTTCGGGCCAACCGTATTCCTGCTAGGATGGCCTCATATTCCGCCTCGTTGTTCGTGGCCTTAAACTGAAATCGGTTCGTTTGCTGGACTTTGATCCCTTTGAGACTTGTCAGAATAACTCCTGCTCCATTGATGTATGAAGTAGATGATCTATCCACGTATAAGGTCCATGAGGTCTGCCCTTGTTGGGTTTCAGCCACTATACTTACGTCTGACTCTGTAAAGGAACACTCTACCACGAAATCTGCTAAGGCCTGCCCTTTGATTGCCGTTCGGGGATGATATTCTATAGCAAACTGTGTCAATTCCATCGCCCATGCGGCCAACCGACCTGATACCTCTTTCTTATGCAAAATCTTCTTTAACGACTGATCCGTGTACACCACTATTAATCAACCCTGGAAATAGTGCCTGGGCTTCATGCTAGCAATTATTAAGTCATAGGCGAACTTTTCCAGGTTCAGGTATCTTGTTTCTGCGTCCCGAAGAACATGGCTGACGTAGTATACCGGGAACTGCTTTCCTCCCTTATCCCTTACCAATGCGGCTTCTACTGCCATCGGACTCGCTGCCAGGTACAAGTACAAAGGTTCCGAAGGGATCGGTTTCATCAATAGCGGTGTTGAAGACAGATATGCTTTGATCCCTTGGAACCCGTCTTTGCACTCCGACGTCTATTGAAAACTCTTGTCGTTCTTCAGACCCTTTAGAGTGTCAAAAAAGGGTAAACATCTTTCAGCTGACCTCGACATGAATCTCCGAAGGGCAGCTATCCGGTCCGTCAGCATTTGTACATCTTTGTATGTCTTTAGAGAGTTCATGTCTAAGATCGCCGTAATTTTTTCCGGGTTGGCTTCGATTCCCATTTTGCTAACCAAGTATCCCAAAAAAATTTCTGAACCCAATCCGAAGGTGCATTTGGCCGGGTTCAGTCTCAGTTTGTGTTTTTTTACTGTTTCGAAGCAGTATTCTAGGTCTTCCAGATGATCCCGGGCTGACATGCTTTTTACGATCATATTGTGCACGTACATTTCCATACTCCGACCCAGCTGCTTCCTGAATACAAAGTTCATCATATGCTGGTAAGTCGCCCCTGTATTCAGCAATCCGAATGTCATTTTTCGATACACATATATTGCCCGATGAGTGATGAAGCTTGTCTTCGGGATGTCATCCTTGCACATCGAAATTTGGTGGTATCCCGAGAAAGCATCCATGAAACTTAACATTCCATACCCCGAAGTGGCATCAATCACCTGGTCTATGTTGGGTAAGGGGTAGAAATCTTTTGGGCATGCCTTATTCAGATCCGTGTAATCGATGCACATCCTCCACTTCCCATTTTGCTTCTGAACCAATACCACATTCGCCAGCCATTCGGGATTGTCGATCTCGAAGATGAACCCCGCCTCTAGCAATTTAGTAACCTCTTCATCTATGATCCTCTGCCTTTTCGGGGCGAAGATCCTTCTCTTCTGTATCACTGGTTTTCTCTTTGGGTCTGTATGTAGCCTGTGTAGCGCCACCAATTCACTTACCCCTGGCGTATCGCTAGGCTCCAAAGCAAAAATATCGGCGTATACCCGAAGCAAGTCCACCAACCCAGTCCGTAATGGTTCTGTCAAACCTGCTCCAATCTTTATCAATTTTTACGGATTCCCAGGTAACAACTCCACGTCTTCTGTCTCTTCTACCGGCAGTGCAGTCGGTTAAGTACTGCTCTTAGTGAATGGCTCTATCTCGATAACCATTGTCTATTTCTGTTTGCTGATCCCGACCCCTGAGGAAATCAAAATATTCTAATAACACCTTCGGGCAATGTCCAGATCACCTTTGTAAGACCCCAACTTATTATAAATAAAATTAAATTTCTTCCATTTATTATTTTGAAATAGTAAGGGTTGATTTGATTAATATGGATAATTATAGGTAAAATACTCAAATATTTCAAATAAGCAAATGGTTATAAAATATTCGTTTGGTCGTGGAATATTCTTGTTGTCGGGGAATATTCGTACGACGGCGCAGCCTTATGTGGGCCCCATAACGGAAAGCGATTGGATGAAGAAAATAACAAGAATAAGTTGGTTATAAATAACGGCGCAGTTGTTACCGTTAATACTGTTAGAATACCCGGTGGTTAAAACACAGTAGCACACGGTATTACACCAATTATTGATTCTTACGTAAGAAGGCACTACTCAATAATTGTTACAGTAATTACTGTTCAGTATTTTATTTTATTGATTCAATAATTGTTGCGTTGATATTTTATATTATTGTTGTTTCAATAATTGTCACTACACAGTATTTTTTATTATCGGAGCAATAATTCATATTATCTGAATAATATTATTGGATAACATTATTGGCAATGTCTACAAAGTTCTGTCTAAGGAGAGGTTAGGTCATCTAATTACGCGCCAATAAGGAGAGATCCTTGTTGGAAAGTCCCATCTATCTTGGGAACTACCTGGTTGTCAGTATTATGATTCTGTAATAATATTCGGTAATAATTAATTATTGATTTATATGATGAGAAAAATATTGATTTTATGTGGATGTAGATGGAGAAAATTTTTAATGTGACAATTGTTTAAAATTAATATTTTATCTTTTCTGATAAAATAATTCAATTAAATATATTATTTTAATAATATATTGATGGTGATATTTTTACAATGAATGTGGGATATAAGAGTATATGAGGAGGAAGAGCATTTTTGTGGCATTAAATAATTAACACATGTTTTGTGTGTCGGTAGACCCCATTTCTTGACTGAAATTTGATTATAGTCTGTAAAATCGCCTGTTTGTGAATTTCGGTCAATTTTTATTTGGAATTTGGAAAAATTTTCTTCAGCAAAGTTGTAGATAATTGAATTTCCTATGGAAAAGATATGAGGTTCAAATTTTTTTGATAAAAGGACTATTTATTGTGAATTATTAAAGTTTCGGAGTTCCGAAAAAATTAATTTTTGGAAGTTTAAAATATTTTAAGTAACAAAAATGTTTTTGGGATGTTGGCACATGTTTTGGCTGATGATTTTGGTCTGGTGTGGTGTGCGTAGGAATATAATTTAAAAATATTAATAATTTATTAAATTTTCTGCTTTGGTGTTCTAAGCATTTTTCCTATAAATAGGGTGCTTAGGTTAGAATTAAAAATCACACCGGAAACTAAAGATTTCTATCTCTTTCTCTCTTGATATATTGAACGTATTCTTGTGAGTATTTTAATACTTTGAGTGTTGCTATACAGTGCAAGATCAAGTCATAGCATATATCCGGTGTTTCAACTAGAAGTACTATTCTTTCTAGGTAAGGGATATTTTTTTCTTTCAAATGATATTATTTCTTTCAATATCATTATGCCGAAGTATTGATCTGAAATTTTAATCAAATTTGGAACTTTTTGTTTCGGGGTTACTATTCACGTATATGGCACTATTCACGAATACGACACTATTCACAGAAAAATCAAAATTTTGTTTTTCGTCCAAAATATCTATTATGGATACTAGCTTTGATTGTATCCATGTTTTGATCATTCTTAAATTTTACTCTACTATGATTATTTATGAGGTATTTTTGGACATGAAATAGCTGAAATACGAATCCTTAATATTTATTCTTTTGTTTCACTAAATTCATTCCCTTTAAAATATTTTTCATCATCCTCAGTCCTAAATGATGATATTATTGAATATCTTTGGCCTGTAGTGCAAAGATAAATGATTTTATAATGAATATTTTTGGGCCGTAGTGCAAAGATGAACATGTGTTGAGATGAACATGACCGACTGATGAATATCTTTAGCCTGTAGTGCAAAGATGAATATTTGATTCAAGATGTATATTGATTGATGTTACAGGGATAAAATATTGATGAAGGACTTTTAAATTCATAGATAGTAGTAGACTTCATTCTCTACGTAACTCTTCTATGGATTATTATTTCCGCTGCGAATATTGATCTGAAACTTGTTGTCTATTGTATTTTATCAGATTTTTCCCTGTTGAAGACTAACGATAA
This sequence comes from Panax japonicus, assembly GCA_020205505.1. Classification (NCBI taxonomy): domain Eukaryota; kingdom Viridiplantae; phylum Streptophyta; class Magnoliopsida; order Apiales; family Araliaceae; genus Panax; species Panax japonicus. The sequence continues at coordinate 12,486,997 of CM035093.1, read as the reverse complement.
TTTGTTCTATATTATCTTAGTCATAATATTCTTTACTGGGCTAGTTGAGCTCACCCTTTTCCATGTTGTTCCATTTTTTTTCTCAGGAGGCGAGAATGTAGCGAGTACTAGTCAGGGTATGGAATGATGATTCTAGAAGTTGCTTAGTAGTCCTCACCATTTTTGTATAATAATGTATCAATAATTGTGATGATGATTTATTTGGGTATAAATATTGAGTAGAAGATAATATTTATATTTAAACTCACAATTTTTATAATGTATTAATAAAGTTGTAGTTGTTTCTGTACCATGTTATTGACAACCTAAAATGGGTGATGTATACCTATTTTGGGGGCGTCACAACCTTTTACCTCCCCGATCCCGTTTGGTGTCGGAAACTTGATTTTGAAGTGAGGTATAGAAGTCACTGCCTGCAATGTTGCTAATGTCGGTCTCCCCAATATGGCGTTGTATGCCAAATTCACTTGTACTATGAAAAATTTTACCATTATTTCTGCTTCCTGAGGAGCTGTGCCGAACCTGACTAGTAGTTCTATCGTACCTGACACATGCACCAGGTCGCCACTGAAACCGTATAACGGACCCTCTCCTCCCAATTCCATTTTCTTTCCTCCCAGATCCATCCTCTGATAGGCATGTGTGTAGAGTATGTCAACCGAGGACCCGTTATCGATCATCATCCTTTTCATATCTACTGGCCCGACTTATGCAGTTATCACTAGTGCCCCGTCATGTGGTTCGATGTGGTCGGTAGGATAGTCTTCCTCCGAGAAGGAGATGGATACTCCTGGATATGCCCTATCCTTTCTAGGCGATGAACCAGCTACCGCCAACACGGCCTCGAGATGCCCGCTCCTCTTTCTACCGGTTACACGCCCTATCGACCCGTCCAATATCACATCAATAACCCCTCGGGCTTATGGTTGCGGTTGCAGTGGTGTTTCCCGTGTCGGTTTCCTGTTCTCCTCTCGGGGGGCTTCTGATCCTTCTCGACCGACCACATACTGTACCAGCTGTCCATTCTGGACGTTCTTCTCTATTAGATCTTTCAGGTTGTTGCAGTCCTCCGTCGTATGCCCCCAACTCTGATGGTACGCACAATATTTGTCCAGACCCCTCTTCCCAGGCTTCGGGATCGCTTGGCATGGTTCGAAAAAGGGCTTATTTCGCATCTCCTCCAGTATTTTAGCTCGATCCGTGTTGAGGGCGATGTAGACCTTGTATTTTAGCTCCGATTTAGATGATTCAAGATGATCCGGAAAGAGGAAAAGTAGATCTACAACTTTCATTCTTGAAGTTTCGTGAAATAATATCCGGAGCTATAGTCAAATTGGCTCTGAAGTGACTGCTGTGTAAATGGCAAGCCGAAAACGCGAATCTAGCCACCCCGAACGTCGATCCATGTAACTTTTGTCCCAAATCCTACAAAACAATATAAAACATGCATGAATAGACACAAACACATAAAAACATCCTAAAAGACTTGAGAACAACAATAAATTAAGCTTAAATATCTCCTCATTCTCTCCTCATTTGATGCTATGAACTTGGATACCAATTCCTCCAACCTTGACTTTTCTTTTTCAGTCTCGGAAGCCATGTATTGAGGACCATTGGTTGAGGTAGTGAGGAGTTGTTCCATTCGATTATTAAAATTTAGGGTTGATAACTCCTGACTCATTATCATCTCTTCTTTTTCTGCTATAATCCTTAACATGAATTCCTTGAAATCTGAATTGCCTTCTTGTTGCATTGAAGGTGGATTTGAGAAATTTGATGAATATGTTGGATTTGGAGCAGAGTATTGGTTCTGATAGTTGTAGCTCCATGAAGAATCCGGGTGATACCCCCAAAATTGATGGTAATTATCATATGCATACTGGTTGAGGTATACACCACCTTGTTTTCGCCGCCCAAAACTAACGGTGCATTGATGACTCGGATGGTTGCCAGCACAATAGTCACACATGATTGCCATCCTTTGACTCTGTTGGGCTGCGATAACGACCAACTCCCTCGAAAGTTCTTTAATTTGTGCCGACATTGCGGAAAGTGTCGCGAGTCTGTCAATCTCCTTTTCTTTTGGTTGAGTCATGTTCGTGTATGGCCATTGATACGCAAAGTCATCCATGGTACCTGAAAAGAGAGAAATATAGGAAGAGAATTAAAAATAAAAATAAAAATGTTTAAATTAAGACTAATTTGATTGAAATTAATATTGGTAAAAAATATTAAACTAATTCCCCGGCAACGGCGCCAAAAACTTGTTGGGTAAAATCTATATACGCACAACACGCAAGTATACGTGGTCAACAAGTAATAAAGTGATAAGTTGAGTATCGTTCCCACGAAGAATTATTTAATAAAAATCACCAAGTACTAACCCGTAACCAACTCAATCTTATTTAAACAAATGAATTTAATGTTATAAATTAAAATATTTAACTAAACTAATTCAAATTACCACTAATTAAAAATCAGATTATGGAGATTTAAGATCACAACTTCACTTATTGCTTCATTTAGGTTAACACACTTCTTATCAATTATTCTCTATCCCGAATTGTTAATCAAGAACACGAAACTAGTATTAACCACCTCTCGATGCACTAATACCGTATTAACGTCAATCCACAATTAAGATAGAAATCCGTTAAACACCTTAACCAACTAACCCACTATATCTCTATGTGAATTACAATTGAAGAAAGTTGAAGAACAAGTTCTCTATAAGATTACATGCGGCATCAAGCATATCTCTACCTTAACACACATCAAGTTTAAGCTACTAACAAAATCCTGAACACATGCTATCATGATTAGATCTAAATCTATACTTCATCTCTCGAGTTCATATAGATTATCACGGTAATTGATGGCCAATCAATTAAACAATTAATTCCAAATCATAATAGACAATCCTCACAATAGAAAATACTAATTGATAACGAAGCATATTAAAATAAACTACACAATAAGATCCATTGTAATCTCAAACAAAGAATTAGTTCATGATTATTGAATGTAAACTAAGAATCCACAATTGAATAATCATTAAAAGATAAAGATAGAAGAAGATGAGAAGAAATAATCTATTGTCAGTAGACTTGACGCTCCCTCCTTGCTCCTACTTTGAATCTTCAATGGTCTCCAAGTTGCTTCAATCTCCAAATCTAATTAGAACTAGTGTTTTGTTCTAATCTAAAGGAGTGTATCTCTAATCTAATCTATGTAATCCCTAAGCTAAACTATATAATCTCTAAGCTAAACTATGTAATCTCCTCTTATTTTATGCCTTACATCATGTATTTATAGGTTACAAGTCTAATTTTTATCTTAGGAACAAACCCAATCCAATTTGGAGTCAAAAAGGTGTCAAAATTCGTCCAAAACACTCAAACTCTGCTTCCTAGCGCCTAGGCGCTTGATTTTGGCCTGTCTGGAGCGCCTAGGCGCTTAAGGTTACTGACTTGGAGCGCCTAGGCGCTTGATTTGGCCTTGGCTGGAGCGCCTAGGCGCTTGCTGTTTTTCCAACATTTTCTGCTCCGACGTCCTTTGGGAAAATGGCCATAACTTCTTCGTCCGAACTCCGATTTAGATGATTCAAGATGATCCGGAAAGAGGAAAAGTAGATCTACAACTTTCATTCTTGAAGTTTCATGAAATAATATACGGAGCTATAGTCAAATTGGCTCTGAAGTGACTGCTGTGTAAATGGCAAGCCAAAAACGCGAATCTAGCCACCCCAAACATCGATCCAAGTAACTTTTGTCCCAATTCCTACAAAACAATATAAAACATGCATGAATAGACACAAACACATAAAAACATCCTAAAAGACTTGAAAACAACAATAAATTAAGCCCGAATGTATCCAATTCATGTGTATAAAACTCACTCATCAGTGGTCCGCTACCCAAACCACCCCCGTTATAACTTTTCTTTCCATAGTTATCCGACCTCCCCTGATTATCTGACTTCTGATAGCTCTGCTTATCTCGATCCCTGGACTTCTCATAAGATTGGGAGTGTGGTTTGAAGTTCCTCATTGCCTCTTCAATTGCTATGTGACCCTCGGCTCGGTGGAAAGCTTCTGTCAAGTCAGCCGGAGGGTTGATCACCAAATCCTTCATCAACTTCTTCGACTTCCCGATATCCAGACCAGTAGTGAAAAACCCCAGGGCTTGTGGGGAATTCAACTTCGCCTCCGATCCCACAGCCTCCCGAAACCATTTGACATACTGACCCAGGCTTTCATCTGATTTCTGTTTTACCAGTGAAGCTGTGATCTTTCCCCGCCTCTTGTTGCTCCCGAACCGAGCATGGAATTTTTCTCGAAGATCACTCCATGAGTTGATCGAGCCCGTCGCCAGGGTTCCCATCCACTCTCGGGCACTCTTTTTCAAAGTTGTTGCGAACATAGGACATTTGACTGCATCAGAATGGCCGTAGTATGTCATCAGCCTATCGTACCCATCCGAATGGTCATACGGATCCCCCAACCCATCATAAGTCTCTATTGGTGGCATCTTCTTTTTGGGATCGACTGTCACATTTTTGATTTTGGGAGAGAAGGGCGACCCTATGCAAGCCGTAGGCACCCCTATCGAGTTCTTTGTCAACAATAATTTTTCCAATTCTGCTACCCTTCGAGCGAGGGGGTCGGACTCGTCCTCATGGAGGGACGATCGGGGTCTGTCCCGCCCGTATTCCGAAGTCCCGTCCCTCCTCCTCAGTACTGACCTGTCTGGATGTTCTGATCGTTGCTCTACTGAGCGACTCCTTCTCCGACTTTGGCCATCCCTCGAACGGCTTCGATACCTATTTCTTTCCTTATCGACTTCTCCCCGTCGGGGTAACCGGGATCGGCTTTGATGCCTACGCCTTTTTAAGGATGTCTCATGTTCTCCAGCCATATTAGCCATCTGCCGTTCGAGTTCGTCTTGCTGAAGACTCAGGGCCACCATGACATCTTTATTCTGTTGCATCTTCTTCTACAGGATGAACTCTCTCTGATCCCGACTGTTCTCCCCTCAGTCCTTCCCGTGGACCTCCAGCGCCCGAGAACGGTTCTCATCCGCACGACTAGCCTGGTTGAGGGTATGATAGCTGTCATGGAAGAGTCTTCTCTGGGGGGGGAGCCAACCGGTTCCACCTGATCTCCCTGGACTCTGGAATCCAGTCTGTCTTTCACCGACCCTCTCACCTGAGTGGTCTGATGCGTTTTGGCCTTTTCGTGGTCAAAAACAGCATACTCCACGCTCGCCATAGCCTCTTACCCGAAATGTTGGAGTGTGATTATTTGGGTCTAGTCAAGGTATAATCCAATTTATTTAATGGGCTAGATTTGGTGTTGACCCATAATATATATTTATTTTGACATTGAGGGAGTCCTTATTAAAGAAAGATTGTGTTTCCTTATTTTGGTGGGATAATGAGGTTTAATTAGGACTTCTACTCCTAATTGGATTTAGTAGTTATAAGGTGATTCTACAAAAGGAGTCTTTCTCCTAGTTGGATGCGGATGGAGGTGACTTCTATATATACGGCTACAAGCTAGAATTTGGGGGGAACACACAAGAGATACAACACAAATACACATCTTGTACTCCCAATATTAGTATAGCGGATTACTCTCTCTCTCCGTGGTTTTTTTCCAATTGGGTTTTTACGTAAATTCTTATGTTCATACTTATATCTCTTTATGTATGTTTGTGTGAAGGTATTTTGTGAATTTAATATAATCAACTATTCCATCAACCGTTAGCGCGATTTTGGCCTGCTGTTTTGGTGATTTTGTCAGGCGTACAAAATTTGGCGTTAACATTGGCGTCGTCTGTGGGAACCAAGACACTTGTTCTAGTGTCGATTTAAAATCACCGATTCACCGAATGAGACAAATGATTCTTTTTTATTAAATTAAATATATACTTGTACGAGTGTATATATGTATTATGTCAATAGCAATTGAAGCATGATCGTAATTGATTATTGATACAACTTTATATATTCTCTCTCTTATATTATGCATGTAGTGGTAGTATTCACATGATGCATGTAAAATCTAAACATTAACACTTTGGTCCAGGTGATGATAAATTGGTGATGAGTCACCGCACCCGTAACAAATTCAACCAGCGAAGAGATAAAAGTTTAAGCTTTTATATCATTGAAGTGCTTTAAAGGCGGCTTCGGTTTCATCATCAACCACGGAATGAAGAAAATTCGGAGGATATAAATTCGAAGGATAAAAATTCGGCAGATATAAATCCCGCGAATAAAAATCCCGAGGATCGAAGACTTTTTGAATACTCTCTTATTTATAAGTTCCTTATAATAAGAGACTGGGGGACAATGTTGGAGTGTGGTTATTTGGGTCTAGCAAGGTGTAATCCAATTTATTTAATGGGATAGATTTGGTGTTGACCCATAATATATATTTATTTTGACATTGAGAGAGTCCTTATTAAAGAAAGATTGTGTTTTCTTATTTGGTGGGATAAGGAGGTTTAATTAGGACTTCTATTCCTAATTGGATTCAGTAGTTATAAGGTGATTCTACAAAAGGAGTCTTCTCCTAGTTGGATGCGGATGGAGGTGACTTCTATATATATACGGCTACAAGCTAGGATTTGGGGGAACACACAAGAGATACAACACAAATACACATCTTGTACTCCCAATTTGATATAATCAACTATTTCATCAACTGTTAGCGCTGTTTTAGTAATTTTATCAAGCGTATAAAATTTGGAGGTAGGTAGGAGGATTGGTAAATAAAGAGGGAGCAAATTAATTGCATTGTTGTGCTTTCATTAGCTGTTGCAGGGTTTGGGAACATAAGATCTTAATGAAGACCAAAAACATAGATTTGGAATTGTAAATAGCATCTTTCTCAACCAAAAAAAATAAGTAGGACAAATTGAGGAGTCGTACTGTTGTGTCGGCCATAGCCACCAATTAATTAAGAGAAAATAGAGAGGTTTGGGTTCGACCATGCATGAACCGACAATGTATGAAGAAACCCTCGAGAAATCCCATACCATGGGGTTGGCCCCCCAATCGTACCAGTAACCACCACCTCCATTATTACTTTTTAATTTTAATAGGGTTGTCAATCAGTCATATATATCTTCTTCTTTATTTAATTTGACTTAATAAAATTTATTGATTCAAAACTTCACTTCATTTATTCACTTATTTATAATAATTTAATCCATATTTTAAATGGATCTGATTTGATCTACTGAAACCTTCATTAGGATCACGACAAATTATAAACAAATAAATTTTTTTAGTTTTATGATTAGTGAATTTTTTTCCATTCAAATTTTGAAAAATAATTTTTATCGACTCTAACATACATGAATCATAAACAAATTATTAAAGTGTTAAAAATATTTTTTTAAATATAAGATATATATTTGAAAAAAGATAAATAAATAATCATAAAAACTGTGGCTTTAAAAATATTTGCATAATTTTGGAACACAATATTTTATATGGACTCCAATATAATTTATTTAATCAAAGTTTTAATGTGAAAAAAGAAACAATTCATAATTGGAGAGATTATTTAAGGCTTCACTGCTATCCTTTGGACCAATATGCCCCCGAGTGGCCATCCAACCCTTCTTAAGTCCTTCAAGTTAGTATATCAGTTTCTCTACAAAGTTAAAATTACTACAATATAAATATTTCATTCATTTCAAATTATAAGATTAATATTAATTTTTTAAAAATCAATTTTATACATTTTTAAATTCAAAATTAACATGAATTTATTTTGTTTTTGTCAATATAACTCAAATGAATCATGTCAATTTTAAATTTAAAAATATCTCAAATTAACTTTTAAAAATTTAATATTGATCTTATAATATGAAACTAATTAAGTTTGATTATATATTCACCAACTGTGCATGCATTAAATATACACCTGCCAAACGGTTCGGGCCGGCCCAAACAGACCGGGCCTCTGACGGGCCAGGCCAAAACGGCCCGGGTTTTGGTGGGCCAAAAAATATAAGCACAAAGTCCTCGGGTTCACAGGCGGGTCGGGCCAGGCCATGGACCGAAAGTGTTTTATGCCTATTTTTTGGGTTTAAAGTGAACGGATCGAGCCAAAAAAGCCCGAGTTTCTGTGGGCCGAAAAAATACGACCCAAAGCCCGTTTTTATACGTCTACGTCAAATGTGACATCTTATTATATCTAATATAATGTAAGACCCCAAATTATTAATAATTGAAATTTAATTTTCTCTATTTATCATTTTGAAATAGTAAGGGTTGATTTGATTAATATGGTTAGTTATGGGTAAAACGCGCAAATATTTCAAATAAGCAGGTGGTTATAAAATATTCATTGTTGTCGGAAAATATTCGTTTGGTCGTTAAATATTCTTACGGTCGGGGAATATTCGTACGACGGCGCGGACTTTTGTGGGCCCCATAACAAAAAGCGATTGGATGAAGAAAACGACAAGTATAAGTTGTTTATAAATAACGGCGCAGTTGTTACGTTAATACTGTTGAAATACCCGGTGGTTAAAACACAGTAATACGCGTTGTTGCACAGTAGCACACGGTATTGCACCAATTATTGATTCTTACGTAAGAAGGCACTACTCAATAATTGTTACAGTAATTACTTTTTAGTATTTTATTTTATTGATTCAATAATTGCTGCGTTGATATTTTATATTACTGTTGTTTCAATAATTATCACTACACAGTATTTTTCATTATCGAAGCAATAATTTATATTATCTGAATAATATTATCAGAAAATATTATTGGCAATGTCTAGAAAGTTCTGTCTAAGGAGAGGTTTGGTTACCTAATTGCGCGCCTGTAAGGAGAAATCTTTATTGGAAAGCCCCCTATTTCCTGGAAACGGCCTGGTTGCTTGTACTGTGATTCTGTAATATTATTTATGAATAATTAATTATTGATTTATATGATGAGAAAAATATTGATTTTATGTGGACATAGATGGAGAAAATTTTTAAAGTTATAATTGTTAAAAATTGATATTTTATCTTTTCTGATAAAATAATATTTTATTATATTATTATAATATAATAACGGTGATATTTTTATAATGAATGTGGGATATATGAGTATATGAGGAGGAAGAGTATTTTTGTTGTAAAAGTTGTTTAAAACATGTTAAACATGTTGGTGGACCCATTTCTTGACTGAAATTTGATTATAGTCTGTAAAATCGTCCGTTTATGGATTTCGGGCAATTTTTGTTTGGAATTTGGAAAAATTTTCTTCTGCAAAGTTGTAGAAAATTGAATTTCCTATAAAAAGTCGCAAGATTCGAATTTTCTGATAAAAGGACTATTTATTATGAATTATTGAATTTCTAAAGTTTCGAAATAATTGATTTTTGAAAGTTTTAATTATTTTAAATAATATAAACGTTTTTGGAATGTGTGGAGGCATCATTAACATATGCTAGGGGCTGAATTCAGATTCTTAGATGCGTAGGAAGATGTGGAAAAATAAATAATATTAATTTATTAAATTTTCTGCTTTGGTGTTCTAAGCATTTTTCTATACATAGTGTGCTTAGGTTAGAATTGAAAATCACACCAGAAACTGAAGTTTTCTCTATATTTCTATCTCTATATATTGAGCGTATTCTTGTGAGGATTCTGATACTTTGAGTATTGTTATACGGTGCAAGTTTCCTTCAGCATTATACCCAGTATTTCAGCTAAAAGTACTAATCCTTCGAGGTAAGAGATGTTATTTTCTTCAATATCATTATGCCGAAATATTGGTTGGAACTTTTTATCAAATTTAGAACTTTTTTATGCCGGGTTACTATTCATGAATTACTATTCACGAGTTACTATTCACGAATACTATTCACGAAGCATGATGATGTTTTTGTGAAATTTCTATCTTTTGGTGTCAAAGTTACTATTCATGTATACGACACTATTCACGTATACGGCACTATTCACGAATACGACACTATTCACAGAAAAATTAAATTTTTATTTTTCGTCCAAAATATCTATTATGGATACTAGCTTTGATTGTGTCAATGTTTTGATCATTCTTGAGTTTTACTCTATTATGGTTATTTATGAAGTATTTTTGAACTTGGATTGTTTAAAGTACGAATCCTTAATATTTGTTCTTTTGTTTCACTGGATTCGTTTTCTTTAAAATATTTTTCATCATCCTCAGTCCTAAATGATGATATAATTGAATATCTTTGGCCTGTAGTGCAAAGATGAATGATTTCTGATGAATATCTTTGGCCTGTAGTGCAAAGATGAATATTTGATTCCAGATATATATTGATTGATGTTACAGGGATAAAATAATGATGATGGACTGTTAAATTCATAGATATTAGTAGATTTCATCCTCTACGTAACTCTTCTATGAATTATTATTTTCCGCTGCGAATATTGATCTAAAATTTGTTGTTTAGTGTATTCTCTCAGATTTTTCCCTGTTGAAGACTAACGATAATTTGTTGTATATTATCTTAGTTATAATATTCTCTATTGGGCTAGTTGAGCTCACCTTTTTCCTTTTTGTTCCATTTTTCTTCTCAGAAGGCGATAATATAACGAGTACTAGTCGGGGTATGGAATGAAAGTTCTAGAGAGAGTTTTTTAGTAGTCCTCACTATTTTTGTAAAATAATGTATAAATAAATGTGATGAAGATTTATTTGGGTATAGATATTGTCTAGAAGATAATATTTGTATTTAAACTCACAGTTTTACTGTTGTAATAATAAAATTATAATTGTTTCTGTACCATGTATTGACAACTCAGAATGGGTGATGTATACCTATTTTGAGGCGTCACAATTGGTATCAGAGCTTAGGGATATGATCTCTGGCAGAGATCGGGGAATAGAACTAGGTGGGGAGAGACGAGTAAATCCTTCTCTAGTGTGTCCTACCTAAGCTTATTTGTTAGTTGATCAGTATATAGGAATATTATGTGATATATTGATTTCTTTAATTAACCCTTGTTTTATGACAATATTTGAGAATGTCGACTGAGAATATTAACAGTGGAGTAAATGAGACCGTGGAGACGTCTGTACTCACCAACGAGGAGAACGTGCAATAGGCTAGCAATGTTTCTCCTGCGAACAACATCATTGAGTAGATGATGAATGGGGGGATGTTTAGAAGATTTTTGCAGTTCATTCAAAATTAGACGAGGAAGACTCGTGTTCAAAATAAATGAGGAAATGATAGCAATTCACGGGTTGTCACAGCCGAGCAGTTCAAAGAGTTGGGACCACCGGAATTCTGAGGAAAGCCGAATCCGATTAAGGCGGAGACGTGGGTCAAATAAATCACCAAGATATGATAGGGGATTAACAGTCCTTTAATAATCTTATGAATTATTTTTAGTAATTTCTATAAGTTATTTATGATGGATTATATAATCTTATGGTGAATGTGTGATTAATAATCCCCCTTATTTTAAGCTATTAAATAGTTTTATGGGACTAAGAGCATTCACAATAATTTTCTTATCTCTATCCCTACTCTGTAGTGCTATTGGGTCATTATGTAGGATAGAGATTTAATTTTTTCACTATGTACCCAACAGGTTTTTTATATTGATTTCTTAAATATTAAATTTTGAAATTTAAAATTTTAAAGTTAAAATTTGAAAGTTCCAACAATCAAATCATGTTTTGAACGTTGTAACTGTTTTTTTATTTAAAAGTAATTGTTATTCGAATTTAAAAATTGCAATTATTTTAATTTAAAAATAAATAGTGCTAGAAATCAAAATGTGCAACGATCATTATGTGTTTATGAGAACTAAAACAACATTATTTTAATTATAAAATAATAAAATTTATAAGTAGTAGTAATATTTTTTACAAAAAATGATCAAAATCAAAATTTGACTGATTTTTAATTTTTTTATAGTTCTATTTCTTCTCTAAATTCTCTTTTTAAAAAATAAAAATGAGTGAATTTGATAGGTATGCATACCCAAATCAGCAATTAAGTGAGATAAAATCATACCCAAATCGTAATAAATAGGGTGTGCAATGTCATTTTACGTAAATAAGGAACGCACTTTTGATTCCCTCACCCTGAGGAGTCAAATCATATATAGGGATTAAAATAGAGAATTATATAAGGATAAGGAAATTGTTGGATATTAATTTATTGATATATTATTTAAATATGGGGATAGAGAGTCTATTAGAGAATCTGTTGTGAATGCTCTAATAGTCCCACGTTAAGAGACTAATATGAATGATTAAATAATTTAAAGTAGTGTTAAATTAAGACAAATAGTCAAATTTCAATCTTTATTTTTTGTAAACAAACATGACATAAGAGAATAAAAAACAGTGACAAAACCTTAAGTAAGCAATTATTTTATTTTCTCTCCCTTAATAATATAAATAAATAACAAATAAGAAATCATAAAAATGTTTGTATACTTATCACTACTACCTTTTATTTGTATAAAATTTTCATTTCCTAACCATTCAAAGTTTGTTTAGTTAGGACCACATACTAAACAAATAAATTGTATGATTAATTTAATGGTATAAACCAGTAATGTAATTATTTACTCAACTTTTGTTAGAAATTAAATAAATGAGAAAATATTACATGTCTTGTATTTAATAACTCTTTAGACATTTTTTTCTATTAGTTACAGCTTTCAGTATTTATTGAGAATACGTGAATAACAAAAAGAATGATAGTAAAATAATTCACACGAGAAGAAATAATACTTTATAAAAAAATAGAAAAATAATTCAATTAATAATTAAGTAATTCAAAAGAATAATTTAAATTAAAAAATATATTATTAACCAGCTTATCCAAACGTGACCTTAATTTCATAGTCCTTTCATTTTACTTAAAAATATTATACGTCAATTATTTTATTTTAAAATTAATAATATAAAATGACATAATATATTTAAATTTATCATTATAATTTTATTATATATTGAATGTATTGTTTTTAATTTATTACTATATAGAATTAAAAACAAATTTATGAATGAGTTTTCGTGGAGTAGTATCTATCCTTTTACCATTATTTACCGTCCCACACCTAAACAAATCGTATCGGTTCATTTTTCATACGAAAGTTAGTAAAATCCCAATTCAACTTGTCTGCTCACAATCTCCTGGTTCCCTGTTGAAACTTGGAAAAGGTATGCAAGTTCAATCCTGCTTTCTTTTTTGCCCTTCATGAATGTCATAGTCGGAATATCAAATGCAAGTGATTTTACTTTTAATTTACAATTGAAAATTTGTGAATGCGTTATTAATCATGTGAAGTATATTGGGTTTCTGTCGGAATTTTTAGTATCATACGTTTGTTCCTGGGCTGATGTTAATTATACTTTATTTCCTTTTTCTTTTTTTTTTATATATATTTTCCCCCAATTTTCCACTGTTTATGTATTGGTTTAGTATTATTTGGTGTGAATAGATTTAGTATTACTTCGTACACACATCAGAGAAAAATTATGTGGTTTTAGATATATGATACTCTCTCAATTCCAAATTACACCATCATTATTGACTTTTGAAAGTTTCTTAAACTCAAACTAAGATAATTCTCTAAAAATTATGAAAATAAATTTTTATAACGAGTAATACGATTTTAGATAGTTTACAATATTAATGACTGTATTGACTAGAATTTAAAGAATCTATGTCAATTTTGAGTTTACTTCAGAAAGTCGATAATAATCTCATATTTTGGGACGGAGGAAGTATACTATTTTTCATAATTGATGATCTATAACTTGTATAAATATGGAGTCAGCCAGAGGAATATATAAGGGTGATGCAATTGTATGTCTTATTCAATGTGACATTATTTGAGACCCACAATATTATCCAAATATAAATTCTATTGGTTTAGGGAATTCATTCCATGCTTAGAGCTCTTTTCTCGGTGATGAGATTGTTTGTTTTTTTATATTCCGTAATCAGAACTTACTTTGGCACTGGATTACAAATCAAAGCAATAAGGAAATATTATCTCTTATGTTTGTGACAAGAAAAGAAGCAAGGACCTTGGGGTAGAAGATAGGTGCTTATATATTGATACAAACTTGAAACATGGTATGGATGACAAATAGAACTTTTTGTCTGAGATCGTAGTTGTGTGCTTTGTTTCTTGCACAGATGTATTTTATTGTATCAACAGAAAATGGCAATAAATAGACCCCAAATCTCGTGGGGCTTCCCCTGCATGCAATACCTTCGCGTTACAATCTGACCTTGATCAATAACCTCAAAGAGTCAAGGTCGCTGCTTCCAATCTTATACTCAGGACCAAAATCACGTGTGTGTGTGTGTGTGTGTGTGTGTGTGTGTAAAACACCTAGTCTAGCTCTCAAGTGTAGAATCATTTGAGCTTACTGTTTATGTATGGATTTCTGGAAGAGGGAGCATGGGTTGATGAGTCACACTCGCTCGGTAACCAAAAAAAAAGTCCGACTTTCTCACCAAGGCATTCTGCGTGACTAAATCCCCTTGGTGTGCATGTGGCTTGAGCATCTCGTTATTTCCCATTGTATGTTGCAAATAGAATAGCACACCAAGATTTGACTAATCAAGACATTTCCTGAACATGCAGTAAGTGTATTACTTATATATAATTCTTGGGAGCATTAGCAGTCACAGAAAGGGGTGAATGGAGTCTCAAGAGCCCACTTATATTATGGAACTTTCTGATAGCATACACTGCTACAGTTATTTTGTATATTATTCAGCCTGTAGTAAAACTTGTTACACTTTAGGGGCTAATTTTTAGGAAGTATAAAAGAGAAAGGAGATTTATGAGGGAGGATGTTACTTCCCCGAGTAAGGAGATCCTCGAACCCAAGTACCCAACTATTTTCCTCTGCACGTGTTGCTAGAGAATAGATTCTAGTGATTATTAATCACATTATCGGCCTTGATACCCCAATAACATCTTTCTTCACATATAAAATTTAATTTTCTTTGTAATATTCTTGTATACAATATACTACCTTTGTTCCAAATATATCACTTGGTTTTGTTACTTTCGTATTTTACAAAAGCAAGTGATGTTATATATTGGAATGGAGGGAGTATTATGTTATCATTTATGAAAATGAGTGTCTCCTTTAATTTTTACTTTTCGTAATGTATCTTAAGATGTGATAGTGATAATGCATTGGAATGGTTCAGAGTGAAGCCAGAGGGAATCATATGGCATAATATAGGCTTAAGACTTACGTTACACCATCATGTGAATGCAATGTTGTGTTTCGAAAGTCAATGAACCTCCTTACAATCTTGCCCAATATCCAAAAACAATAATAATAGAACTAAGAAGACATATCTTTGGAGTATCCTTCAACATATGATTGAAAAAGTCTAATTGGGGTCTTACAATATGAAAAAGCCTATATTTTCTATATAAATTGTTCAAATAGTACCCAGGCAATAGTGCTTTGTAGAACTCGCGCTTGCTTTAAAACTTCACCCATGAGTTAATAGAAGTGATATAGCACAGGATAGAAGAGAGAAAGAGAAGAGAAAGAAGAAATATATATGCATGGAAAACCCCTAGGCAAACCAGTAAACCCTCTTAAACATTTTATGTCCTGTAGTAATGAACTTGCTATTTCTTTCCTTTCTTGAAAGCAATAGTAATAATACTACTCCTGTGATACTCACTCTATGAAACATTTTGAAAATCCTTATAATTGCATTAATAAATTTGGTTAAGTATCATATTCTTGTGGATTACTAATATGCATGGTTGATGTCCAGTGAAACACTTAAGAAACCTATGTAAATCAACACTCTCAGCAGGGTTTAAGTCAGCTAGAATTTGGCATCGCATTGACACTTAACATGGATGGTAGATAGAATGTGGTATCTCGGAATCTTAAAGGGCTGAGTTGGCTTATTACTGGTAACTGAACATACCTAAATTACCTATTGAAGAAAAAAGCGTGAGCGGGCCTAATTGATGAGTTAGAATTGCTTACTCTTTGTTTAGATATAGTATTTGGTGAGTCATGTATATAGGAAAAATGTTTTGAACGATAACCCCTGATATTTTGTTTTATATCCTTCTTGTATGTGGGGTTTGGTGTCTTTTTGTTTGATATGTGGTACTGATGGATTGTTCCTCACACGTAATTTACTTCTTGTTCTTATTTATCTGTCCTATTTTTACTGAACAGAAAGGCAATGGTCATTGCATTTACAGAATATGGATATTAATGGAATCAATTCTCGCTCCAATGGGAGCCAACCTTCTGGAGGTTCCAAAAATGTCAATGAAGACAAAAAGTTTACGGAAAAGGATGCTTGTGATTCTGTATATGTCAACCAGGGTTTGTAGTTAACTACTTCATTTACACCCAATAAAGTATTACCTATTTACCTTCTCTTGTGTGTAAATTAAAATTTGTACCTAACACTTGGTATAGTGATTATCAGTCTTTCTTGGACTTGGTGTTTAACTATTTAGGGATAACCGCAAAAAGTGAGTATATTTGGGACCTGTACCATTTTTGTTGGTGATAACTATGAGCTCTATACTCTTTAAATTGGTTGCTGGTGATAAGGAATAAACAACACTTCAGGCTATTGTATATAGATATGCACACATTATGATGTTGGGACCTTTGGTTTTTTTTTTCTTCGTTTATCATTTAAGTAACAGATTCTAGAGAACTTCTTAACTCCAAAAATTGAAGTATTTTTATAATGAAATTCTAGACATCCACTATCACGTCTCAAGTTGGCAACATGGAATGCTAAGAGTTTTACTATTAAGATTTCATAAACTTAATTATTATATTACCTGCTTTACAGCCTATAGATCATATTTTTTTGGTTTTATTTTCTCAAGTAAATCTAATTTGTTCTACAATCCATGTGCATGGCTTACCATGCAGCTGAGCTAGCTTGGCATGAGAGGAGAAGAGCATGGGTGGGTGATAAATCACAAAGATCACAAAGAAGAAGAAGGAATAGGGAGCCAATCACGTGGTATGCTTTCTCTTTAACTCTCAAACTTTACTGCCTTGTAATGTTTTCAGACATGCATGGAGATCTACAAAGAGAAGGAAAATTGAACAGAATATGATACGGTGTACTGAGTGCAGTTACATCTGTTAGATGACTAATTAATCTTGAGCATTAGAGGGCAGAAAAAGGAATACTGGAAGACTGCAGTTACATCTGTTAGATGACTGATTAATCTTGAGCATTAGAGGGCAGAAAAAGGAAGATTGAACAACAGAAAACACTCAGACAACTATAAACATGACCCTCCTTCCCCCAACAAAAATAAAATAAAATTATATGAACATGTCAGTGAGGAGAAATCTGTCAGTTGTAGTGATTTTCTTAGGTTGAATTTTTAGATGGTTGTATAAACCCAGATTTCAATCAAACTAATGTTAAATTAATTTCGGTGAAGGGTAAAAAAAATGATCTACACTTCTCTTTCTAAAACTAGAACAATGATGATTTATGCATGTTATTTATCTTCGCCTAATTCCCCTTTGTTTATACTCTTCATATTAACTTTAGTTATTATTTCCTAAAGCACATATATGGATTTGAAAAATGTGGATGATCTGGTGCGTGTTATGATTGTCCTAGATTATTTTCATCTCTTTCCTGTCTGAAAAAGACGCGCAAGTAGTTTCACTATGAGTAGAACTAAAAAGGAATGTTGGGTATGTTTAAATATATCGATTTGTCAACCTAATTGGAGGATTATAAACGTTAGGAGAATGCAGATTTGTTAATTGTTATATGGTTTAGATAATGTTGCGGGTATTTCTTACTTTTACTATCATTCAATTTCTGCAGATTGTGTATTCATTGATTCCTGCAGAATGTTTATGAATCAAAATGAAGCAAAATGTTCTTGTGTTTTAAGTACTTCCTTGGTATCAAAGTTGTGTAGTTTCCTCCCCGTTTTGTATTCCCCTCTGTTCTGTTACTCATAACTTGCATATTTGTAGGTTTAATAAAAGCTAACATTCTAATTTCCAGGAAGGTTAATTGTTATATTGGAACCAAAGGAAAAAAGGTAGGCTATTGTAGAGCTATGTTTGTTTGCAAGGATCAAGGAGAGGATATGACTATTTAGTTCTTTAAAATTTTATTCCCATGTTTGTTTGATTTGTACTATGGACTACTAGTCCGGGGATAATATGATATACCCTCAAAATAGGAGTATTTAACCCCCCTCCTCCTAGGTATTAAATAATCCCTCACTCAAATGACCTTAGCATGAAATTTTTTAGGACAAAAGTTCCTTTATTTTAGCCATCCCACATATAATTCCACGTATAATCCCCCTCTAAAGTTCTAAACAAGCATCCGACTATTATTTTAAAGGATAAAATAGTAAAGGAACTAATCCATGGACTATAGTACATGAGATTGTAATCCCTTGAAAATAGTACTCGAAAACAAACATAGCTTAAAAGTATATGCAAGCTTGATTCCACACCACCATTAGGGGCATCTAAACTTTTACTTGAGGTATTGTGAACAGGAAGAAGTAATAATTAAATCTCATTTTGCAGTTGGACCACAAGTTACGAGGATCTGCTTTTAACTACTGAACCTTTTAATGACCCAATCCCGTTGGCAGTAAGTCCTCAAAATACCTTGTTCTGTATATGAGTCAACTATAAAGGAAGGTATCTAAATAGGCTTGATGGATTCTGCAGGAGATGGTAGATTTTCTTGTTGACATCTGGCTTGACGAAGGCCTCTATGCTTAAATGAAGAAAAGAAATGTCAAATCTCATTTCATGGGCAGAAAGAACATTGCACTCAACAAGGGATGAGTACGAGTTGAGACTTTGATTCCGTCATTCACAAAAAAAAATATATATATTATAGTTATTTGATGGTTATTATCTTAGTTAACTCATTAGCATCTTATGTAGAAGACCAAATTGAGTTAAGTTGTTGGATTGATTTCTTTGGTAATGATTGTTGCGTGATGCAGTTATTTAGTAGGTGGTGGTTATGATCTAAATAACCACCCACCCACCCACCCACCCACCCACCCCGGCTCACCCCGGCTCTACTTCTAACTTGGTTATACATATTGTATGACCTACCTCTAGAAATGCTGTTGTGGAGAAATCTTAGACGCCTTTGCAATCTACCAAGTAGGAGTTATAAACTTGGCAATGAATCATGCCAAAACACGTGAGTGTGATCTGAAAGTAGTACTTAATTCTTTGATCTAGATCTAAAGAGTTACTACTACTACTACTACTACTACTACTACTGTAAGTGGGTTAGCTTTGGTTAATGGCATCCTCCTAATTCTAGGACCAACCTGGGTGGGGGTTGTGGATTTGTTACAGCCAGCCTACAGGTACAAGACACATTTTGGGGGAAATTGCATAAATGTGATGTGCGAGCTTGTTTTTGAGTGGTCTACAAGTAGAACAAACAATGATGGAAGATGAAGAGAAATTGAATGGATAGCACGTCAGTCAAAGTTAATGGTTGACGACTAGACTTGGTTGGAAATCGGTAATTTCTGTCAAATTCAAATTCCATTTAATTCTGCAGCAAATAACCAGCCTTCTGTTTCTCCTTTTCTCCAAAAAAAAAAAAAAGAAAAAAGAAGCAAAAGTAAAAACGTGTGAATAATGTTTATCATGGATGGATATTCAATTTTGAAGTTGGTGAACAAAAAAGTCAAAAATGTATATCACGTACAAACTTAAGCACTTGACTAAGAGAGCAGTTCTTCTGTTCTCAATTCTCATGTTCCTTTGTGTCTTTTCACTTATATTTTCACACCTAATTTCTTACTTATATTTTGACACCTAACCAAAGAAGACAGAGAAATTAGGAACATAAAGATCTGCTCTCCTTAACTAGTTGGCTGTATCTTGATTCAAAAAGCTCTATTGGAAATAGTTTAGGTGCTAAAATTTGATACTCCATCTTATGAACAAATAAAAACAGGACACTAATCTCCAATTTGTAAATTTTAGTCCCTGTAGTAATAATAGTCCTATTTTTTTTTCTTCTTACAAATTACTAAACTAGTAATTCAAAATTTTATACATATTATTATAAAATAAAAATAACATTTTTTTTACAATTTTAAACACTTTTTATGTTATTTTCTATGCTATGGCTGTTTGAGTTGAATTAAGACCACGGGAATATTTTATGAGTAAATTAATCCCATGTTTCAGATATAAAAGCTGCGGCATTCATTAAAAGCTTCTATAAAAATCGGTTTATTTCCCTTTTTCTTTTCGTTGGGATCGAAAATTTTAAAATACAGAAAATACTAATCTTTTGACATTTCCAACCCATCCTACCTCTATGTCTGAGCCCTTCCAAAAAATTTCTTTGACCCAAAACAAATTCATTTGATTTTTATTCAATCTTTCAGAACAAGGGTTCATCAGATAGGGAGGATGGAGATCGATATAGCAATTACAGATTGCAATGATCAGAGATTGAAGACAAAGTACAAAAATGCTATCTCTGTTATTCGAAGAGCTCTTGCTCTCTACTCGTAAGTTTATTATATGTCCTCCACATTCTTGCTCGCTCTCAGTTTTCATTTCATTTCTTTAATTCTTTCCCTGTGAATTGGATTTTAGCTATTTGGGTTCTCGGAGGTTTAGAAGTTATTTGTAATAGCATGGTCTTTTCGTTATGTTGTTAAATTTTGTTTCGGTTGATAATGGGGTCTTGGGATTTATGAGCTTAAGCCTCAACTGGGATGTTTGCGTGCTTATTGCTTATCATTTGCTCAAGGTTTTGGATTTAGAGTTCGCTGTGCAGTGCTGCAATCTTTTGAATTTCATCTGTATTTGTATTTTATTTTGCATAATTGATATGAGTCTATTGGTTTCACACTTAAAAAATAATTACACAGGATTGCCCATCACGCCCTGTATAAATAATATGTTTCAGCATTTATTTATTCTATGGTTAGAGATTAATGGACCTTGAAATTAGACCTAAATCGGAAATTATAAATTTCAGTTGGATATACTTGCTCATCTGTGTTATCATATGTGGGAGTTCTAACATATCAGAAACAATCTATCTACAACTATCACATGCATGACCTGAGTAGTACAACTGCAAAGTTATAAGAAATTCTTTTTGTGGGACTGTCTAAGCACATCTGTAACATTTGTATCCACTGCTATCTAAGGTGTTATAATATTTCTATAGTAAAAAAAAATAATATTGATTCCAAACAAGGTTTAACATGTTGGATTAATGGTGTTTGAAGGACGTGGGCTTTGATGACAATTTTGAGTATTTCTGTTCTTATCCTAGTCCACTGCGATATGATTTTCTGTTCTTGAACAATCCCTTCTAAAATCTACAATAATTTTTCACTCGTGTTTATGGTTTTCTAGACACTCTGAAATGTGAACCAGAAAGAAGGTTGCAAAATGAAAATTACCATAATTAGACATTTTACAAAAATGAGAAATAAATTTGTAGTTATTGTTCTTTTTGCTAATTTATATTTGTATTTTCCTTTATTCATGCTGTCGGCATGATGCACCATTTTGGGAAAAAATCTAAATAATAAAATGCTATGTTTATTCTAATTAAACTGAGCAAGTAGATTGTTATGCCTAAATCCAAAAATTTAAAACTACGTTTATTAAATTTGACATTAGCATGTTTATTTTGAACGGCAAAGTTGTCGTCACTTATCATGTCTTCCATACTTGTTTTCTTGAACAGTATTGAAGAGGTGGCCTTTAGCTTCAATGGAGGAAAGGATTCAACTGTAAGTTTGTATATGTTTTACCTGAGTAAGCTCTTAAAAGTATTGTCCAGATACTAATGGATGTTTGCCATTGAACTTTATTTATAGGTCTTGTTACACCTGCTTAGGGCAGGCTATTATTTGCATAAAGCAGAACTAAGTCATGCTAATGGGGATATCATTGATCATGTTACGTTTCCAATGCGGACAATATATTTTGAGAGTGGTTCTGCCTTCACTGAGATCAACACATTCACTTATGAAACAGCTTCGACGTGAGAGAACTATGTTCTTCTGTTTACTTAATTTATTCTTTGTTATGCTTCCCTCCCTCCTTGGTCCCCAGTTAGAAAAAAGAAAGGAAGAGAGAGAAAGAGTAACAATATCACCCAAAACCTCTTCTATCTGAGAGAGTTGTATTCTTCTGTGTACTTGATCTATGCTTCACCCCCTCCATTTGTTTATTATTTTTATTTAAGGAAAATAATTAATGGGAAAAGTATGGTTCTTAATTGGATTTTTCCTTCTGGTTAGTTATTTGTTTGATGCATTCCTTTATGAGCAGTTACGGATTGCAAATGGATATTATTCGCCTAGATTTTAAGTCTGGTTTGGAGGCTCTTCTCAAGGCGAACCCTATCAAAGCTATTTTTCTTGGTGTTCGCATCGGTGATCCCACTGCGGTATCCCATTGAAACTTCTAAGTCTCTATTCACTAGTTTGTCTTCCAAATATGTCATGCAGATTCTTTAATGCTTGACTATACACAATGGAAACATTACAGGTTGGGCAAGAACAATTTTCCCCTAGCTCGCCTGGATGGCCACCTTTCATGAGAGTTAATCCAATCTTGGATTGGTCATACAGGTCTGTTTATACACTTATAATTTTGATAGGAATATTGATGTTAATTAAGATACTTGTACGAAAACAATATGACCAACTTGTCTGTTTGTGAAGAAGCTTTATACAATCAGAAGAATGTGAGAAAAGACATTAATAGATGGGACATGTCTAGTGTTTACTACGTTCTACTCCATGTTGCCTTGTAATGGGTATCAAAAATTGCTTTACAAAGGTGGTAGTCTTTGAAGTTATGGCAACACTATACTACTATTTAACACACATAATATATATGAATTGATAGGATATGCAACTATAGACAAGTGTCACCATATAAGTAATGGTAATCTTTTTCTTAGTGATAGATTATATACACACGTATATATTTAGATAAGATGGTGTCTCAAAATTTGTGCTCTTACACAATTTAACTCAACTAGCAAAATGGTAAGAAACCTTTGATTCTGGCATTCTTTCGTAAGCAAAAGATTTGGTGGTGCACAGTGCCAGTATTCTGTTGTGCATTAGCTTTTACAGAAAATATATGTAGTCTTCTTGCACCCTTGGTGGCTTGAATAATGCCTTTTAAATTGAAGACGTATTTGAACCAATTCTAAAAAGATGGATGTGTGTTTCTTTTCATGCTTTCCTTAATGGCCGGATAAACTCCTATCTGAAGTAATTATCAAGATTTCTCTTGGGCGTATTTGAATGTCCTCCTTGCTTCTGCGTTTGGACGCGTAGTTTTCTGCTAGTTCGTTTTAATATGGTGTACTATTAAGTGTTGACTTCCTTACTCATTTGACAGAGATGTGTGGGCTTTTCTTTTGACCTGCAAGGTTCCGTACTGCAGTCTTTATGATCAAGGGTAATTCTTTGAATTAAAGTTTATTGTACTTGATACATTTGTTTCTTGTACTTGATACATTTGTTTCTTAGTACTCCCTCTGTCCCTTTTTATCTGTCCTTTTTCAAACCAGATTGACACGGATTATAAGATATACAGACCACACAATTTGGGATCATATTATTTGCTATTTCTTTAGCAATTAAAGTTAAATTATTTATCAGTATCTTTTAGAAAAAATAGGATATCTACATTTACAGCTGGAATATCTTAAAATCCATTCACTTGCATTTTTTTTGAAGAGGAATTAAAATGGAACAGAGCGGGTCTCAAGAAATGCTTCATTTAAACTATTTAAACTTTTTAATTATAAAAAAAAGTTACTTTTAAGTTTTACGTTTTCTGTTCCTGATCCAATCATTTATTACACATTTCCTTTTAATGAGAGTTTTTTGGTCAAATTTTCCCCGTGTCGTCAGTTATACTTCGATCGGGAGCATACACGACACAGTTCCAAATGAATTATTGTGCATAAACAATTCAACCAATGGCAAAGAAACATTTAAGCCTGCATATATGCTTCCAGATGGAAGATTAGAAAGAGCCGGGAGAGCAAAGAAGTTATCAACACCAGCCTCCACCAAATTTCCTGCTGTTAGCAATGGTGGCCTAAAAAGTGTGGATTCACATAAAAACAGCTCGCTCACTGCTTCTGTCATTGCTGTGGGTGATGAGATTTTGTAAGTTCCTTGTATTACACTGATATATTGGGAAAGCTTGGCATACTTTTTTAGCTTGTCATAGTCCTTGTTTATGCTCCATAAGGGGCATTGGTTGGGGTCAGATCAACGTAGTGGGCTGTAATGTAATGGCTCATTATGTTGATTTGACGTTTCTCCTTGTTTGTTTAGTTCAATACGCCTGTAATGAGATTAAGCCACTTTGGTCCTTTTTCATTACATCCAATATATGGGTGTAACATCCCATTACTCTTGATATGACATTTTGGCTTTTATTTGATATCATCTCATACCAAGCTCTATGTCACTTAACATCATTATTTTCTTTAACATCATTAGGTAATGCTACTCCTCCCATTTGATGAGAATCCCATGAAAATACCTTTTGTGGACACTTAAATACTTGCAACTTTATTACAAAATATGTTAATGTGATTTTTGTCTTCTATTTGCGGCCTTTCCATGTGCTATTGTTGGTTCCTTTAAAATGTTTATATCGTAAACTTTTCTGATATGATTGTAATATTGATTTCGTACTTGTTAATTATGTGCATTTTTTCCACAATCGCATATGTACTTTGCTAATCAAGTGTTTACATTTCATTTGGCAATAATAAGTCATTTGCAATTTTAATTTCTGATAGTGGCATGAGTACCTGCCTACCTGGGATGTATCTAAGGTGTTTGATGTGGTATCTTAGCAAATCTAAGCCCAAAGACAATTATGGCCCGCTGGCATTGATCATTGATAGCCTAATGTGATAGATAAAGGTTGAAACATTTGAGCTTGCTATTTGCTCAGACGTTGCTGTTCATTTGTTTCCCGAACTTGAAAGTAATAGTCCAAACACCAAAGGCCAAGAGAAAATCGTGTTGTAACTAAAATATTTATAACTCCTGTTCATCATTTCTTAAGTATCTGATATCTTTTTGTTGATTTCATAGCTCAGGTCTGGCACCGTTGAGGACAAACTTGGATTTTCCTTGTGTAAAAAGCTCCATTTTATAGGTTGGGCAGTATCACAAATTGCTGTAGTCCGAAATGACGTAAGTTACTGCTGCACACTTCTTTGACCAAGATAAATATATTTCAAGATAGATGGTCTTTCCATTATGCTTAAATATTTAAAATGTGATGTGCAAAGATAGCTGTATTTGGCATACATAATTTTTACCAATTTTTTGATAGAAAATTTTATGAAAAGAGCTAAAGAAGTAATGCTATCTGTGGGTGACATATTTTCCCTAAGTACAAGCTCAAATAAGAGTTCCTTTTTATATTAGATTTTCTGAAAGATATTTTACGGCTTGGTCCAAATAATTTCTTTCAAAATCATCATTTAGCCCATATACAGTGCAAAATATTTACAAGATCAATGGTAATAAGTATATTTTGGCAAAGTAGATACAACTGTATATATTTAATCATTTTCGAGATCAGTTTCTCTAAATAGTTATTTATATTATCTGGAACAAATTGTTCCATGAAACTGAGGTCCAAAATATGGAAGAAACAACTCAAACAAGCGTTTCCATGACTCCTAACACCCAGTCAATTCTGTAAATTTCATTTTAAGTGTAACTCAAGAGTTATCTGTAATTCTTTAGCAAATTATAACGTGACTATCATTCTGTTTATTACGAAATTTATTTGTTGGGGGGTCGGGGTCGGGGTCGGGGTCGTTCTTTTATTTCCTTTACTTGACTCCATGTTCAGATTTTCATTCCTTGTGACATTCTTCTCAAATCCAGATAGATTCTGTAGCTGAAGAAGTTGAACGACGGAAGGGCACAAGTGATATGGTAAACCTTTATACCTATTTCATCGCTTTCTACTGATAATTTCTCGGTGATAATGATTTTTGGAATCACTGTCTAACCTCTAATTTTATGTGCGTCAACCGTGACCTTGTCATTCAGGTGTTCATATATGGAGGTGTTGGTCCATTGCATTCAGATGTTACTGTTGCAGGAGTTGCGAAAGCATTTGGAGTCCGAACGGTTCGTCATATCGATCGAAGAGATCCTTCCCATGTGATATATATACTCTGGCCTATACTTTATTTATGACTTCTAGATAGTATTGGTGGTTCTTCAATTGAATGTGTAAAACTAATGCTTTGCATCCCTGACCCTATGATCATCTTCTAAATTTGATATTTATAGAGAAAAGTGACTTGGTTATCATTCCTAAATTTTCTATTAAAATTCTAACCGTATGAGAACTTATCCTGGGAAAAAAATACGAATACATTGAGCATTCTATATTGTGAATTTGTAATATTGACCATATTTAATATGTTCGATGCAGGCTCCTGATGAGGAGTTCGAAGAATATCTAAGGCATCTTATTGGTGAAAAATGCACTGGTGATCGCAATGAGGTAATTTTTATGTCGAATTTCATTTGTTTCAGGGTTTCCTTGTATTACATAATATTTGTTGAATGAGTGGATAGGGAGACTTGCTCTGCTTTTTGATGGTTATTGAAATAAGGTAGACATACATATTTTGAAAGGATTGCTTCACAAATATCTGAGGTGGAGAATGATATGTAGGCATGACATTTTAAAGTATGAATCATGAATTAGACTCCTTAATGCATAGGGTACTGGAAATCATAAATGGGAGTATCATATCAATCAGTGACGTTTACATGCGTTAGTTGTTTTATATTATAGTGCTGCAATATGTGGTCTATATACAAGTTGGTTTAACCAATGGTCTTTTCACCCGTAGTAGTACTGGAATATGGATGTTGCAAGCATGTCAACTCAGCTGACAAATTGATTTCTTCACCTATCAAAAATTTGGGGATACTATGAAGCTAATACCAGGGCTTTAAATCTTATCATATTGTGAAGAATGAGTGAATAATGCAACACCTGTTTTTATATTTCATTTATTCTTATGTTGCTCTGTACTATGGTTACTTTTAAGTTATGCAGCATGAGATTGATCTAATACTTTCTTTTCCATAGATGGCTCAGCTGCCTGAGGGTATTACAGAATTACTGCATCATGAAAAACTGCCTATGCCTTTGGTATGTGTTTAGAATCTTCTCACTGTTTAGCATGGGTTAGAAGTTAATGTACTATATAGTGAAGATTCAATTAACATAATGTGTAAAATCTGTGATACTCTTTTTACTGAGGATTATGGTTTGGATTTCTAAAGGCTAAGCTACTTGTCAACAGTAAATATTAATAAAGGCTGGTCTGCCTATGTAAGATGGCCGTTTGTTTACTATTTTCGGCTAAGTAATGACTTGAGGAAAAATGATGCGAATTGACAAAGTTGATCTGCAAGTCAAATTTCAAATCATGTTTCGGTTAAATTATGCAAGATACAGTTCTCAAACAATTTAAAACTAGCAATTATCTTATCTTGATCTCTAACAATTTAGGATGAGCACAAGAGGCCAATACGTTTTTTCCACATTTTGAATATAGTACTATTTGGTTCTATGAATGACTTGGTACACCAAATGTTTCCAAGATTTTTAAAGATTTTAATTTAGAAGAGTTCGGGAAGTTAATCTCATTGTTATTTTCAAAGTCTGAAACCTTAGTGCAATAATGTGAGTAATGGATATTCCATCTACAGCATTTTGTTATATTTGCTTCTTGGGCATACACAGATATTAACATGTTTGGCATCTTTGATCTTTTTGTAACAACTATGATACCATATTAGGAGAAAAAGCAAAATTGGATTTTTCAAAGTTTTGATTTGCACTAGTTTGACCTGATATGTTATGTATGTACGATAATTAAATTGTGGGAGGAAGAATTCAGTACTGGAATTGCATTGGTTTAGAACTTTAGATCTCATAGAAACTTGAAAGAACCCTTTTATCACTCAATAGAACAGTTGTACACGTTGAAATTAGAATTCAAAAAAAACCTTTAGACCTCACTGCTTCTCAGAACAATTATGATAGAGAGCAAACCTTAATGGTATCTTGATTCTCCACTCCATTAACTTCTCTTTTTCTGCTCAGACTTTCTTGGCTAGTTTAACAGATTGAATTTCATGGAATGTATTTTGCAGACAAAGCTTCACTTTCTGATGAGCTAAACCCCAGGGATCCGATGATGGACTTAATCTAAGAAATGTATCTAGGATCCCAAACAGATAGATACTAACAGAAATGGCTTGGGGTAGCCAGATCATGTTAAATGGACCAGGAGTTGTTACAAATATGGATCCTTGTGATCAAATGCTATCTTGAACTATCTGCTAGGATTGTTATCTTTTTGTCCAAGAAAACTTATGGGTGAAGTGTATCTTTCTCTTTCTTGCCTCTTTCAAACCCCAATTTTCCCAGTCAGACTGATTATTGTTGCGTCTCGCTCATTGACCCTGTCTTTTTACTTTCACAATCTCCTTTGTTCACGAGTGATGTGATTTTTTCTGTTTGTCCAAGTGCTCAAGTTACCTTAGAGAATGTTCTGAACATATGATGTCGTGGAGTTGAAGCTTGAATATTAAGATATCCATAATTGTCTTTTGCAGATCAAGTGTCTAAATGTAATCATTCTTACTGCAACAAATGTTACTGAGTTGGATGCACAATGGGATTGTCTAATTGAGCTAACAAGATCCAGTGGCTTATTAGTATCAATTGAACCATTCCTGTCAAAGCGCTTGACAACGACTCTTTCAGATGTATGTATAATGTCAAAGCTCGTGCATTTGTTTCATAATAGTACAATTTCTGTGTTCGGTGTTCACTGTAGTCTACATACAGGATATCAGATTTCTGTCTGCACATTTTACACCTTCAGTAATTTGAAGAATATGCATCTTTTATTTTTCTATATTGTTTTCCACTACTTCTGGCAGAGAACTTATTCTGACTTGTTTTAGCTCAAAGGGGGACTGTTTTTCAATTAAAACCAGTTGGCTTTTGTGGTTAGGCATCCTGTAATAATAACAGCATGGAAATTTTTTCTCCAGAGTCTTGTTGGGTTGGTCCTCTATATTTCTTTAATATTCTTTGTCTGACTCTGTTGATAAGATTACTGTCCCCAATTGGCTCTCAGGACCAAATTAAGATGTGCTACTTTACTTCTTGCAAGGGGTTTTAATAGATATAAAATGAAATTTACGTATTTAAAAATGTTCGAATTACATCTTCAATAACTTGAATGAAGTGAATATTATTCGATTATTAGTCACTTTGTGAACAATTGTTTGTGGAACTTCAAAGAAGAAAAACATGGTCCAAATATGAGTTTTGGTTATATATGACAAAAGCACATATAGAAGATATGAATAAAACATAATTAAGGTCAATGGAATGTAACAGAACATTACAGGTCATTTTGAGAATCTAGAGGGGAAAAAACAAATATGAATGGTGCCTATGCTTATTTACTCCTAAGCTAGTTTGGATAGTGTGGTACATTCCTTACAAAATCGTTGCATAACTTTTGAGCCAGGTAATTTTGGAGTTGCGTTGTCTTGAGAAATGTTTCCAGAAAGCTATCTGAAAAGTCTCGTCCAACTGTGTCACAGACTTTAGGAGCTGCTGTAGGTCTCTTAGCTTTCTGTTTGTTCTCTTTTTCTTTTTGGTAGGAACTACAGTACTTCTGGTTGTTGAATATTCTCAAGTGTAATATAATACAAGAAAACTTATCAGAAGATATTTGTAATATGAGCTTCAGAAGTCTTATATGACCCTTTGATTACCAATATGTTGTGGCGTTTCTGCAGTGATAACCCTATTTGTCAATATTTCCAGTGGTATTGTTGTGTCACACAAATTTCTTTTGGCAATATATTCCAATATGCATGAAATTCTCCATATCACCTGGGGTAAAATTCTGTATGAAGTAAAAACAAGTAGACACTGCAAATAAGATGTGTATTCTTAGGATTTTGATATATGTTAGTGGTCTGGCGTTTTTCTTACAGACTACAGTATATTTCTTTGGTTAGATTTGGTTTTGGACTATAGGGCTAATTCTTATTGTGACTTTGTATTTTACACAATGTAGGTAGAAGCTGCTCAACCTCTATCAAAACTTTGTCTTGAATTCCCAGATCTTTATATTGGTAAGAATTTGGAGGTTTTTGTTTTAATTATGTATTAGGCAGTCATAAATTTGACTTTTCTTGGTTCTAATTGTATTTATTCTCTCCTTTAACCAAGGGTGTTGTCGAAAATCCAGAAACGGGCCTCTGATAATTAGTTTGGAAGGCAAGGTAATGAATGGTTGAAGTAGTTAATAAATGGTTTGGAAGTCATTAAAGCTCAAGCTTAAATTTAATTTTAATATAAGCTCAATCCTAATTGCCTACAGGATCAAGCAAGAACAGAGGCAGCCGCAGAAGCATTGTGCAAGAAATTTGATCCAGGGGCGTTCTCTGAAATCAGCAGACTTGAGAATTGTTTGACTTTCTCTAAAGGGTAGTATAGACGAGCACTCCATGTGTTTCTAAGAGCTTCGCTGCTCTTGCCTCCAGATTATATGGTGGCCACAAGAAACACATCTCTGCCTTGAGAGTTAATTGATGGAATGAGATGTTGGAATCACAACCTGGGAAAGGATGAAGAAAGACATTATATGTAAGACTGCATTAAACCATTATATGTAAGACTGCATTAGTTCTTCTGGCAAAAGTAGAGAAATCTCAGAGCCATTGAAACTTAAAAGGCTTTTAGACTTGAGATACTTCATTTGTACCATTAGCTATTCATTACCAACTTGTTTTTATTCAAAAGTAAAATATCACCAACTTGTTGCAGATTTTTTGTTGTTGTTGATCTCCTTAGTAGTGAAGTTTGCAGATAATTATGAAAATGTTGGGTTTCTAGTAAAACTAGTTAACTGTAGATTTTTTAGAAATAATTTCTGACCTGCTTGGTAGTAATACTGACTAATGTTTTTTTTAGGTTATTCTATTGCTTCTTGATTTCCAACTCTCTTTTTTTGCCTTCAAAATATGTTAAGTCCCTCCTGATTGCTGCAATGGTACAGAAAGAAGCAGCAATGGTCTTGCCTTGAGATATGGATGCCTACACTCCACATTTTGCATTCACAAAACAAGTAGTTCAAGGGGTGTTGTCTTGCAAACTAAACTGATGAGTTGCTCCATTTATTTTTCATCAATGATTTGCGTTTCATCTGATTTACAAAGATTTGATTGTCCTTAATTTGGGTTTCATTTTGCTTCTATACGGGGTGAAAATATATTCCACTTGGTGCTATACCCGTTCTGTGGTTCTATAGTAAGAACTTCTTACTAAGAAGTATCTCCAACCAAAAACTGGTGGATTTCACCCTTCTGCTCAATCAAACTAAATCCTGGCATTTTCTCAACTCCAGAATTTTTCATCTTCTTCCTTACTTTTTCAGCGTCAATCCATCTATTCTCTGCTGCATAAATGTTTGAGAGAATAACATAACGTCCAGAGTGGCAAGGATCCAATTCAGTCAGAATTTTAGCAACCTTCTCCCCCATTTGTAAGTTCCTGTGCATTCTACATGCACCAAGAAGGGCTCCCCAAATACCTGCATCAGCCTTAACTGGCAAATTGTGAATAAATATTTCTGCTTCCTCTAATAATCCAGCTCGTCCGAGTATATCCACCATGCAACCAAAGTGTTCAGATCTTGGCTTAATGCCAAAAACTTCACTCATTGCACTGAAAAACCTTTTTCCTTCCTCAACCAAGCCTGAATAGCTGCATGCAGATAGAACACCAACGAAAGTGATCTCATTTGGTTTTATTGCTGCATTTTGCATTCGGTCAAAGAACGTGAGTGCTTCATTGGCAAGACCATTCACGGCGAGACCAACAATCATGGCACTCCAAGCTAAAACAGACTTTCTGTTGATCTCATTGAACGATCTCAGAGCTCTCTCAGGAGCGCCACATTTGCAGTACATATCCATCAAAGCTACCTCAACTTCTTCCCCCTTAATGTTCTGTTTCTCCATATGAGAATGAATCACCTCTCCCAAATCTAGTGCACCTGCAAAGGCACAGACAGAAAACACACCAACTAATGTTATTCTATCCGGTCTCGTTCCTGCTATCAGCATCTTTCTTAAGATTTCCAAGGATTTTACACAGTTCTTGTTTTGGGAATACCCAACAATCATACAATTCCATGAAACCACATCTCTCTCCGGTGTTCCTTTAAAAATTAGTTCAGCCGCAGTCATATCACCAGCTGCTACGAACCCATTAAGCATCACATTCCAGGCAGTTGTATCCTTTTCAGGCATCTGATAGAAAAGCATATTTGCACTTTTTAGCTCACCTTTTTGTATAAAACCATCTATCATAGAGGTCCATGAAAAAACAGTCTTCACACTTATCCTATCAAACAATTTCTCAGCTGAACTCATATATCCAAGCTTAGCATACATATCAAGCAACCCATTTCCAAGATTTTCAGTAACGTGTACATCATTCTTTACTGTATACAAATGAATCAATTTTCCGATATGCAAATCCCCCGTTTTTGTACAAGCAGAGAGAAGGCCAAGAAGTGTAACCGAATTTGGTTGAACCCCATAAAACGACATCTCACTAAAAGCACTCAGGGCCTCATCAAGACAACCACATTGAGCAAGATCATCAATGACAACATTCCATGAAACAACATCTGGTTCAGGAATTTCATCAAACAGTTTCACAGTCTCGTTCGAAAACCCAAAACTAGCATACATATGCAGAAGAGAATTTGCTATATGGAGATCCAACATGTACCCAGACTTAATCACAGTGGAATGGACATTTTCTCCATATTTATGGTCAGTAATTCTCGATGAAGTTTTGATAACAAAAGGGAAGGTATAGTTATTGGGGGACAGCCCGGAACAGAGCATTAGACTGTATATAGACATTGCTTGCACAGGATAGTTAGCATGGCCTCTAATCATAGTATTGAACATGAAAGTATTGGGTGAATTTATTTGATTGAAAACTAAGTGGGCATAGGCTAAGTTACCAGCAGCAGATAGAGCAGTGAAGGAAAGAATGGTGCTTAGGAAGAGGGTATCATTAGAAAGGCCACTTGTAATGAAATGGGCATGGAATTTCATGAGATCTTTCATGGTGCTACAATTCTCTAGCAGGAAAAGATGTGGGCGACTTAATTTGATTAGGTTTGTAATGGTGGATGAAGACATGGTGGTTTTGTCCCATCAAAACAAATGAATGATGCTAAGGGAAGGGAACGTAAACTTTATATGAACTTTAGCAAGCACATCAGAAAGGCTCGATTAAAGCACACCAGATCTCAGATCAAAACAGAAATTGCAGTTTAGCAGTAACGGTGCGAATGCCCATTAGTGTACAGACGAACAAAATTAGAATTAGGACACATCATTAACAGCTTATTAATGTAGTTATTTTGTTCTCAAAAAATTGTAGTTACTTTTTCCTTCTTATAGTAATAAATTTCATTAATAGTTATGTGTATGTTGTAAAAATTATACGGTTATATGCGTTGATGAGTTGTAAGAATGGAGGGTGATGGTAAGCACCTCGTTACTACGGCCACCGGCGACGAAAACCTCAAGGATATCATAACTTCAAAAAATCCTTCTTGGTATGCGAACGAAAAGCTTTTTTGATCCCTTTATTTTGTGTGTTTTCCATATATATGTGTATGTTTGACTTTTTACTTTAAAAGTCAGCTTCTTTGTTAAAAGAAATAATGTTGTGTTTGGATGGAAGGGACGAAATGAAGGAACGGGTAGAGTGGGATGATTTTAAGATATTTTAAATGTATATTTGGTTGAGTCTTTTTATATAATGACAAAATTATCAAATATATTCATTGCTTTTATTCAAATAAAGGATTCGCATAAGAGCTAATTTTGGCTTATGTATATAATGTTATACTCCAACGAAGCGAAAGATAGATGTTGCTCGATATTCTTTAGAACCATTCGAGTTCATCTTTCTCTATCATGTTGTTGTCTTTTTGACGGATATACTTCCTCTCTTTTTTTCAGGCCTACCTTCTGTGCTTATTCCCTGTGAATTTGTATATAATAATCATGTCTATAATCAATCTTCTTTTGCAATATATTTCGGCAAAATATACAGACTACAGTATGGAGTGGTTGTGGCGCAAATGATTCCTCTCATGGACAATATCAAAAACTTCTGGATTATCATATCAATAATCTTGTTTAGTTCCACAGTTCTTAATCTTGAACCCAATAATAATGAAGTTGTTTTCTGTTTGATGTTCTAATATCCGTATTAAAATTTCAGTTAATGCGTGACATTTCAGTGCTGATTTCTTTTCCATTTCAGGTGTCGTGTTTGCAGCCAGATCCTCCCTCCCTGCATTTAGCCAATTGAGCAAGAAGTTCCCCACACTTTCTTTCATCTGTGCAGATATTGATGAATGCCCTTATTATGCCCAGAAACAACTCAGCATCCCCCACTTTTCATTTGGCGCTGGACAAGATGATCGATTGTGGTTGAACTCTTAAAGCAACTTCTTGCCTTGCCATCACAAATTTTAATCCGATATAGAATCTCAATTTTGCTGTCTTTGTCATATTAAGCTTAATGACCGCAGAAGTTTCGCTTTAAGTTAAAATTTCCCATTTACAATATCTTCTCTAAAGTGTTGAGTAAAAAGCTAAAACAGTTAAATTAATTAAATTCTAATCAACAAAATCAAGATATCAAGGCTATGTTTGTTTGCAAAGATTATAATACCAAAACTATAAATCCTAGGATTAATTATAATTCCGGGATTATAATTATAATGTCAAGACTATTATGCCATCTTATAATCCGGAGACTAATAGTCTCAAGTTTAAATTTGAAAACAAACAAAACACTTAGGATTAATAGTCCTATCTATAATCCTTACAAACAAACATAGCCCAAAAGTATTAAGATTACGTAAAAAGCTAAAACAATTAAATTCTCGTCAACAAAATCAACTTGTTCGCATAAATAATTAAAACTGATACAAATTCAATAAAATAAGAACCCCTAAAGTTCCCAGCAATTAAACAAAGACGACTAGAGGGTCCTAAAAACTTAATATGACACATCCTGTTACCCCTCAAAACAAAACCTTTCTCCCATCAGGTCTTAACAAGTGTTCTGAAGTCGTATGTATGAAATGAATCTCTTTATTCTTCTGTAACCAGAATTTTGGCTACATGAATCAATTTTGTAAAGAAAAAATCGCCTGGCTGACATGCTGCTGACTCAGGCTTTGGGCTTAAGGATCTTGACAGTTTCCCAAGTGAAATCTGGGTCATCACGGCCGAAATGACCGTAAGCAGCAGTCTTCTGGTACCTGAACTTGCCTCCTCTCATCAGGTCAAGATTGATAGCAATCATTCCGGGCCTGAAGTCAAAGTTTTCCTTAATTAGAACCAAAATATCCCTGTCTGGAATCTTTCCTGTCTTGTAAGTATCCACAAACACCGAGAGTGGCTCAGCAACGCCAATTGCATAAGAAACTTGCACAATGCAGCGGCGGGCAAGACCTGAAGCTACCACACTCTTGGCAGCTTGCCTGACAATGTATGCACCACTCCTGTCCACCTTAGTAGGATCCTTCCCAGAGAAAGCACCTCCACCATGAGCACCCCAGCCGCCATATGTGTCGATGATAATCTTGCGACCGGTAAGTCCTGCATCACCATGAGGACCCCCAATGACAAATCGACCTGATGGGTTAAGGTGGAAGATAGTTTTATCATCGAGATACTGAGAAGGGATGACCGGTTTGATCACATGCTCTTTCAAATCTGCGGCAATCTGCTCATTTGTGACGGTCTCATCATGTTGGGTTGAGATGAGAACAGTGTGGACTCTAATGGGGACCATGGCACCTTTGTCATTCTTGTATTCAACAGTCACTTGAGTCTTTCCATCAGGCCTGAGCCATGAACACGTATTGTTTTTTCTCACCTCTGTGAGCTTGGCACCAAGCTTGGTTGCAAGGACATGAGTAAGGGGCATGAGCTCAGGTGTTTCATCAGTAGCATAGCCAAACATGTGACCTTGGTCACCAGCTCCAATTTCCTCAGGTTTCTTAGTGAGATGACCATGAACACCTTGGGCAATATCAGGGCTTTGTTGCTCGATGTTGACAAGGACCTTGCAGTTATCGGCATCAAGGCCAACATCGGGCGAAGTGAACCCAATTCCTCGGCAAGTATCTCGAACTATCTGCTCATAGTTTACTGTTGCCTTTGTTGTTATCTCACCAAAGACCATGACCATGTTAGTCTTTGAACATGTTTCACAGGCAACTTTGCTCTCTTGATCTTGTTCAAGGCAAGCATCAAGTATGGCATCTGAGACTTGGTCACAGAGCTTGTCAGGATGGCCTTCATTGACTGATTCTGAGGTGAAAAGGAAGGTTTCCATATCTCAACTGAAACAAATGAATGGGAATGAGTTAGTTCTTGCTCTATATAACATCCTCCGGTCTAAGAAGCTCTAAAAACATTATGACATTTGACATAACACAAAATATATATCCAAAAGCAAATGAAATATATACGACAAAGATTATGTAGCTAGAAGCATGTAAAAGATATGTCCTTTGGATTAAGTCCCACTGGGAAATTCGATCCATATTAGCTGGTAAACCTCAGCACAAGAATTAGCATGCATATCATGTAAAATCAACTTCAAGAGGTTGATTATGTGTCAAAAAAGTGATTTCCTGGGTAAAAGTTTTCACAATTGCTAAGGAATCGATTAGCCTACTGAAATATAAAAGGCTCCAACGATTTCAATCAACCGATTAATTTATTTGATATTTGATAAAATGAATTTATTTGCTATTTCTAAGAATAAAAACGTTACCAAGTCATCCTCAACACTACAACACCTCACCATATCAAAAGGATTATATTATAATCATACTCATAACTAAAGGCACACATGAGAGAAATCCTAAATCATTGATTTAGTTACTAATGACAACATATGTTACTCTTCTAGCTAGCTAACAACAACTATCAACCTATAATTTGTATTCCAAATGCAATGTGTTGGATATTATGAGGTCAATCAGTAAGGTACAAAGTAGGGCAATGTGTAATTAATTGATGCAACTAGTATGACATCGTGGGATCAAATAGCATTTGTGTCTGAATCTATCTTGGCATTGTTAGATATCAAATTAAGTGGACTAATGAAGTCGGATCAGGAAAAGAGAAAACTTAGCGCACTCACAAAAAAAACAAAATTCTTACAATGCCTATGTAGAATCAAGAAGCAGGAGGAGGAGCAAGATCCAGATACAAATCGAAATTGCAATTGCTAGTAGCTATATATACGAATAGATCGAAGAAAATAACTACTTACATATATGGGAGATATAGATCGATTTGTGAAGAATTAATAGAGAGAGAGGTGGAAGTAAGAAAGAAAGACAATGGGAGAGATGAGCCAGATAGGGGAATGAGTTAGTTAGTTAGTATGTAATGAATTTATATATATATAGATAGAGAAATAATGGGGGATCCATCCGGCTGACTCGCTCTGATTCTCCAAGTTGTTGAAACCACGCTTTTTCCGCTAGCCTCTCATCTCATGTAGAGAGACCTCTCTTTCTCAGCATCTCCTCTGTAATTTTCCAGCGGGAAACAGGCTAGGCTACTACTTAACCGTTGGGTCCCATTCCATTGCGTGATACTGTGATTATATGTAGCATACGCGGTTTGAGCGGTGAGACCCATGTGCAAACCGGGTCGGCATAACATGCCTTCGTTTTTGTTTTTTTATTCTTTCTCAATATTTTTTAATCCCAAACATTTTGGTCCAATACCCTTTACAGTTCACATAATAATAATAATTAAATTTAAAGTAGATAACAAAATATGGATGAGGATTCTCTACGAGGATTTTTTTTGTGTGGAGTTTGCTGTGAGGTTGACAATACATTAAAAAAGAGATTTAATGACTCACAACTCTTTTTTTATCTGTGTATCAAAACGACGTCGTTTTAATAAGATTTTTTTTACATGTTGACAAAAAATTAGAAGCCACCGAACACCGTTTATTTTTACATAAAATTATTTTAAATTTCTTAATCATTCTGCATATGATTTTTTTTAGCTTGCTATTAATATTAGGATAACTACAAACTTGGCAAAAAATGAATAAATATATCGGTTATAATTAATGTTTTCAATGTGGCTTTAGTTATTTTTCGTTTATTATTGTTTTTTGTTTGTTTATTTATATTATTATTATTATTATAATTTGTATTTATCTGTTCCATAGAAAGAGTTTATTTTAGACCTTTATTATTTACATATTCCTTTATATCTTTTTTATTATTAATAATCGTTTTACTTTACCTCTCTTAATCCACTGCTCAACGGAGACAATCATCATCACAACTCAAATACTATTTTAAATGTACTCTTTTTATTTTACTTCGTTTGTTTGGTAAAAGTAAATTGCGTTCGGTGACTTCTAATTTTCTGTCAACTTGTAAAAAAAAAATCCTATCAAAACGACGTCGTTTTGATACACAGACAAAAAAAAAGAGTTGTGAGTCATTTGATCTCTTTTTTAATGTGTTGTCAATCCCACAACAAGATCCTCACAGAGAAATCCTTATAGAGGATCTAGATAAGAGAATTTTTTTTATAAACTTTCAGTCATAAACTAAATTAACATTTTTGTGGGACCTGTTAAATTAGTACTCCCTCCGTCCCAAATTAATTGCTCAGTTTTGACTTTTTAAAATCAAATTGACCATTTTTAAAACTAATCTTTTTACTATTTTTGCTAAAATATAGGTGAAGAGATTATAACCAAAAGAAAGTATATACAATTTATTACTAATCCTAATTTTTATAATTTTAGAAATATATTTATATATGCTTAATTATTAATTCTAAAAATAGTCAATTTAACTTAAAAAAGTCAAAATTGAGCAGTTAATTTGGGATGGAGGGAGTAATAAATAAACATATTTTGTGGTAATAACTAATATTATATCTGTATGAAATTATAAAATCATTGTTAACTTTTGAAAATAAATTTTAAAACGTTTTTAAACTCATAAAAAAAGTATGAAAATGAGTATACTTTATGAATAGTTTACAAATTTCATATTTTTATTGACTAAATATAAAGAAATTTAAAAATATTTTAAATTAATTTTAAAAAGACTATAACAAAGGGATGGAGTATATAATTACGTTAAAAGTAGATTTATAAAAATAAATCCACTTTGAATATAGTAATTAATATGAGAATAATTATGTTGTTGAGACCAGCAAATCATGTCACCGGGCTCATGAAAGTCCAGACATGATTCTAAAAATAACATGTTTAAGTATGTGTTTGACAAACATTAATATAAATAAAAATATTTAAAATATCAAATGAGAATTTCATTTTGAAGTGATAAAATTTCGTCTTTTTGATGGTAAAAATAACACAGATATTAATATAAAATAAGAAAATGATATATATTGTGAATATTTATATTAATTTTTTAATTATTATAAATTACGTAAATTTGTAACCTTGTTGAAGAAATGAGTAATAAATAAAGGAGTACAACAATGTCAAATTTTAATTAAAAAAATTTATCAATACATACATATATGAGATTACAAGTCTTTAAAATGTCGATATGTTGATAGGACTCTATCAAATATGTTGATAGAGTAAAATATGTTGATCAAATACTGTTTTATGTATATACAAGAAAAGTAAAAGTCAGAAGAAAAGAGAAACCACCAATTTAATTAATTAATTAATTAATTGACTTTGGTTACGAAACACCGTCTCTCTCTCTCTCTCACACACACCCGATTGATTGATGGATGGTACCAGTAGGCCCACAAAACCGAGTGATCACCAATAAAAGAAAATAATAATAATAATAATAATAATAATAATAATAATCCCACTTTTACTCACAGTGGGCTCCACTGATCTAGCTCCATTTCTGAATAATAATAATCCTTATAAACTAACATAGCCTTAGTATTAATTATTATATTTATATTTTTTATACATATTTATGAAATATCAGTAGTCTTGTAAAAAACACTATACAATTAAATAATAATTTAAATATGAACAATATATTTTATCATTTTATCCTATTTTCAATATGCAAAAAAAAAAAGTTAACTAAAGTATTTATCCTGAGTTATAATAATTCTGATTTTTGTGTCAGACATAATTTTAAAAAAGAAAAATAATATATCTTACAACTTTAGTTATATGTTATTTTTTTTAATTAATATAACGTTAAAAAAATTATATTTGATAATATTTTAATAGTATATTTGATATAATACGTTAACCTTATAATTATATATATTCGATCTTATATAATAATATACATTGTAATCATAATTTGATAAAAATGTGATATTGAATAAGAATATAAATATTTTACTACCTAATTAAGCACAAAATAAAATACTATTAATATAATAATGTAAATTCATTTGAAATATTATTTGAGATGAAAAAATTAAAACACCTAACATTATTTATGAAAAAAGTCAAAAATTCATATATTATTCTAATTTTTTTATCTTATCATTGTGT
Organism: Panax japonicus; assembly: GCA_020205505.1. NCBI lineage: Eukaryota > Viridiplantae > Streptophyta > Magnoliopsida > Apiales > Araliaceae > Panax > Panax japonicus. The sequence continues at coordinate 12,446,224 of CM035093.1, read as the reverse complement.
GATCATAATTAGGAAAATACACCTTCCCTCGAAAAGGGGAAGGAGGTGGGAGTGAAGGGGGAATCCGTCCTTATATAAATTATTTATTGATATATAAATTATTTTTCCTTCTCTACTAGCTAGGCTGACTGAAAATAGTTTATTTAAAAACAAGGAATCACTTTGTGGCAGTCAGTCATCGCTCTAAAATACTCTCTCCGTCCTAAATTAATTGTTCAATTTTAATTTTTTAAAATCAAATTGATCATTTTTAAAACTAATTTTTTACTATTTTTACTAAAATATAGGTGAAGAGATTATAACCAAAAGAAAGTAAATACAATTTATTACTAATCCTAATTTTTATAATTTTAGAAATATATTTATATATGCTTAATTATTAATTCTAAAAATAGTCAATTTGACTTTAAAAAATCAAAACTGAGCAGTTAATTTGGGACGGAGGGAGTATCTATTAACCATCACACAGAAATTAAGTTTTTCTCCTCCTCAACCTCAATCCTCATGTATCCATTTAAAAAATAATTGTACTAATTAAAAACGTCATGCTCTTCACCAATAATACTTTATAAATAATACCCACATATTTATAATAATAAGATATAATTCAACTTGGATTTGAACAGAAAAGTACAAAGTCGACGATTCAAATACATTCTAATTAATTTTAACGGAAAAGTATAAGTACGGTTCAGATTCATTTTAATTTTTAGATTGTTGAAACGGAGAGAGGGACGTGAGACACGAAAAGAGATGAACGTCGTGCTTTCAGGTACGGATAATTATTAGTTTGTGGGTATTATTTATAAAGAATTACTGGTGATGAGTGTGACGTTTTTAATTAAATCTGAAAGGCAACCTATTATATTAGGGTTATAAGTAGGGGTGTAAACGGTATTAAACGGATACGGATACAGGTATATTCGTATCTGTATTCGGAAAACTAATTCGCTATCCGTATCCGTATCCGATATCTGGCGGATTTTAAAAATATTATCCGTATTCGGTATTCGGAAAAATATTCGAATACGGATAATATCCGTTACCGTTTATTTTATCCGAATAGACAAATTATTCGGATATCCGAATATCCGAATTCGTTTATCAGTAACCTAATATAAAATTCATTCAAAATATTTACGAAAAAAAAAATTAAAGTTTAAATCATACATATTAATTAAACACAATTTAATATTTAAACCATACATATTAATTAAACAACCTAATCATAAAGGGAGGAACATGCTAATTGACGTTTTGGGTGAAAATAAAAAGATTCAATAATGTAACCGATACTTTGTTTGATGGATCAAATTGAAATTAAAATCTCAATATTATTCTTTCAAATTTTATTAAATAATAAAAAAGAGAAATAATAATATTTAATAAATGAATAGTAATATTTATGGGAGATTTATTTATTATTTATCCTCGATAAATAAATTACATTGTTATAAGAAATTATTTGATTTCATTATATTTATGGAGAGTGCGAGTTATAATGTATGTGTGACAACTAGTTAATCTAACTTGATTCAAAATTGACATTGAACTTATTTTACATATTTGGACTTCTAGTTTCTAAATAATTAGGCAAATGAAAGTGATAAATACTCTCTCCACCCAAAAATTTATAAACGTGAATTAATTTATTTAACTCTCCTTTCTAGATTACTTTTAAATTAATTCAGACCTAACACATTTTAACAATAAAATTATATTATCCATTGCTCCCGCCTCTCGACCGTTGTCCTTAAACGTGTGTGTGTGTGTATATATATATATATATATATTAATAGCTTATATAAATGAATGTAAATGATTAATTAATGAATGTAAGTTATTAATATATATATGTGTGTGTGTGTATATATATATATATATGTAAGTTATTAATTAATTAATGTAAGTTATTAATTAATTAATGCAAGTTATTAATATATATGTGTGTATATATATAATAACTTATATATATAAATGTATATGTAAGTTATTAATTAATGAATATAAGTTAAAGTGATTAATTAATGAATCTAAGTTGTGATTTATTAATATATATATATATATATATATATATATATATATATATATATATATACACACACACACGTATATATTAATAACTTATATAAATAAATGTAAGTGATTAATCAATGAATGTAAGTTATTAATAAATACATATATTATATATATTAAATTATTAACAACTTATATAGGTAAATTATTAATTAATAATTTACATTAATTAATAACTTAATTAATGTAAATATTAAGTGTGTGTGTGTGTATATATATATATATATATATATATATATAAGTTATTCGGATACGGATTCTAGATATCGGAATTCGGATATCCGTATCCGCCGGATATATTTACGGACGGATGTTAATCGAATACGAATACGCCTATATCCGTATTCGTATCCGTTTATTTACGGATACCTTTAAACCGAATACGGATATATCTGTTTTTTTCCGAATACGAATAATATCCGTTTTTTTTCGAATACGGATGCGGACGAATACGAATTTTTCGGTTACCATTTACAGCCCTAGTTATAAGTTATACCCCCTTGTTATAAAATAATTTCAAATTTACTTGCAAATTTATTTAAAACATACTCTTTCTCTCTCTATCTCTGTTTTTTTAAGGATAAAGGAGTATTAATTAATTAGTAGTAAGATGTTATTAATTCACTGCATGCAGATGATTTTTTTTGTCGTCTGTATTTCATTATAAGATTAAATTAAAATAAATTTTACTCTTAAAAAAAATATCAGGTGAAATAAGAAGTAAAATTATAAATTACCCAATTAATTCATGGAATATTTGCCTCACTTTATAATTAAGTCAATGAAAGTGAAGACGATAGTCTTTTTGCCAACTTTTAGTCTTTTAAGGCGCGAGTACGTATCTGTACGTTCGTGTGTCCAATTGGAGTGATATTTTAGAATTTAGAATAAATCTTATACAGTTTCTATAACCCTATTTTTATATATGTATTCAAATTATATTTAAAATATTATATTTTGTAAAAAAATTTATTAAAATAATACTATACATTTTTTGAAAACCACAAACAAAAAATAAAAATAAAAATAAAAATTCCACCTGTCCAATAAATCGGTCTGTGTAGCATTACTCAATATTTTATACTAGCTGGGTCCCGTGCCTCCGGCACTGTATGGACAGTGAGATTTATTTCAAAATTAGAACGGCCCAGATGATTTATTAAGTGAGCGGGAAATTCAAAATCTTTATTAGATAGATTAGATAGATAGATGTATTTTATTAGATAGATGTATGAACGGTGGGATTTATCTCAAACTTTGGACGGCCTAGATGATTTATTGAGTGAGCGGGAAATTCAAAATCATTTGTATTTTATTAGATAGATATGACACGCTATGCACGCAAGGGACATTAATCTCACTTTAGCCTTTGGTTGTTTTGTAAATTTTCTGGTGGAGAGAATAAAATCCATATTTTGGACAAATTAAGCACAAAAATAATGGTCAATATATATATATATATATATATATATATATATATATATATATATATATATATATAGATAGAGTCCGGATCAGGTCCGGACTCCCGGATTTTGTTAAAATCAGGACCTTTTTTTTTTGAAACAACTAAAAAAAAAATATTTATGGAATTGGAATTTTTACATTATACAGTGTTTTGGGTGTGATTTGGATGCCTATAACAAAACATGTCTGTACAGTCTGGGCAGACTGTACATACATTGGTTGGTGTAGGTATTAAAAACACACCCAAAACACTGTATTATTGAAAAATTTCAGTTCCATAATTTATTTATTTTTTAGTTGTTCTACAAAAAAAAAAAAAAAAAAAAAATCGGGTCCGGATTTTCTCCCGTCCGGGAGGTCCGGACCTGATCCATTCTATATATATATATATCTAATAAAATACAAATGATTTTGAATTTCCCGCTCATTTAATAAATTATCTGGGCCGTCCAAAGTTTAGGATAAATCACACCATTCATCTATCTAATAAAATATAATCTATCTAATAAAATATAAATGATTTTGAATTTTTCGCTCATTCAATAAATCATCTGGGCCGTCCAAAGTTTAGGATAAATCACACCATTCATCTATCTAATAAAATACAAATAATTTTAAATTTTTGGCTTACTCAATAAATCATCTGGGTCGTCCAAAATTTAGAATAAATCCCAACGTTTATAGTGCCGGAGGCACGGGACTGTTGCTAGTATATATATAACATGAATGATATATGTACTAGTTGGCCCAACTTCAACAATTTCCAAGCTTTTTGTCTATTAATTAAACATCAAAATCAATTGGCAAGATATATATACAACTATATATAGTTGATTCCCCTTTATTCCTAATTAATAAAAATTACAAAGAAAGCAATGAATTTATTTTTATCCCAAAGTTATAATGTAAAGACATTCAGACTCATTTGAAATCCTTAACATTATTTTAATATAATTAAAACAATTTAACCTTGTTATTACTAGCATGATCGATGCATGTGCATGAAAATAAAATTGAACTGGATTTAACATTTAATTTTTATTAAATTAACCCCAAACGTTGGATTATATTAGTTGGAAGGGGAATTATTAAAAAAATAATTAAGATTCCATAGTTAAAAAGGAAGGTGTGCATGTATACCAAACATATATAAGCCAACTCTCTTAACAACATCAAGAATTTTATAATCTGTTTTCGTGTTGATGGTGCTTAATTTCTCTCCGTTGAATGGAGTATACTTTACGATGCCATGCACCTCTTTGAAAATGAGGTGCCTACATACTTTATCCGTTTCAAAATAGTATAAAATCAATTTTAATATTTTATAAATTAATTTGATTTTTTTTAATTAACATTATATATTCATTCAAATTTTGAAACAAAAAAAATCTTATAATTAATTAGTTTTAACCTCTTTAAATAATTGTGATATTCATAATTACATTGACAAAGATTATATTGATTTTTTTCAATATTGAATTTAAAAGTTTAAAATTAATTTTTTTAAAATCAATAATAATATTATATTATTAAAACATACTAACTACATTTTAGTCATATTTTTCGTCTATAATTGTTAACAAAATGTTTACTCTTTCACTGTAGTCCAAAACGCAGAGATTATGTGGCTATTTATGAAACACGTACGATAGGGTCGTCACCATCATGTTAAAGTACGGATAGATAAAACGCCATTTTCCCTCTCTCTCTCTCTCTCTCTCTCTATATATATATATATAATTAAATATAAATATTATACATGTATCTATCTAATAAAATACAAATAATTTTGAATTTCCCGCTTACTCAATAAATCATCTAGGTCGTCCAAAATTTGAGATAAATCTCACCGTCCATACATCTATTTAATAAAATACATCTATCTATCTATCTAATCTATCTAATAATTATTTTGAATTTCTCGCTCATTCAATAAATCATCTGAGCCGTTCAAAGTTTGAGATAAATTTTATTATCTATTTAGTGCCGGAGGCACGGGACCCAGCTAGTATAGATATATGCTCACATGACACATAATTATATTAATAAGAAAATCTCACTTGAGTGGTTACAAGGAGAGGATAATTGAAGTTGTGTAAAGGGTTTAATTTATTTTATTTTTTTAAATATGACGACATATTAACCATGCATTAAGATTGAAGAAGATATGTCAACCAAGCAAACAATGATTACATGAAAAAGATTAGTTATTATGAAGAATAAATGAATGCATGCAGGTATTGCTAGGTAAGGTAACATATTAACTGATATATATATATATATATATATATATATATATATATATATATATATATATATATATATATATATATGTGGGAGATCATCCGTAGTAACCGTTTGTTGTGGCAAATCAATTTCCTCCATGTCGCTACAGGCTGTAGCGGCAGTCTTATGCCTAATTCTTCTCTCCCTGCCGCTACAAGCTGTAGCGGCAGACAGTTAATTCCAAAAATACCCCCGGCAGGCTTCCCACTTTTCTTACAAGTTACAAATATAATTCTAATATTCACATATTATTATTATTATTATTAACAGGTCTAATAATAAAAATAAAATATTAATATTAAACAAAATAATAAAAACATAATATTAAACATATTAATATTATAATTATTATTGTAAAAATATTAAACATATTAATTTTTTTATAATTATGAAACCATAATATTAAACATATTAATATTTTTATTAATATTAAACATATTAATATTTTTAATATTATGTAAAATTAATATGTTTAATATTTTTACAATAATAATTATAATATTAACTATTTACATATATTTTTTATTGAAAAAATACAGTAAATAGTTTATAGTATTTTTTTAATAAAAAATATATTTTTTGTTATAATTTTTTGTTCAAACTTGCTCAATTATTTTTAATCTTTTATTCTGATAATTGTGATTAAAAAAAATAACATTATACTGGACGCGGTCCGGTACAGCAGCTCCCCCAATTAGGAATTCTGAGTCTAAATATTCCGCTAATTTTGGGAAAAACTTTTGAGGTTAAAAGCTAACCATTATTGGATATTTTTCAGTGCGTTAAACTTCAAAATATTGTGAATTGTTTACTATAATTAGGTTTGTTATAAAATTATAATATATGGATGTTTAGATTCATTCCTCTCATCTTTGATATTTGAGTTTTTGAAACTCCTATGACCTTTGAGTTTTGAAACTTCTAAATATTGGTGGAGTTAGGTTGGGGTCCCATTCTGGGGGATATATATATATATATATATATATATATATATATATAGAGAGAGAGAGAGAGAGAGAGAGAGAGAGAGAGAAAAGGGCTGGGGATGAAGAAGGAGCAACGACGCGGGATCCTGACAGATTTTCTCAAGAATCCTACTGCTGATACACCTGGAGAATTAAGTGAGCATGCATGAATGTTACGAATTAATGATAGATAGATATATGAATTAATGTAGTGGATGATGATTAATTAATAATGCTCTTGATCTGGTAATATGGCAACAATTAATAGTGCTCTCTTATATGGCAAATGGCTCCACTGTTTTTGGGCGGAATTATATAGCAAGATTTTGCTGATCTTGGTTACTTTTGGTTTCGGTGTCATCTATCTTAATCTTGCTTGATATTTATACATGTATTTTTGATATTTTTATATATTAAAAAAAATATAAAAATATCAAAAATACATATAAAAATAATATTTTACTAACGATAAACTTGTCGAGAAAATAAAATTTATCCCACCATACATCTTAATATCACTCTCCTTAACTTAATGTAAAAATTAATCTTCTACTCCACCATGACCATCTTTTGGTTGGACCATAATAAACCTTGCTATAAGTCTCTATAAGCTGGCAAATATGCGAATCCTTAGCGTATCAATCAAGCTCTTAATGACTTTTTATTCATAATATTTAAATTAATTTTACACCATATTCAAATTGATCAAATGGTCCCTAGCTAGTGGAGCAATTAAATTATTTCTAACAGTCTCTATCGACTCATCTAACATGTTTTCTTTCCCTTTTTTTTCCCTGCAACTCTTTTATTTTCTTAAATTGAGATGACAATAATTAATGCATTGTACGTATTTTGTCCAAATACTGGGTAGTTAATTAAGCAACTATTAAACAATAGTAGTCTCGTGTTCTTTAGTGTCAAATCAAACATTTATTTGTAACCACTCGATCGATTTAGAAACTGAGAGTTTCATTTGATTTTTTTATATTTTTATCTTTATTTTTACACATATAGTGTAGTCCTTAAATACGCAGATAGTTAAAATGTACTTCAATCTAAATATCATATGTTTTGCTTAGAAAATGAAAAATAAATTTATATCAATTTTAAATATTTAGATTTCATAAATTAATTAAAAAAACTATATCATTAATTTAAAAGCAAAGAAAATAAAATATTTATGCATCACGTTTATTAATATTAATTTAAAATTAAAATCGTTTTTAATTATGTCCTAAATAACATCTTTAACATGTATAATACAACTATGTAAAAAAAAGGTTGATTGAAACTCTCATCTTGAAATCCATAAAAACTGACCCTGCCCAATCCAACTTAAAAGTATAATGCCTGCATGTGCTTTATTAATTTTGACCAACAAAGGGATTGGAACGTTTATTGATTGATTGATTGATGGCAAGCGGCAAATGGTAATTAATTAATAAATATTTATATGAATTAGCATTAGAATTAAATCAAAATATTCTGTTCATGGTTTATGATATATATGATCATTAAAAAAATGTCTTTAAATGAACTTGAAAGGTTGCTGTCGTCACTTGACCATCATATGGTGGTGCTTAAGAAACAACAATCCTAATATCATTGAAAAATTAGTCGTATAATACTTGAACACACGTTACATGTATACTGTAAGTTCTTTGCCTGACATATAAGACCTATAATATGCATATATATTTATGTGAGAATTATATAACTTTTTTTATGTGATAATAATTTTATTTTTTAAGAAATTTGCATTATATTAACTAGTACCTAATTCACATTGTACTCCAATTAGGTTAATACTTTTTTACATAGTTTATCATTTTAATAATTATATTGTCTAAAATAAAATAATTCATACGAATTTTAATAAAATTTTAAAATATCTGCCTTTTAAGTCTTCAAAATTGATTCTATATTTTAGACCAAAAGGAGTACGTACAATTTTGTTATGATATAAATTAATAATTATTTTTGGTTATTAATATAGGAACATCTTTAAGAAAATTAAACTTCTATATATTTGTTAAAGCATCAACCAAATATGAAGATAGTTAAAACGTCATGTAGATTTATGGTTTAAGACTTGCTTTTCTAGCTAAAAGTTTGAATTCCTCTCGACATATATAGTGAGAAGAGGCAAATATTAATTTAATGATCTAACATGAATCAAAATTAATGTTTGACATAATATCATACCCTTAATTATGTACTCAAAAAGAGAAAGATTAATGTACATACGGTAGGAAATATATATATATATATATATATATATATATATATATATATATATACCAAAATTTGGTATGCCTCCAAATTAGCAATAGTGCTTTAAACGTTTGACTTGGCGGCCCTATAGCTGAAAAGTAAGTAATTATTAATGAATGCCCCCATCATATCATTTTCAGTAAATGAATTGTATGCCATTATTAGGGCAGACTTTGGATTCTCTTACCAATAAGTGAAAAGGTCTCTGTTGCAGATAGGAGGGAAAAGGAGGGAGTAGTCTTAAGCTAATATGCAGTTAAAGAGCTAGGGTTATATAGAACAACGTACTCCGATGTTTGATATATAGAGAGGAAGAAACAGAGAAGGGACCGTGTGGCCTTTGACTTTGTTTTTTTGTTTCTCCATAAATATTGTATACTACTCCAGTCTAGAACAACCCCAAAGTCTTGTAAACAAACAAAAACCCCACCTTCAAGAACCTTTGCTAATTGCTAGCTAGTTCTGAGTGGAGAGAGAGAGAGAGAGAGAAAAGAAGTTAAGAGAGATGGGAAGAGCTCCTTGTTGTGACAAGGCAAATGTAAAGAGAGGGCCATGGTCACCTGAAGAAGATGCAAAGCTAAAGGAGTACATAGAGAAACATGGGACTGGAGGGAATTGGATTGCCCTACCACAAAAGGCTGGTAATAATTATTTACTTTAAAAGTTATATCAAGAGAAAAATTTCCAACAAATTAAACACCATGATTTTAATTTTGTTGGGTTTATATCGTTGTTTCATTTTTAATCTTCTTGTTTTGTTTGTTTGTTCGTATTGATCTCACATGACTCCTTGTTTGTATTAATTACATGTATTTATGATCCTGATGATCAGGGCTTAGAAGATGTGGGAAAAGCTGCAGATTAAGATGGCTCAACTATCTGAGACCCAACATTAAACATGGAGAATTCTCAGATGATGAAGACAGAATTATATGCACCCTCTTTGCTAACATTGGGAGCAGGTATATACTTTTATATGTCTATATAATTATAATTATACAATCTCATAAATTTTCTTTCCAGAGTTTTTCATTTCCCCATAATTTTCTGTTTCTGATCCATACACTATCAGTATTCATTAGTACCATCTCAAATTGGAGTTAGCAAAGTGGGCATAAAATGATCAAAGAAAGTTGCATACTCCAAGAAGATCTGCTAACTTTAGTTGTGGTGGCTTATATATATATGCTTTGCATGCATATGTACCAAGCTTTAGATCTCTATGGATATAGACTCTCTTTCAATTTCAAACAAAAAACTATTAAGTTATTTTGGCTCATAACTATATATATGGGAACTTATTCTCACCCAAAAATCAACAAATTGAAATTTGAGTGCAGGTGGTCAATTATAGCAGCTCAGTTACCAGGAAGGACTGACAATGATATCAAGAACTACTGGAACACAAAGCTCAAGAAGAAAATCCTCATGGGATCATCATCATCATCAATGCTCCCCAATCCTTATAATTCATCTCAATATCACAAAATTAGGCCTCCTAATTATCTGTCTTGTACGAACAATATTTACCCATCATCATCATCAATTTCATTTCTACAATCCCCATCATCATCACTAGCATTCAAATGCACTAGCAACAACACCACCAACAGTTATAATTACTCAACCCTAGCAACTCCTGCCAGGTCTACTTTCATAGCTGGTAATTATGAAACCTTGTCAAATAATATCATCTCATCATCAAACCACCTTCTACATCTCCAAACCCAAGATGGATTTGTGGGCCCCATCCAAAGTTCATATCAAGAGAAAGGCTTATCTCCTCTCATCATGTTTGGAGGAGCTGCTAGTGGTAGCTGCAGTAATTCTTCTGATGGAAGTAACAAAGATCAAGTTGAGTATCATGAACAGTTCATGCTCTTCTCTAATGGAGGAGGAAATGTTATTGATGGGACTAATAATATTATTCCTCAAGAAAAACAAATACATGGGGTGTTCAATGGTGGTGATCAAATTCCATTAGATTATAGTAATAGTACTCTTGAGGAGATTAAGCAGCTGATATGCACTAATCATGTCTCATGTGTAAATTCTAATCTCAATTTCTTTGTTGATGAAAACAAGACTACTACTGAGGAGGAAAAAGTTATGATGTACTACTGATGTTGATTGTTGTTAGTGCATATCAATCAGCAGCAGATTTGATATATAGGGTAAGGTATGGATCGGATGACCAGAAGTGCTAGTACTTGGAGATTCTAAAGTAGGCATTGTGGGGAATATGAGTTATTTTGCTTCTTTTTCTCCTTCTGATTGGAACAACTTTTTGGGACAGTACATGGTAGTGGTAAAAGTTTCCTTTCGGCAGTATTTCTTTTTGGGAAATTATGTGTTTGTTACTACAGTCTTAACTGCATCCCCATCCATTCAGATATGAACTAGTAGTAGTAAATGTTATTGAAACTAGAGTAGGCTATATTCTTTAAGAAAAACTTATTCAAACCCAAAACATCCCAATTTTTAAGCATATATTCCTCTTTATTCCATGAATACATGTATATATATATATATATATATATATATAATGTGAATCTGGACAAGCCAAGGTGAGAACTTGAGGATCTTGGATTTTTGTGGGCATCAGAGTTTTTAAGTTCATTGATGAAGTTGATCCTGATCCCAGAGTCTTCCTTTTAAAAATACGCCTCCTTAATTTTCAAAACCAACAGTTAATTATAATAATAATGAGTGCTTAAACCCGAAATTGACATCTCATCGACATCATAAAATAATGTAAAATCTTGATCATACATGTCAAACAATTCATGTCATTTATATTAACTAAAAACTAATACAGTATAAGATTTAATAGTCATCCAGTATGGGCTGCGGTGTAGCAGCATTCCATTATTCTACAATATATGGTTTTTGTATGGATTAATTTGGTTATACATGTGATCAGCCTGTTTCAGTCACTGATAAACTTCTGATCAGAACCATTTCTTTAGGAAATAAATTCATTATAAAAAAATCCAACTTGGGGAACATAGATTTAAAAAGAAAAGATAAAAAATGAAAACATCTTCGAAGCAAGGAATCCTCATGGGGAAACAGTAGTTATATATAGGGATATAAATGAATTAAGTTGAGTCGAGTATTGAGTCGTTCAGATTTGGTTTACAAAATTATTGAGTATAAAATAAAGTTTTGAATTTCGAGCAAATATGATCTGACAATCAATTGAAAATTACAATTTAAAAAAATTTAAGTAATTTATTAAACTTTAAAATTTACTCATATTTAAATTATTTATATTTAAAATTGAGTTCGAATTCGAATTTTTAATCAAGCGAATACGAATTGTATTCGAGATTCATTTTACGGCCTTAGTTATATACACTCCAAGGCTCCAAATAAGTGAGATATTTTGGATGCATGATTGGTTTTTACTGTATTAATTGTTTGGGCAAAGATTAAGATTATTTAATTTACCCTGTAGAAAATTAAAAAAGTCAAGCTCTCTTGGAAGATGAATGCATTGACCTCTTCATCATTTTGTTTGATTAGAATAAATTAAATTTAGGGGTTTGACAGCTGTTTGGGGGAAAAGTTTTCCAAGAATGTCTTATCTAGTGAAATGTCAAAAAGATGTTGCACCTACTGAACCAAGAAAGGTTGATAAATCTCTGGAAAATTCTAGGGGAAAAGTTTTTGGCGACCGGTCCAAATTTTTTTTTTTTTTTTAAATATCTTCCAAATAATTTATAAGATTTATTGGAACTGAAATTTTTACAGAATAAAGTGTTTTGGGTGTCATTTGGATACATATAAAAAATATGTCTGTACAGATTTTATTCTGTACAGGCATATTTTTTACATGTATCAAAATGACATCTAAAATACTTTATTCTGTAAAAATTTCAGTTCCAATAAATCTTATAAATTATTTGGGAGATATTTAAAATAAAAAAAATTTGGACCGGTCGCCAAAAACTGTCCCCCTAGAATTTTCCTATCAGTCCTTCTACGGCGACAGGATTTGAGTGACCGGTCTAGCGACCGGCCGAAATTTTTTTTTTTTTTTTTTTTTAAAATATCTCCCAAATAATTTATAAGATTTATTGGAACTGGAATTTTTACAGAAAAAATTGTTTTGGATATCATTTGAATACACGTAAAAAATATGTCTGTACAGTCCAAATGATATCCAAAACACTTTTTTCTGTAAAAATTCCAGTTCCAATAAATCTTATAAATTATTTAGGAGATACTTAAAAAAAAAAAAAAAAAAAAAATTCGGCCGGTCACTCAAATCCTGTCGCCCAAGACTTATTCTTTTCCTATACACTATGTACAATACATGTGAAGAGAGGATACTAGAAATTAACAGAAAGTTCGTGTGTTTTATTCCACTTTCTTCCTATTGTACTTGTTACTATTTGTTTGAAACTCAAACAAACTGTAATAAGGAACTCCAAACACCAGATTATATGGGTCGATAAAAATAATAATAATAATAATAATAATAATAATAATGCTAATTCCGATACAATGTTTCCAAGGACACAGAGAATATCTGGGACTAAAGAACTAAACAACTCCAATGTAGAAATCTATTATATATACTAAATCACAGTTTTTGACACAATATATTGACATCTGTCATTCTAAAAATTAAACACATGTCCCTCCTAATTAATACTCCTATTTATCTTATACTAAAAACTCAACACCTGTCCACCCTAATTAATGCTCCTATTTATCTTATACAAATACGTAGGATACAGTAAAAAAAACTAAATTTAATTCTCAAATCCACTAAATATATTTTCAAAATTCAAAAATTTATTATCTATTATCTATTATCTATCTATCTATTATTATTATTATTATATATACTAAATCACAATATATTGACATCTGTCTTTTTAAAAATTCAACACATGTCCATTCTAATTAATGTTCCTAAATATCTTTTACCAAAATACTCTTTACAACAGTGCCGCTCTAAAATAACTACCGGAATCCTATCTTCACTTTGGCGTTCAAATAACAACTGAAAACTTATCCTATCTTTAATTTTGGCGTTCAAATTCGTTTAAATAACAATTGAAATCTTATCTTCATTTTTGACGTTCAAATAACAACTGGAATCCTATCTTCAATTTTGGCGTTCAAACGAGAAAGAATAATTAGCCCCAAATGTAATCAGAGAAGCCCTAAAATTCCTCAACACCCCCATCTTCCCCACTCAAAACCCTAGCTTTAGCTGGCCGGAACCCATCTAAATTATCCCAAGCCCTGTCCTGGGCCGCCCACCCGAAGCCACCACCGTCCATCCCCATTCTCATCGCTGACACCTCCGATCCAGCTTCCCTCCGCCGCCTCGCCGCCCAAACCAAGCTCATACTCAACTGCGTCGACCCATTTCGCCTCTATGGAGAGCCAGTTGTTGCCGCCTGCACGGAGTGCGGCACCGATTACTTGGACATATGTGGTGATCCGGAATTTATGGAAGCATCGTACCACGACAGAGCTGTAAAAAATGGTTCTTTAGTGTTTTCGGTTTGTGGGTTCGATTTCGGTTCCGGCTGAACCCACCACCGTCTATCCCCATTCTCACCGCTGACACCTCTGATCCAGCTTCCCTCCGCCGCCTCCGCGTTCAAATGATGAATCGGAAGAAGCATACCACGGCAATAATTAGCGCTTTGTTTGGAATTTTACCACATCAAGACTTAGGGCTTTGTTTGGAATTTTCGAAGCTGCGAGAGCAGGGTGTCATAGGTCTCCTGGGCTTTTGTTAGGGTTTTGCGTCAAAACAATCCTAACATAGCTTCCAAAGATTGCTCCTCTTTCTCCTCATGACACATTTTCTGGTACGTTTCGGAAAAACGGTAGCTTTTCTTTTAATTGTCTCTTAATTTGGCAAAAAATATTGGAAGAAAAAAAAATAAGAACAATGAAGCGAACTTATGAGTATGGTAGCTTTTCTTTCAATTGTCTCTTAATTCATAAAATATGTTCTATAAAATCTATTAAGTTTTCATGATCAACTTATGAGTAATTTGCAGAGAAAATTTCCGCTGCGTATGGTAGCTTTGGCTACTGCCGGGTCAATACTGCTTTATTCAAACCCCCGCTTTGATTCTGGTGAGCCGTTTTCAGTTTTCTTTTAATTTTCTGTTTGGTTTCTTTAATATGTGATGTGAATCATGATGTGGGGAGTTGTTTGATCAGATTGTTGCTAAAGGGCTGCTGCTGCTGCGGCTGTGGCGTGCACAATTGTCTCATTCCCTTACTTCCGTTGGTTCCCGGATTGGGTTTGCTTACTGATTTGGGTTGTTCTTCCTATTATTTTGGTCTGTTTTCATCTGTTGCTGAAATCCATGGTTGGGGCTGGCAGGTATGATCTCAATTGACCCATTGACTGGGTCTGATTTTTTTGTTTCGCCTAATGTTTATGTTTCCAATCCTTTCAATATTTATTTCCCCTAATGTTTCCGTAATTGAGCACTTCATTTTTTATTTTGTTATTTGCATAATTATTACTATTAGGATTTTGATTTTGATATGTTTTTGTTGGTAATTTATTATTTGTATATTATGTTGTTCAATACAGTCTCTTTACTTCAGTGAGGAAATCTTTCAATCAAATGCACTCTCTTCAATAAAGAGAAAAAGAAGCAAATCTGGTCTGAAAGGTCTGGATTCAAGTATCTCATCTCAGGTATGTCCCTGGTCAATGGCATAAATTGAATCTTATTCTCTACCTGCATTCTCCGGTTGTAAGTTTGAAGGTTAACTTCTGAAGCATTCTTTCTTCATTTTCTGTAGTATAAATATTTAATCCCTGCATCCCATTTAATGTCCCCTTTTTTTGGGTCTTAGAGGAATAGGGCTTTGTTTGCTCTACGTTCATCTTCTTCGGATCTTAGATTGTGTGAAAATTTTAATTTATTGTCTTTAATCGAATGAAGGTCCAGCTATGAGGGTTTTAGGCTTATTGGCTTGTGTTTATTGACTACTTTCCTTTTTATTCTATGTGTTTCAGACTTTTATTTGTGGAGACTGATGTTTTTTTTTGTTTTTTGTCTATTCATGGTTCTTGCTACAAGGGTTTCTTCTTCAATGTTGTCTGATTCCTAGAAAATGCAAGTCTCTTTGAATACCATGATTTGAGTCATTGCCCTGTGGAGGTATGTAATTGCTACTGTGTAGCTCAAAACAATTTTATCATAGAAAATAAACAGTGGAGTTGTTTTCTTTTGATCATTCTCAGGTGTTGTGACTGCATGCCTATTCCAATTAAGGTTACTACGATTTTTGAGTATGTGTTATAATACTTGCGATGATCTTATGATTGTTGTTCAAATAAGGATTTTGCGTCTCCTTTTTCAAGATGTGATAAATAGAAAACATCTTGAAAATAGACAACTAATTCCAAGCTATATTTTGGATCCTCAGTCCTTAATCCGCCCCTGTGGGCCTAAGTCATGGTTGATGAAATATGAGCTCAGTGCCACTTGATATTGTGATTTTCTATATTAAATTCCTTTTGTGAAACCTATTACTGAAGTTTGTTGTTTTGCTCTTCACGATATTCATTCTTTTACAAGCGAAAAATATAAACAGAGCATCTATTTTTTTACCGAGTTACCTGCAACCATCTATTTTTTGGCTTGCAGACTGTTTTTAGCTGATAACTTTATCGGATGTACATGTTCAGGGGAAGACCTCCTTCAATTGTCAGTAAGAGTATGGGTGTTCTTGAACTATCTGGCAAAGGCAAATCTGCCAAACCAGCCAGAAGGCTCTCTATACCTACGAAGGCAATTTCTACATACTTCAGGTTTACAATAATTTTGCAACTATTTTCAATTATTTTAATGTGTATTTTTCATCTTTAAGCAGAAATTACTTTATCTATTTACCCTTTTCCTTTATTGTTGAATGTTTCTCTCAAAATTACAGTTTTAGTTAGGGTGCTACCTCCTGCTGTAGCAATTCACGTATGCTTGTGAATGATAAGGGAAAAATGATATACAGTTGTGCTGCAAGTATATCTCAAGTATAGTGTATTTTATATTTGAAAGGGTATCTTTTACTTTGAAAATATCATTGTTATAACTGTTGTAAATTCGGATTAGTTTGTTTGAAGCATTAGAAGTGTGTCTGGAATTACTATTTTTAGGACCAGTTCGTTTTATACTTTTATTGTGTTTGGAGCACTGAAATTGTAATTTCGATCGGCTTATAAAACTCAAATTTATTGTATTAAAAATAGTGTGGCAGTTTGGACATATAAACTGTGTTTTTGAAATAAATAAATTGCGTTTGAAATCATTTATATTTAAATTCAAGAAAGTTTTAAAAAACTGTAAAACTCTAGAGCAACATACACTTCGTACTTTAAATTTATTATATTTATAACTTAAATAAACTCCATTTAATATATAATAAGTAAATATTTTAAAGAGTCATGTATTGCGATAAATTTATACCCAATTACAATTACGAAGCATATCAATACATGTGGTTAGTAAAAATTGTAAGAGGGTCACAGTTATTACATCTCTCAAAAAATATTACAACTAATACTTATCTACGTGCAATTTTGCATCCTGATGCTTCATAACTGTGCCTCAACATTTTAGATTTGTCAAGCTTTTTGTGAAGACATTTACATGTTGTGATGCATGACATAAATATAATTATATGTAGGGGCTATAAATATTTTTTTAACTCAGTTTAATCATTTAGATGTCTAATGTTGTAATTTAAATAAATATGTATGAGCTTAATGTTTGTTGTATCAAGGGTTGTAGCCTTTTTATTTATAATTTTGTTATGTTTGAAGGCTTTGAGTACGAGTAGTGTAGTTATTTACATGATTGCTCTCCAGTTTTTGATTCTTTCCTTTGTTGGTGAATGTAATTTGTTGGTGTTTGATAGTACTGTATGCTTACTGTGGGAACCAACATCAGTGATATTGATCATCAAGAGTCGGGGACTATATATGTGTTTGCAACAATAAAATAGAATCTGAAGTGCCAAAGGAGGTGACCATTCACGTGACTGGTATGAGACACAAGCATAACCTTTCTTTAGAAGACCAAAATAAAAAATCAAATGCCTTTCATTATTTTCCTTTCTTTTTCACTATGCTTTATTTATTCAATAATATTTGTGTGGAATTTTTTTTTTAACTTATTTAATTTATTAAATTCTAAATTTAAAAATTAATAAAAATTTATTTAATTTTAATTAACATATTTTTTTTGTAAACTCTTCTGTTTAAATGAATAAAATTGTTTTCCAAATTTTAAATTAATTCACATCACAATTTTTGTTATAAATTTGTATAAGTTTATTATGATAAAAGGTAAGAATTGCTTTTTTGAAAAATGGAGGTAGTACTACGCTACCATTTTACAACCTTAATATAAAATTATTTACTAGATTGGATTGTCAATACTCTCTATAGGAAAGAAAAAAAACCCCATGTATATATAACTGTGATTTTATTTCATTAAATAGCTCTAAAGTTTAAATATGTAATAGTTGATTTAATTATTCTTCTGTTTGTTTATATGTAATAATTTTGAAATATTATTTAAATATGGAAGTATATTAATAATTTCAATTTAAAATTTATTAGTATAGTTTTTTAGCATTTTATTATTTATATTAATAATTTTTATGTCATGTATAGATAACGATTTTATTTCATTAAATGGCTCCAAAATTTAGATATGTAATAGTTGATTTAATTATTATTCTGTTTGTTTATATGTAATAATTTTGAAGCCCAACACGTCATAGGAAAGTCAGCTTATGAATTGAGGGAACAATTGATTAAAGGTAAAATTAAAATAGAAAAAACACAGTTCATATTTAAAGTATACAGTCTTAACCTTGTGTACATAACTGTTGTTAATTCATGTTTTTTAAATGCGTTAAAGGACGGAGACTGATTGTTTTCCGGATGAACTCAATATATTGTTGCAAAAGAGGTTCTTTTTCAAAATACAAATATCATCTTATAATTTGAAGGTAAATTATGCGACATACACAATTGCTTGGATGACTAACGATGAAAAAATAATTGAATCATACACAAGTATATGTGATGAACCTCTGGTACTATTATTTGGCTGAAGTTGAATCCTACAATAAATTTGTTTTTACATATGAAAAAATAATTGAATCCTACATAATTTTAATTTTGTTACTACAGTCTATACATGGTGAGTCAATGCTCGATGTTGTCAACTGTGTCACACCTATAAACAAAAGGCCTATACATTCAATCAACGATGATGATGTACAAGGATCTCAGTCAACTGATGTTGAAATGTCAACCAACAAAATGTAAAAGAAGATCAAAATTGATAAAGATGTCAACTTTACTGCTTCAATTAATTTAATTCATTATCTCATTTTACTGCATATCTTGGTTGTTTTAAATATTAGAAACTTCTAAATACAATTAGTACGTTGATCTTTGAGTTTTTAATTTGGATTATTTGGATGTTCTGTGTGAAATTTGATCATCACACAATAATTTACCATCTTTTTATTATATTTTAATTTCTTAATTGTACGTACATATTTATCATTAAAAATTTGAATAATCCCGCAGCAACGCGCGGGTTTGTATCTAGTTAACTCTAAAGTTGTAAATTTATTTTGGCTATTATATAGTGTAACTTGAAAAGTAGTTTTATATGCACACCACAAATATTATAAAAAATAAAGTATTTTAATATATGAATCTATGAACATTTTACATACCATTGTTACGAGTTCTACTATTTGTGCACATAAAAATTATTTTTTATAATTATTTTTTATTTGTTTGATTATTATTTATTTTTACCCAAAGCCATAGGCAAAATATAATATGCCCGTGTGCATGCACGTGGGTTGTATATATACTTGTGTGTAATTGAATATGCATATTTATATGTTGCAATTGCGTGCCGCTGATAGAATATGCACATATGCATATAAGCACGCATATGTATGTATATCTATGTATGCGTTTATATATGTTTTGCCATTTGAAACTCATTTGGTACCAAAAATTTGATATATATTTTATAGATAATAATTGGTACCATTAATTGGATAAACACATAAAAATAGATTATTATGTACATATAGATACAACATTTTTTGTACATCGAACACCAATTATGTACAGACCGAACAGAACACAGTTAGAACAGCCGAGCAATTCATCTACAAAAAGTCCCATTGCCAGAAGACCTTGTCTACAATCCCCCCACCACTCCGAACGGCAAGATGGAGTGTTTCAGAAGCCGGAGGAACCCCCCAAAGTAGTGGCACTGCAACTGTCATGGTTAGTTTTTCTTGCAAACCGCCCTTACTTGCCTTTTCTGCAGTTACTACCTGACCATTGCGTAAACACGTCAACGAGTCAAACAGGGAAAGTTGGATGCTTCTGAAACTAAATTGGTAAAAATTGGTAAACAGCTCTTTAACAAAATTTCAGAAGGGAGATTCCAACATTAAAAAACTACTGCCTAACAGGTACCAACCTACTCATCCACAAACAAAGAAAGAAAGAACCAAGTCATATGTCTTTGAAACACAACTTCCTTTCCCAAAATCAACTGCCACTACCACCAAAGTTAATCCCAACTAACTCAACTCTCACGGGAACAATAAGACCATCTACACTAGAGAAAATCCATAAAATCATCAACAGCAATCAAAAATAGGAAAGAGATTGGATATATATGCTCAAAAATCAAACCTGTCTTTTAACATGATCATGTTATCCCATCATGAGTAAACTTACTCCTGTACTACCTAACCCCCATGTACTTGGGCCTTTTGGCATTTATAGAGTGGATTTGTTTGCTAATCAAAAAGGGAAAAAAATGTCACCCATCTATTTATCTATTATTGGAAACTCAATTCAATTAACTTACTATATGCTGTATTATATGAAAGACAAGTGGCCTGCCCAGATGCACTTTTGAGAGGGGGATTGGGGTTGTTTTTTTTTGGTTGGGGGGGGGGGACACTAGAAAAGTAAACTAAACAGTAGAAAAGGCATTAAACTGTGCTCCCAAAACTCACTTATATGTTGAATTCTTGAGGTTTGGGCTACACGCCATAACACCTAATGAAGACTAAATCTAAGTGGCTTTTTGTAATATTGATATTTATTTGAAAAGGGGATACATAAAGCAGGCTTTGCTTTCACATGTTTCCAGCAATCAAATGATCAAGTGGTCAATTGAAATAATTTGACACAAAAGAGTCTACATACCTCTCCACCATGCTCCAAAACAGTGTCCTCCACAACATCACTTAGCATCTCAATGGAACGACAAAACCCAATGATACAAAGCCTTCTGCCGGTATCAAGCCCCTACAATGATAAATTCTTGGATAAGTATATAATATCTTTGATATATCAAGAAGTCTGATATTAAAAAAGTAAAAGCAGTTTTTACATTTGTTGCTGCAATATCAAAGAGAGCACCCAAACATAAGCCTTGAGCTGGATCCATGTAGTCACTCTCTTGATAGCGTTGGAATCTTTGAGAAGTCTTTACTTTCCCTTGTTTCCTCTGCATGCAAAAGATACACCATTGTGTAGGCAAATGCACTGTTCAACAATAACATCATCTTTCTCAAAAGAACAATGACTTCACTGTAAAAGATGGGGCATAAGATATAGCTCGAAATGGCATAACTCCAAATGCCACCAGTTGTGTCCAAAGCTAAGTTTAGTGTTTCAGAAATTTTCAAGAAACTGGAAGGTTAATTCTCATGTGGGGAAAAGAACATAGCTGTTATTGATGTCATGGGCCTCTATATATGGCTTTATTTTACAGTTCAATTGAAGATCTAGCTTCTGACCTATCCTCATATCAATCAAAAGGTGTACTGAGTCACAACTTTCCCATTTGATAAAACACAACTCACTAGGAATTAGTCCAAGGTAGCGGCTTCAGCACAGAATACATGAAAATATTATAATTTGAGTCACGCGTACGAAAGCTTATAAAGACTTTGACAAGGCAGCTATGGCACTATATCTTCCATATAATAATGGACTGTAAACAAACCCCATAGCCCAACTGCACAAGCCGACTTGAGTAAATCCAACTCGGCTCCGCTACTCGAGTTTAGCTTGGTTTGTAAAGGATTCGAGCTGAGGGTTTTGGTATATTTCCACTCTGACTCATTTAAGTACTTGTCTCTGCTCGATCTGGCCTGGTATTACCAAAGTATCTGAGTACTTTCAATGATATATATTATTTAATGCATATTTTATAAGTTCGCAACTCAACACCTAAGTTGTAAGATACCCAACTCAACTTGGTGCACCTAGCTCACGAGATACTCGATTACCTACTCGACTCGAGTTCCTAGTTTTTAAAACCCAACTCAACAAAAATAAGTAACCAATCAACAATACCCGACTTGCCTCCACTAAAAATAATCAAGTACTCGACAATTCTCGACTCTACTTGACTTGATTCAATTCACAACTCTAAACTAATTATAAAGGAAACTTAAAAATTACCCTCAAAGATCATGTGACTATAATTTGGCCCCTAGTTTCATTTTTTATTAGTTTGGTGAAGGTTTCACACTAATTGTAAAAACTGAATCAAATGGAAGCATGCGCGTGAAAATAAGATCTTTATCCTTTATCAAGTACCCATATTTTCACTATACTTTTCAGGTCAAAAATTTATCAATTGATTAACACTCGATATAATTTTTAATATATCCTAGCTCTTTTACGCAGCACAACCCA
Source organism: Panax japonicus (assembly GCA_020205505.1). Taxonomy (NCBI): domain Eukaryota; kingdom Viridiplantae; phylum Streptophyta; class Magnoliopsida; order Apiales; family Araliaceae; genus Panax; species Panax japonicus. The sequence continues at coordinate 12,423,385 of CM035093.1, read as the reverse complement.
CTTCATAGCCAATCTACCAAAATTCAAGTATTCAACACAGTAACCACCACCTAACCTCAATCATGGCTCAACTAGGACATCAAGGACCAACAGGTACATTACCGGATTTATTAGACAGTTGGCTTGTCTATTCATTAAAAACCTCAGCATATGGAAATTGTTAAACGTGTTAGATAATTGAAATAACCTTGTGGGGGGGGGGAGATGATGTTTTCCATCCAGCGGTGGAAGTCGTAGTTTGGGGTTGAGGCAGTGCTAGACTATGCTGACAAAGACAAAGAAAGAAAAAAGAAAGAAATTTAGAGAAAAGAGAAGAAATAAGGCAATTAATTTTTCCTGAATGAAGTCTCATTGACTATTTTGCCATTTTAGATGGTCACAACTCACAAATTCAAAATATGTGATTAAGTTTGAATTCTATTTTAAAAAATTCCATCTGTTGAACTCACTCATGATTAGAATAATAGAATAAGTAAAAAGTGGGTCTAACTCTTGGTAGGCGCTGCCTACTCACTTAGACAATGCTCTAAACACAAAAGTGTGCAGTTCCACCCCCTTACGGGCCACACTAGAAATAGTTGAAGACCTTCAAGGAGGGCATTGCAAAAAAATTAACAGATTTCTATCCACGCCTTTTCTATTCTTCGATAGTTTAAGACCTTCAGGGAGGGCATTGCAAAAAAATCACTTACAATGTGTGAAGAGAATTGGCAGACACTTCTGGGAACTTTATATTTTTTTGCTGTTTATTATTCAAATGATGTATTAAAGTAGCTAAATCATACCCCATCTTTTCTTATCAGTAAAATATAGAGATATAATTTACAGGAAAAAATTAAAAAAAAAAAACAAATTTTTGACATACATCTGAAGAAGGAATTTGCCTAGGGATCATGGATCCACCAATTTGAATGAGTCCATCAGCAGTGAACAACGTGATTCTTTCCTCAGGAACCCACTGAATGCCTGTTAGCAGAATCACCAAACGGTTAATTTTGATATGTTAACTAATAATCCAATTATTATTATAACAATTGATGAAGTTTGCATTTATCATTTCCGATACCAATTCATGGAGCACATGCACCCAAGAATAAGAAACCTTATGAAGAAGAAGAGAGATGGGTCCTTTTCACTGTCAACAATATTTAGGCCAATTCACATTTTTTTCTTGTTTTTGTTTTAACATAAATAACAGCTGCAAAGCCCAAACTCTTAAAGGCAAATTGATTTATGAAGATATTACTAATTAATGAACCATACAATACAGTTTAAACACTGAAAAATACTTGAGCAAACATGTAATAATTAAATAATATAATATATATATATAAATATTTAGCAAGCATTTATCAAAATAGTTAATTTCTACACAAAGAAGGTTTTTCTTTTTCTCTTTTGTTTCCTTTAAATTAACGTTGGGAAGGACCAAAAGACCTACAAGTTCACCTTCTTTTTTGGTTTAAAAACTGCAGCAAAGTCCAAACCCATATACCTATATTACTTTTAGATGAAAGTCAACACAGTTTAAGAAGAAGCTGTAAATACTCATGGGAGTGTGTACTATTTAATTTTGGAGAAAAAATATATAGAAAGGTTCAATTAGAAAACTATTATCAAAATAGTTAATTTCTGTACAATGAAGGTTTTTTCTCTTTGAAGTTAAAGGAACTGGTTTTCTCCAAAATAAGTTTGATGAAATCCTAATTCCTAATGCCAGGTTTAGAAACAGCACCTAGAACACAACGCTTCAACAAATGATAGAATGCAAAAATTTCTGTAAGGTGCAAACAATGCTAGGGATTAATGAGTATTCAAATTTCAAGCCGGACCACTAATCTAATAAACCAGAGAGTGCCTAGAGATTTTTCAACTTTAAATTGTTTACCAGACTGACTAAAATAAATGTGAATACAATTATACACGTATATCGGATTCAACACATGAATGCAATGAATATAATACAACTAGTCATCATGTAATAAGTTCAACTAGGTTTTAAAACTTCAAATGTTGATCATCATCAAACTCATATGCAAACCAGCTATAAGTCACAATTGTCAAAGAGATTAAGTTAAAACTGTGTTCTTTATTTTATATATATTATTTTATCTTTTTGTGCATGCGCACACCCAATTTTATGTACAAGTGCATAATAATATATGTATACTGTATACATTCAATACAATTATCACAATGAAATGAAGCCACTAAGCCATGATCCAATTAGCCTCCTTCCGTTCCACAAAAAGAGTCATTCTACCATAAATTTGTGAAATCCTAACCGTCAAAATTTGATATAAATTCATTTGATTTTAGTTAATAATGTACAATCTAAATTATTGTAAGCTATTTAAAAAGTACTACTAAAACAATATTTATTATATTCAAATTTTACATGAATCACATTAGTTTTGAATCAACTAATTTTAGTGCGAATGTATTTTGGAAAAATAAAAATAAAAAATTAGACACTGTTTGTGCAAGACAACAAGTACATACAATAATTGACATAAAAGAATTCATATATATACTAAAAAATCAACAATTCCACACTATAAGGACAACATAAAAGGAAAAAATTGTTGAGATGTCGAAAACTTACCACCGTCTCCATGGGAGGACTCCCAGGGGAAAAAGGCAAACGAATCGTCTCCGAGGAAGTTACCGCCGGAGTCAGAAGCTCTCACAGAGAAACGGACATACCTGGACGAAGAATTTAAACTGGGAAGAGAGAATCTACGAAAGGAGAAAAGAGAAGTAGTAGAGATATATGATGATTGTTTAGAGCGAGAAACAAACGATTTAAAATGCGAAGAAGAAGACGAAGAGAAGGTAGAGAAACAGAGAGGAGAAGTTTCCGCCATTGGAGATAAAAGACAGGAGGTCGGGATCGGTAACGAATGAATCTGTAAAATTTGGAGGAAGGACAAGGAAAAGGGAGAAAAGTTGAAGCCACATAACGGGTGACACGTGTACAGGAGGGTCGGTTATTACTATAGGTCTCATTGTTTGATTGGTTGCAAAATATAGAGGAACATCAACTTCTCAAATCTTTTAACGATGGATCCCATAATCAATCAATACAAGTTATACATAGGGTGAAAATGAGCCCGAGTCGATCCGAATATCCTAATGTTCAAGTTCGATTCGGATAAAAAATTTGTGTTTAAGTTCGACTCGAATTCGAACTTATAATTTATAAGACTGCTCAAGTTCGACTCGTAAATTACTTGATATTACTCAGCTCGGAGTTACTCGACTCGTTTTTAAAGCGAGTAATTCACGAACCTTTCTATTCGAGCTCGAGTATGAGATGGATCACACCAAAATGAGACATAAAGTGAAAACAAAGAAAAACTTCAATTTGATTTATATATAAAAATACATATGTTACAAATATTACAATGATAAATTTACAATATTAATTATTCTATGATACAATTTCAAATAACATCATTACATTTATCCAATCTCTTACATACACATCACCAGTTTTTTAAGATGTATCATCCATTTGCATTATAGGGCAAGTCGAAAGAAAGTCATGCAATTAAATTAACAAATCAGATGTTAATTGGCAATGGCTGCTGTCTTCCTCTGGAGCTCTTCCTTGTTTACCCCCACAATTTTGTCAACTTCTCGTCCATTTTTTAGGAAAAAGAAAGTGTTGGAAATGAGATTTGAATGAGAAAATTGACTCGGATCGGGTCGTGGACTCGGGTCGGGTCGTGATCGTGACGGGCGGATTTTTTATACTACGTCGTTTTGACGACGGTTACACGCCAACGGATTCTATAAATAAGCAGTGTGGGGCATTTCTGAAAGATAATTTTTTCCCTTCTCTTTCCCGTTTCAGAAGTCCCGTTCCCCGTTCATTTCCTTCCTTCCCCGTTCTGCAGTATAGAATCCCGTTCTGTTATGTTACTTCCCGTTTTCCGTTTCTGTCAAACAAAGTCCCGTTCTGACAGACTCCCGTTCTGTAGCAATTCCGTTCTCGTTCTACACTGCAAAATCTCGTTTTGCACTGCAAAATCCCGTTTTCTGCAATAAAATTGTGCAGTAAGTTTTCTTATGTTTTCTTCATGCATCATTATTATTGATAGTAAAAGTTCGAGTACATAACATAGAATTTGCGTTCGATGAATTCTTAATTTTGCAATGCTACTAATTAATAATTGAAATCCGTTTTATCTTGGGAAGCAATTATTCAATTAACCCTTAGCATCTGTGGGGAAATAAATTTGCTTTAAGGAGACTTTGTGAATTCAAAGGACTCGAATTTATATTCATCATTTTACAAGTTATTTATGTTCTGCATAATTTATTATTATTATATTTATATGCATTATTAAATAATACTATATATTACAGATAACAGAAAGCTGGAGTGGCTTTGATATCCCATGATGTACTAAACTCCTGCATTACAGCATAATACCAAACTCATAAACCAAGAGACTGATGATATGAAGTGCAAGCGTGAATGCTTATCGACAATGTTCAATTAAATGATTTTCTTCAAAAATATACTTTTATTAATTATTTGGTAGATTATGTACTCCCTCTCTTTTTCACAAAAAGAATTCCCGAGTCCTCTTTTTATCATGCCACCACTACTATTATAAAAACTTACTAGGGTAAATATGAACAAAAGTAAATCCTTAATTGGACTGCGTGTGGAACAGGAGTAGGAACAGGAGAGGAAAACTCAATCCTCGATTCATTGGCCCATTTATAATTCTCGAACGAGTAGGAACTGTGGCCTATAGAATCGCCTTACCGCCAAGTATGTCTCGTGTCCATAATATTTTTCAAATATCTATGTTACGTAAATATGTGAAAGACCCGAACCATATTATTGAATTAGAACCGGACGAGATAGAGGAAGATTTAACGTATAAAGAGTTACTTGTTAAAATCTTGGATAAGAAGGATCATATTCTACGCTCCAAGGTTATACCTTAAGTCAAAGTTTTGTGGAGAAACCACGATGTGGAAGAAATGACCTGGGAGTTAGAATCTGAGATGAAGTCAAGATATCCTCACTTCTTAGATATACCAGGTACGTACCCTAATTTCGAGGATGAAATTTCATAAAGAGGGGAGGTTGTAAGACCCTAACTTTTATGGATAAAGATTAATTTCTCTCGAAATATATTTTTGAATATTATGGTGTGGATATGATATAATGTTATAGTTGTGAGTAATATTTACAAAAGTTGCAAAGTAAGCAAGTGGTTATATAATATTCGATTAGTCGGGGAATATTCGTTTTAACAGGGAATATTCGTACGACGGCACAATCATTGGTGGACCCCACAACGGAAGTATTGTCGTAGTAAGAAAACGACAGAATTATCTTTTTATAAAAATAACGACGGAAGTGTTACCGTTAAAACTGTTGAACTACCCAGTAGTAAAAGTAGAGTAATACACGTGGTTGCATAGTAGCACATGGTATTGGTTATTGATGCTTATGTGAGAAGTCACTCAGTTATACTCAATTATTGCTACAGAAATTGCTGCATCATATCTCTCATATTATTGATTCGATTATTGTCACAGTATTATATGCATAATATGATATATTATTAAATCAATAATTAAGACGACAAAGTTGTTCATATTATTAAATTGCAATATTTACAATGTCTAGAAGTTCTGTCAAGGAGAGGTTTGGTCACCTAATTGCGCGCCAATAGAGAGAAATCCTTATTGGGAACGACCTGGTTGTTAAATATTGTGAGTGATAATATCATTGATGAATAAGTTCGTGTTGATTAAAGATGAATTTGATAGTTTTATTGTGTTGAAATTATTTGTGTTAGTGGAAATCGACATTTATTTCGATAATAATTGATGTCTGGAGGTTATACTGTTTAATCGGGTATTCGGGACACTTTTCGTGTCGGAGTACTATTCATGAATTATTATTCACGAGTTACTATTCATGAGTTACTATTCATGAGTTACTATTCATGGGGTACTATTCACCCAAAAAATATATTTCTTTTCGGTCCAAATCATTTTTAGGTATAATATTATTCCATGAGGAGACGTGCTAATTTTTCAGACTGTTGGTTGAAATTATAATAGTAAATCAATATAGATCGTTGATTTAAAGTTTTAATGGTAACTTGTCCCTTCAGTTTTCCAAGAGTTATTTGTCCCTTCAGTTTTTCAAGAGTTATTTGTCTCTTCGGTGTTTCAAGAGTTAATTGCCCCTTCGTAAATAGTAGTTGTCTGTTCAATATTACCAAGAGTCATTTTGACCCATCGTTAAGACCAAAAGCCACTTTCAGTTCTTCTATAAATAGAAGCTCATTCCTTCATTATTTCTTATGAATTCACTGAAACTCTAGAGAGAAAAACTATAGAGAGAAAAAAGAAAAGTATTTTGCTACTTAACTTTTCCAATATCCAGTTTTTCTAAAGGTAAGGGGTATTATTCTTTCGTATTCATGAAGAGAATTATTTTCATTCAATACTCGTAAGAGTTGTTATTCCATTCTTCATTATTATTATGTTGGCATAACCTGTTTATGCGAAGTACCGCATACATGGTGAAATTCTTCTGTTATTCTATTCTTTATTATTATGTTGGAATAACCTGTTTATGCAAAGTACCGCATACTTGGTGAAATTCTTCTATTAATCCGTTCTTTATTATTCTGTCAGAATATCTTGTCTGTGCGTTTACGCCGGACCTAGTTCCATTATTTATTATTCTGTCAGAATATCATGTCTGTGAGTTTATGCCGGACGTGGTTCTATTATTTATTATTCTATCAGAATATCCTGTCTGTGCGTTTACGCATGACCTGGTTCCATTATTTATTATTCTGTTGGGAATAACCTGTTTGTGCAGTCTATCGCACGCATGATGAATCCTTCTGTTATTCCATTCTTTATTATTCTGTTGGAATAACCTGTCTATGTGGATTACCACATGCATGGTGAATGATCCTTTGTATTCATTCCTTATTAAATTGTGGAAATGATCTGTATACGTGGATTACCGCATGGCGGGTGAAAATCCTTTTGCAGTTTCATATATTCTATTATACTCAGTTGGTTAAAATTTTGGCTTCTATACTCCATGAAATTAGTATAATATCTTGGATATTTGCGCTTCATCCAGTATCTTTTCATGGAAATATTCTTCTGAGCATTCTTGAATTTTAATCCACAAAGTAGTATCATGTTGACAATTTAGACGTTATTAAGTTATGGATAAATTAATTCCTGAACTTATTTTATTGAATTATTATGTCATTGTCATCATCCTCATGCTTATATTGTAATGAAAGTCATCTTTGGCTTACGTGCATAGATGGACTTAGTATGATTATGACCAGGGACCAGGGATCATTCGGTATAATCATGACCTGTAATGTTATAAATGATATGGTAAAAGTCATCAGTGGCCTGTAATGCATTGATGGACAGTTTTTGGTATGATTATGACCATGAATTGTTCGGTATAGTCATAACCATTGATGATTTAATGAATATCCTTGGCCCGTAGTACAGGGATGATCAGATGATGTATTTTATTTATGATGCTGAGTCTCAGCAATAAAAATTGATGAAAACATTTTAAACCATAGAAGATAGTAGATTTTATTTTCTACTTGACTCTTCTAATGGATTGCTTGTTCCGTTGCAGTTAAACTTGATGTCTATTGTATTTTATCAGTTTAACATTGTTAAAGACTAATGATAATTTATTCTGCATTATCTTAGTCATAATATTTCTTACTAGGCTAGTTGAGCTCGCCCTTTCTTTCACTGTTCTCTTCAGGAAATGAGAATATAGCTGGGACGAGTACAGAAAAGAAGTGACGGTCCAGATGATAGCATTAGTAGTCCTCACTATTCTGTTAAATAGTGTGACAATAAATGTAATGAGGACTCCTTTGAGTGTGGATATTGCATAGATGACAATATTCCTATTAAAACTCTCAGTTTATGTATTGTCGTATATTACACGATGGTTGTATAATTAAGTTTGTATTTGTATTCTGTACTATATATTTGACGACTCAAGATGGGTGAGGTATACCTATTTTGGGGGCGTCATATTTAAAGTCTTTAATATTTATCCTTGATTTCATTTTATTAATGCTTATATCATTGCCATCATCTTCATGCTTATATTATGATGAAAGTCATATTTGGTTTATGTGCATAGATGGATTGTTGATTGGTATGATTATAACCAGGGATCATTCGATATAATCATGACCCGTAATGTTACAAATGATGTGGTAAAAGTCCTTATTGGCCCGTAGTGCATTGATGGACAGTTGTTAGTATGATTATGACCAGGGATTATTCGGTATAATCATAACCATTGATGATTACATGAATTTCCTTGGCCCGTAGTGCATGGATGATTCGATGATGTGGTTTATTTATTAAGCTGAGTCTTAGCGATAAAGTGAATGAAAAACTTTTTAAATCATAGAAGATAGTAGATATCATGCTCTACTTGACTCTTCTCATGGGTTGCTTGTTCCGCTGCAATTAAACTTGATGTTTATTGTATTTTATCAGTTTAACACTGTTGAAGGCTAATGATAATTTATTCTGCATTATCTTAGTCATAATATTTTTTACTGGGCTAGTTGAACTCACCATTTTGCTTTCATTATTCTCTTCAGGAAATGAGAATGTAGCCGGGACTAGTCGGGAAATGGAGAGACGGTCCGAGATGGTTATTTTAGTAGTCCTCACTACTTAATGTGCTAATAAATGTAATGAGGATTGAATTTGAGTTTGAATATTGTCTATGAGATAATATTCATGTAAAAACTCAGCTATGTTTTGTCGTATTTTTACACAACAGTTATATTAAAGAAGTTTGTATTTGATTTATATACCATGTATTTGGCGACTCAAGATGGGTGATGTTTACTTATTTTGGTGGCGTAACCTCAGGAAAAGACAACGGCAAAGATAGGGCGAGACCTCACTACTCAAGCTTTGTTCTTTTATGTTAGGATTATGACCTTTATATGTATTAAGACTTAATTAATGCTATGTATTAAGTTATGTCATCGATAAAGTTATGTAGTGTATTAGTAATGGTTGCGAGACTTGGGACGAGAATGTTTATGTTATATCAATGTAAATAATTATACTATTCTGTTGTATGTGTTATTAGTATGTTGTATAAGTTAGATCATGAAACACCATATTCGAAGTAGATGTATCTAAATTTGGGGACGTCACACACACACAAACATATAATAATAATAATAATAATAATAATAATTATTATTATTATTATTATTATTATTATTATTATTATTATTATTATTATCTTAATCATAATCATCTAAAAGAGAAACTTACAATTGAATTATTTTAATAAACCAAAAATATATAAAAAGGTAGTATCATGTGCCTTATACGAGTTTTAATTTTGTTTTATACGAGTTTAAATTTTGTTTTATACAAAATAAACAAAAAATATTTCTAATGTGATCTTAATCACTTGATTAAGATAAAATTATTATCCTTAATAACGTGTGAGTTGTACGTAAAATATAAAATTTGTTGTATAAATAATATTTTTTAAGGATTTTGGATAAGAAAAATTGTGACGCCCCCAAAATAGGTCCAATCCATCCAACCTATTCTGAGTCGCCAAACACATGGTACAAAAAATAACTACAACTTTATTATTACAATTCTCGTGCAAAATACAACAACACATATACTGTGAGTTTTAATACCAACTGTGACTCATGTCCCAACTATGGACAACACCTCACATTGATACATTACATAAAAGTACAGTCAATAACTGTTTTAGAAATTAAAATATTTGGGAAGTGCTTAAGGAAACCTTCGTACATGGGAGGCCATGCGTCTAGGTTATGATAGATATCATATGACTCGAGAATTATTCTTGGTTGACCCAATAGACCCCAAAGAAAAATGAGAAGATTACTATTATGTTCCTTTCAATGGTGAGTCTTCTCTTGACATATAACAATCTCCACTGTCTGTAATTGAGAATTACATTTCAACCAAACTCCAAGATCATATAGGTAGTGCTCGTAGTTATACTCAGCAAGTGGATGTGCACAACCCTGTCTTATGATAACACGAGGTCGTATGTTATTAGACATCTTGTATGATAGTGGCAAAACTGTAAGACCCCGAATTTTTTTTTAAATAAAAATGGAATTTCCTCTATTTTTTATTTTGAAATAGTAAGGGTGAATTTGATTAATGTGGTTAGTTATGGGTAACATGCGCAAATATTTTAAATAAGCAGGTGGTTATAAAATATTCATTGTTGACGAGGAATATTCATTTGGTCGTGGAATATTCTTGCTGTCGGGGAATATTCGTACGACGGCGCAGTCTTTTGTGGGCCCCAGAAAAGAAAGCGATTGGATGAAGAAAACGACAAGTATAAGTTGTTTATAAAAAAAAACGGCGTAGTTGATACCGTTAATACTGTTGGAATACCTGGTGGTTAAAATACAGTAATACGCGTTGTTGCATAGTAGCACACGGTATTGCACCAATTATTGACTCTTACGTAAGAAGGCACTACTCAATAATGGTTACAGTAATTACTGTTCAGTATTTTATGTTATTGATTCAATAATTGCTGCATTGATATTTTATATTACTGTTGTTTCACTAATTGTCATTACACAGTATTTTCCATTATCGAAGTAATAATTCATATTATCTGAATAATATTATTAGATAACATTATTGGCAATGTCTAGAAAGTTCTGTCTAAGGAGAGGCTTGGTCACCTAATTGCGCGCCAGTAAGGAGAAATTCTTATTGGAAAGCCCCCTCTTTCCTGGGAACGGCCTGGTTGTCAGTATTGTGATTCTGTAATATTATTTGTGAATAATTAAATTATTGATTTATAAGATGAAGAAAATATTGATTTTATGTGGATATAGATGGAGAAAATTTTTTAATGTGACAATTGTTGAAAATTAATATTTTATCTTTTTCTGATAAAATAATTCATTTAAATATATTATTTTAATAATATATTAGTAATGATATTTTTACGATGAATGTGGGATATATGAGTATATGAGGAGGAAGAGTATTTTTGTGGCATTAAATGTTTAGCACAGATTTTGTGTGTTGGTAGACCTATTTCTTGACTGAAAATTTGATTATAGCCTGTAAAATCGCCCGTTTGTGGATTTCGGTCAATTTCTGTTTGGAATTTGGAAAAACTTCCTTCTGTAAAGTTGTACAGAACTGAATTTCCTATAAAAACTCGCGAGATTCGAATTTTCTGGCAAAAGGGCTATTTATTATGAATTATTGAAGTTCCGAAGCTCCGAAATAATTGATTTTTGGAAGTTTTAATTGTTTTTAATAAAAAAAACGTTTTTTTTGTTTTTGTCATTATTGTGGAGCAACAAAGATGGCTGAAATCAGTTCTTAAAAGGATGGCGTAGGAATATTTATATAATATATTAATATTATATTAAATTTTCTGCTTTGGTGTTCTAAGCAATTTCCTATAAATAGGTGCTTAGGTTAGAATTGAAAATCACACCAGAAACTGAAGTTTTCTCGCTCTATATTATCGAGCGTATTCTTGTGAGTATTTTGAGTATACTTTGAGTATTGTTATACGGTGCAAGTCATAGCCTATATCCGGTGTTTCAGCTAGAAGTACTGATCTTTCGAGGTAAAGGATGTTATTTTCTTCTCAAATGATACTATTTCTTCAATATCATGATGCTGAAATAATGGTTGAAACTTTTTATCAAATTTGGAACTTTTTCATGTCGGGGTTACTATTCATGAGTTACTATTCACGAGTTACTATTCATGAGTTACTATTCACGAGTTACTATTCACGAGTACTATTCACGGAGCGTGAAGATGTTTTTTTTGTGAAATTACTATCTTTTGGTGTCGGAGTTATTATTCACGTATACGACACTATTCACGTATACGGCACTATTCACGAATACGACACTATTCACCGAAAAATGAAATTTCTTCTTTTTGTCCAAAATATCTATTCTGGATACTAGTTTTGATTGTATCCATGTTTTGATCATTCTTGAATTTTACTTCAGTATGATTATTTATGAAGTATTTTTGAACTCGGATTGTTTAGAGTACGAATCTTTAATACTTGTTATTTTGTTTCACTGGATTCGTTTCCTTTAAAATATTTTTCATCATCCTCAGTCCTAAATGATGGTGTTACTGAATATCTTTGGCCTGTAGTGCAAAGATGATTGACTTTGTTATGAATATCTTTGGCCCGTAGTGCAAAGATGTACAGGTGTTGAGATGAACATGAATAATTGATGAATATCTTTGGCCCGTAGTGCAAAGATGAACAGGTGTTTAGATGAACATGACCGACTGATGAATATCTTTGGCCTGTAGTGCAAAGATGAATATTTGATTTGATTTGAGATATATATTGATTGATGTTACAGGGATAAAATATTGATGATGGACTTTTAAATTCATAGATGTTAGTAGATTTTATTCTCTACTTAACCCTTCTAATGAATTGTTTTTTCCGCTGCAGTTGTTGATCTAAAACTTGTTGTCTATTGTATTCTATCAGATTTTTCCCTGTTGAAGACTAAGGATAATTTGTTGTACATTATCTTAGTCATAATATTCTTTACTGGGCTAGTTGAGCTCACCCTTTTTCTTGTTGTTCCATTTTTCTTCTCAGGAGACGAGAATGTAGCGAGTACGAGTCGGGGGATGTAATGATGGTTCTAGAGAGAGTTGTTTAGTAGTCCTCACCATTTTTTGTAAAATTATGTATCAATAATTATGATGGGGATTTATTTGCATGTGGATATTGTCTAGATGATAATGTTTGTATTCAAACTCACAGCTTATGGGTTGTAAAAGTTGTAGTTGTTTCTGTACCATGTATTTGACAACTCAGAATGGGTTGGGTGGAATGGACCTATTTTGGGGGTGTCACAGTTGGTATCAGAGCTTAGGGATATGATCTCTGGCGGAGATCGGGGAATAAAACTAGGAGGGGAGAGACGAGTAAATCCTTCGCTAGTGTGTCCTACCTAAGCTTATTTGTTGGTCGGTCATAATATAGGGGTATTATGTGATTTGTTAATTTGTTTAATTAACCCTTGTTTTATGACAGTATTTAAGGATGTCGACTGAGAATATTAACAGTGGAGTAAATGAGACCGTGGAGATGCCTGTACTTACCAACGAGGAGAACGTGCAGCAGACTGGCAATGTTCCTCCTGTGAACAACACCACTGAGCAGACGATGAACGACGGGATGTTTAGGAGCTTTTTGCAGTTCATGCAAAATCAGACGAGGGAGACTCGTGTTCAAAATACAGGTGGAAATGATAGCAACGCGCGGCTTGTCACAGCCAAGCAGTTCAAAGAGTTGGGACCACCAGAATTCTGGGGAAAGCCGGATCCGATCATGGCGGAAACGTGGGTCAAATAAATTACCAAGATATTCGATGTCTTGGGATGCACGGAGGAACAGAAGGTTCCATTCGCCACCTTTATGTTCCGTGGCGAGGCAGACTACTGGTGGGAGTCTGTGAAGCGTACACATCCAGCTGCACTTAGCATGTCATGGGAGACGTTTCAGAAACTTTTCAACGAAAAATACTTTCCTGAAAGTATTCGCCATATGAAAGAAGTGGAGTTTATTAGACTAGAGCAGAATAACATGACGGTGTCCCAGTACGAGGCGAAGTTCGCGGAGTTATCCAGGTTTGCACCTCATTTGGTGGAGAATGAGGAACGTATGACACGGATGTTTCTGAGAGGTTTGAAACCCGGCATACGTCAGTATCTCATTTCTCATAAATTTTCTATCTATTCAGATGTTGTCAACAGGGCTCAGTTGTTAGAGCGAGATAACGAGTACGTTCAACCGAGGGACCATAACCAGGATCATACCGAAGATAGCAGTCATCAGAATAACGATAACCAGCGGAGAAAGAAGAATATGGACAAAGGCGGTAACCACTCTGGTGGTAATCGTGGCCATGAAAATAGAAAAAGCGAGTCGGGAGGAGATTTTAAAAAGAGGAGATTTAACAACGACCATGTGAAGACGACAGTGCCAGCAGCAACTGGTTCCAAGGGAGGAGAAAGACCACCGGTCGTATGTTACAAATGCGGGAAAGAGGGACATATTAGCCCAAACTGCCCACAACAGTTCAAGGTATGCTATAATTGTGGAAAAGGACATATCGCTCGAGAGTGTACGGTAGCAAAACCAATTCCAGCGGGGATGGTGATTCAAAAGGCTGTCCCAGAAAAGTCAAAGTCAACAGTTCCTGGAAGAGCGTTTGTCGTGACCGGTCAAAATGCGAGGAACCCAAACGAAGTTAGCACGGGTTAGTTAATTATAATTCTTGCGAAGTTTATACCTTACTAGGTACTGGTTCTACCCATTCTTTTATCTCTCTTGCTTGCGTTCAACGTTTGAACTTGACTACGGAGAAATTAGACTTTGACCTATCTATGGAGACTCCGTTAGGAGAAACTTTCATTACATCCATTGTTTAGAAATCTTGCTTGATTCAAGTTGGCACTATCACATTACCTGTTAACCTTATTTCTATAGAGATATTTGCTTTTGATGTGATTTTAAGGTTAACTACTCATCATGCCAAAATTAATTGCTTTTGTAAGGTTGTTAGTTTTCATATTCCTAAGCAACCTGATATTCGAACTCAAGCAATCAAACCATTGAAGTCAAACATTTTTATATCAAGCCATGAAGTCATTCGTTTATTGAAAAATGGATGTCAAGCTTTCTTAGTCATGTTATGGACTTGAACAAAAATACATCAGATTTGAATGATATTTCTGTTGTTAGTAAATTTCCTGATGTATTTCTTGAAGAATTTCTTGGCTTACTCCCAGAGCGTGATATTAAATTTTGTATCGACTTTGAATCCGGTACAAAACCCATTTCTAAAATCTCATATCGCATGGCTCCTATTGAACTTCAGGAGTTAAAAACCCAACTGTAGAAGTTGATACCCGAGCCTTTATCTGGTGACTTCCTTTGTGGAATACACAAAAGCCAGACTTTCCGTAGGGGACACCATATTCGTGCGGTAGTAAACTGATAGGTGCTGTTGTGACGTGTTATCCAAGATTGGGATGTGAGTCATAGTTGAGAACAACCTAAGTCGATAATCGAAATACGTAGCTTTCTAGGCTTAGTTGATTATTATCGGAGATTCGCTGAAGGATATTCTCGAATCGCTATTCCATTAACGCAGCTGACTCGTAGAGATACAAAATTCGAATGGAGCAAGGAATGTGGGAAGAGCTTCAAAGAACTCAAGAGGAGACTCATTTCAGCACATGTTCTGACCATGCTGTCTTGGAAAAGCGAACGTGGTAGCTGACGTGTTGAGTAGAATATCGTATACGAGTACGAATGCGATATTGGCAAAGACCCACTTCGTATAATTTATAAATAATAGAGATGGAGATAAAAACTTTAAGTACCCACGTGATGATATACGAGTATAATCGACTTTAATCGATAAAGTTAAAGTTGTTCAAGCTACACACAGGAGCTGATGAATTTGAAGAAGGAGGTGCAAGAAGTTGTTATTTCAAAAGCGAGAATTGGCGATGTGAGCAAAGCTCAAACCTTCGATTTATTAATCCATTTGAAATTCTCGATCGAATAGGAACTGTGGCCTATAGACTCGTTTTACCGCCAAGTATGTCGCGTGTTTATAACGTTTTTTTTACCGATGTGGACGACTCGAACCATGTTATTGAGTTGGAACCGGACGAAATAGCCGAAGACTTAACGTACGAGGAGGTACCTATCAAGATGTTGGATGGAAGGAGCATGTCCTACGCATGAAGGTCATACCACAAGTTAAAGTTTTGGGGAGGAATCATGCTATAGAGAAAATGACCTTGGAGTTGGAAACGGAAATGAAAGCGAGGTCTCTTTACTTTTTTGAAACACCAGTTACGTACGTCAATTTTGAGGACGAAATTTCATAAGGAGGGGAAGATGTAAGACCCCGAATTTTTTTTTAAATAAAAATGGAATTTCCTCTATTTTTTATTTTGAAATAGTAAGGGTGAATTTGATTAATGTGGTTAGTTATGGGTAACATGCGCAAATATTTTAAATAAGCAGGTGGTTATAAAATATTCATTGTTGACGAGGAATATTCATTTGGTCGTGGAATATTCTTGCTGTCGGGGAATATTCGTACGACGGCGCAGTCTTTTGTGGGCCCCAGAAAGGAAAGAGATTGGATGAAGAAAACGACAAGTATAAGTTATTTATAAAAAAAAACGGCGTAGTTGTTACCGTTAATACTGTTGGAATACCTGGTGGTTAAAATACAGTAATACGCGTTGTTGCATAGTAGCACACGGTATTGCACCAATTATTGACTCTTACGTAATAAGGCACTACTCAATAATGGTTACAGTAATTACTGTTCAGTATTTTATGTTATTGATTCAATAATTGCTGCATTGATATTTTATATTACTGTTGTTTCACTAATTGTCATTACACAGTATTTTCCATTATCGAAGCAATAATTCATATTATCTGAATAATATTATTAGATAACATTATTGGCAATGTCTAGAAAGTTCTGTCTAAGGAGAGGTTTGGTCACCTAATTGCGCGCCAGTAAGGAGAAATTCTTATTGGAAAGCCCCCTCTTTCCTGGGAACGGCCTGGTTGTCAGTATTGTGATTCTGTAATATTATTTGTGAATAATTAAATTATTGATTTATATGATGAGGAAAATATTGATTTTATGTGGATATAGATGGAGAAAATTTTTTAATGTGACAATTGTTGAAAATTAATATTTTATCTTTTTCTGATAAAATAATTCATTTAAATATATTATTTTAATAATATATTAGTAATGATATTTTTACGATGAATGTGGGATATATGAGTATATGAGGAGGAAGAGTATTTTTGTGGCATTAAATGTTTAGCACAGATTTTGTGTGTTGGTAGACCTATTTCTTGACTGAAAATTTGATTATAGCCTGTAAAATCGCCCGTTTGTGGATTTCGGTCAATTTTTGTTTGGAATTTGGAAAAACTTCCTTCTGTAAAGTTGTACAGAACTGAATTTCCTATAAAAACACGCGAGATTCGAATTTTCTGGCAAAAGGGCTATTTATTATGAATTATTGAAGTTCCGAAGCTCCGAAATAATTGATTTTTGGAAGTTTTAATTGTTTTTAATAACAAAAACGTTTTTTTTGTTTTTGTCATTATTGTGGAGCAACAAAGATGGCTGAAATCAGTTCTTCAAAGGATGGCGTAGGAATATTTATATAATATATTAATATTATATTAAATTTTCTGCTTTGGTGTTCTAAGCAATTTCCTATAAATAGGTGCTTAGGTTAGAATTGAAAATCACACCAGAAACTGAAGTTTTCTCTCTCTATATTATCGAGCGTATTCTTGTGAGTATTTTGAGTATACTTTGAGTATTGTTATACGGTGCAAGTCATAGCCTATATCCGGTGTTTCAGCTAGAAGTACTGATCTTTCGAGGTAAAGGATGTTATTTTCTTCTCAAATGATATTATTTCTTCAATATCATGATGCTGAAATAATGGTTGAAACTTTTTATCAAATTTGGAACTTTTTCATGTCGGGGTTACTATTCATGAGTTACTATTCACGAGTTACTATTCATGAGTTACTATTCACGAGTTACTATTCACGAGTACTATTCACGAAGCGTGAAGATGTTTTTTTGTGAAATTACTATCTTTTGGTGTCGGAGTTATTATTCACGTATACGACACTATTCACGTATACGGCACTATTCACGAATACGACACTATTCACCGAAAAATGAAATTTCTTCTTTTTGTCCAAAATATCTATTCTGGATACTAGTTTTGATTGTATCCATGTTTTGATCATTCTTGAATTTTACTTCAGTATGATTATTTATGAAGTATTTTTGAACTCGGATTGTTTAGAGTACGAATCTTTAATACTTGTTATTTTGTTTCACTGGATTCGTTTCCTTTAAAATATTTTTCATCATCCTCAGTCCTAAATGATGGTGTTACTGAATATCTTTGGCCTGTAGTGCAAAGATGATTGACTTTGTTATGAATATCTTTGGCCCGTAGTGCAAAGATGTACAGGTGTTGAGATGAACATGAATAATTGATGAATATCTTTGGCCCGTAGTGCAAAGATGAACAGGTGTTTAGATGAACATGACCGACTGATGAATATCTTTGGCCTGTAGTGCAAAGATGAATATTTGATTTGATTTGAGATATATATTGATTGATGTTACAGGGATAAAATATTGATGATGGACTTTTAAATTCATAGATGTTAGTAGATTTTATTCTCTACTTAACCCTTCTAATGAATTATTTTTTCCGCTGCAGTTGTTGATCTAAAACTTGTTGTCTATTGTATTCTATCAGATTTTTCCCTGTTGAAGACTAAGGATAATTTGTTGTACATTATCTTAGTCATAATATTCTTTACTGGGCTAGTTGAGCTCACCCTTTTTCTTGTTGTTCCATTTTTCTTCTCAGGAGACGAGAATGTAGCGAGTACGAGTCGGGGGATGTAATGATGGTTCTAGAGAGAGTTGTTTAGTAGTCCTCACCATTTTTTGTAAAATTATGTATCAATAATTATGATGGGGATTTATTTGCATGTGGATATTGTCTAGATGATAATGTTTGTATTCAAACTCACAGCTTATGGGTTGTAAAAGTTGTAGTTGTTTCTGTACCATGTATTTGACAACTCAGAATGGGTTGGGTGGAATGGACCTATTTTGGGGGTGTCACAGTTGGTATCAGAGCTTAGGGATATGATCTCTGGCGGAGATCGGGGAATAAAACTAGGAGGGGAGAGACGAGTAAATCCTTCGCTAGTGTGTCCTACCTAAGCTTATTTGTTGGTCGGTCATAATATAGGGGTATTATGTGATTTGTTAATTTGTTTAATTAACCCTTGTTTTATGACAGTATTTAAGGATGTCGACTGAGAATATTAACAGTGGAGTAAATGAGACCGTGGAGATGCCTGTACTTACCAACGAGGAGAACGTGCAGCAGACTGGCAATGTTCCTCCTGTGAACAACACCACTGAGCAGACGATGAACGACGGGATGTTTAGGAGCTTTTTGCAGTTCATGCAAAATCAGACGAGGGAGACTCGTGTTCAAAATACAGGTGGAAATGATAGCAACGCGCGGCTTGTCACAGCCAAGCAGTTCAAAGAGTTGGGACCACCAGAATTCTGGGGAAAGCCGGATCCGATCATGGCGGAAACGTGGGTCAAATAAATTACCAAGATATTCGATGTCTTGGGATGCACGGAGGAACAGAAGGTTCCATTCGCCACCTTTATGTTCCGTGGCGAGGCAGACTACTGGTGGGAGTCTGTGAAGCGTACACATCCAGCTGCACTTAGCATGTCATGGGAGACGTTTCAGAAACTTTTCAACGAAAAATACTTTCCTGAAAGTATTCGCCATATGAAAGAAGTGGAGTTTATTAGACTAGAGCAGAATAACATGACGGTGTCCCAGTACGAGGCGAAGTTCGCGGAGTTATCCAGGTTTGCACCTCATTTGGTGGAGAATGAGGAACGTATGACACGGATGTTTCTGAGAGGTTTGAAACCCGGCATACGTCAGTATCTCATTTCTCATAAATTTTCTATCTATTCAGATGTTGTCAACAGGGCTCAGTTGTTAGAGCGAGATAACGAGTACGTTCAACCGAGGGACCATAACCAGGATCATACCGAAGATAGCAGTCATCAGAATAACGATAACCAGCGGAGAAAGAAGAATATGGACAAAGGCGGTAACCACTCTGGTGGTAATCGTGGCCATGAAAATAGAAAAAGCGAGTCGGGAGGAGATTTTAAAAAGAGGAGATTTAACAACGACCATGTGAAGACGACAGTGCCAGCAGCAACTGGTTCCAAGGGAGGAGAAAGACCACCGGTCGTATGTTACAAATGCGGGAAAGAGGGACATATTAGCCCAAACTGCCCACAACAGTTCAAGGTATGCTATAATTGTGGAAAAGGACATATCGCTCGAGAGTGTACGGTAGCAAAACCAATTCCAGCGGGGATGGTGATTCAAAAGGCTGTCCCAGAAAAGTCAAAGTCAACAGTTCCTGGAAGAGCGTTTGTCGTGACCGGTCAAAATGCGAGGAACCCAAACGAAGTTAGCACGGGTTAGTTAATTATAATTCTTGCGAAGTTTATACCTTACTAGGTACTGGTTCTACCCATTCTTTTATCTCTCTTGCTTGCGTTCAACGTTTGAACTTGACTACGGAGAAATTAGACTTTGACCTATCTATGGAGACTCCGTTAGGAGAAACTTTCATTACATCCATTGTTTAGAAATCTTGCTTGATTCAAGTTGGCACTATCACATTACCTGTTATCCCCGCTCGACCCAGTTATACTCTTATTACCTGAAAATAATTGTGAAGCAAAATGGTGAGCACAAATAGTCCAGTAAAGAATATCATAAATAAAGATAGTTAAATTATCAATAGCCTTCGTCAGTAATAAATCAGAGATTCAGAACATATGGTAGATGATAAAACTTTTCAACCATAGTTGCAGCGGAACGAGCAATCCATTAGAAGAGTCAAATAGACTATAAAGTCTATTATCTTCTCCACATTAAAAGTCCACCAATAATGTTTTATCTTTGTAATATCAATCAACAGTTCCTTTCCACAATCATATGAATAACTCATAATCATAATTGTGATTCTAAATTCCTCTTCTCATCCTGGACGAAGATAATTTTCATCACTTGTCTTTACCTGAAACATCAAAGATCATGGTTATACCAAATTATAGTTCCTGTTCATAATCATACTAATAAGTTCATCTTTGCACTACATGCCAAAGATATTCAACAACTGGTATCTTTGCACTACAAACCAAAGATATTCAATAACATGTCATCTTTGCACTACGGACCAAAGATATTCAATAACAGGTCATCTTTGCACTACGGGCCAAAGTTATTCAATTATAAATTCAATGGTCATGATCATATCATTCAACAATTCAACTTTGCACTACTGGCCAAAGAGAACCCATAGTCACGATCATACCAATAATCTACCCATCTTTACACTCAAGTCAAAGAGAAATTTTTCACCAAGATTATAAAAATGTTATACATGATAATAAAAATAATATGATCAAAATATAGATTTAATCTCAAGAGTAAGATTCATAAATCCATGATTTCATAACACCTTAATCCAAATGTTATAAATCACTTAATAATCTCATAATCTAATATTATTAATATTACCACAATATTTTAATCATTTCTTAAACTTATAAACAATTTATTTTAATTGTTTATACTTTACTAATTAATGCATTTAATCACCCTAAAATGCCAAACTCATAAGATTTCAACACCAATAACCAAAACCCTCATCAAAAATCTGCATATACCTCATATAAGATTCTCAAGCAATAAAATCCTATTTTCCAATTTTGTTACTTCGCATAACATATTTAATTCATTTACTTATAACTAGTCCATTTTCATGAAAAATACCAAATCAGCACAAACAAATTTTCTTTTCTGGGATTTAGCAGTACATAATCCCATAGTGAAGCTGGATATTCCTTGCACATACAAGAACATTTATGCAAATTTATTTTTCCATTTGAGAGCATGATGAAAGCCAATCACAGCAGATCCCAAGATTACGCCAGCCATCCAGAGAATACAAGGGTATTTCAATGATTTAAAAATCCTCTTCAAGTAGTGTCTATATTCTTCATGTAGTGCAATAAAAAGTGTGTTCTTTGTGGCATGTGAAGTGATGGTGAAAAAGGTAGCCTTTCATATGGTTTGTGCACGGGGATATCATTATATTTTGTACATGAAAACTGAAGAGTACTGTCTACGGCAATCATAATTAAGAGACCAGCATTATATGAAGAAGGGGCATATATAATTCTCCTCATTTAGACAAAGCTGGTGAATTAATGGCTGAGATAGCCCTGACTGACCCTCCTTTGGCAAGCAAGAGACTGTTGTAGTCTCGATACCTTTTGCAGTATGCACCCTTCGGCCAGTTGACCCAACTCTTTCAGCACTTTGGGCAGTGGAAGAAGGTTCATACCCTTATCTGAGGCCCCCATTTAAAGTTACTACCGATCTTTTTTAAAAATAAAATATGCCAGTTTCTTTGTTACGTGGTATCACCTGCTAAGGCTGAAGGTTTTTTTTAATCCTCTTTGAACAATTTTTGCTTTTATCAATCATGTCATACATTTTTATTACCTTTTTCGTTCTAAACGATAAGATTATTAATAAATTTTAAAAGTTAAACTGAAACACTTTTATATTTAAAAAAGATAAAATTCACTAAACATTATTAAATAATAAATTTTATAACTAATAGAGATTTTTAGATAAATATTCATTATTATATTAATTATGAATTTAAAAATATCTCAAGTTGATTTTAAAAAATTAACAATGATGTTATATATATTTCAGAACCAAGTAAGTATTTTACTTTTTTCAATTTATAAAAGGAGTTAATATTTTATAATTAGTAGTATGTATTAGATAGTTAAAAATATCCATTATTGTTTAGTTTGTTTCTTGTTAAGTACTTCATATGTTCCAAAATTATATTTAAAATTTGACTTTTTAGAGTTAATTCGTGAAATCTTAAAACTCAAAATTAGTATAATTTTCTTCAACTTTTGAAAACAACAAGGATGACAATTACTGATACTTTATAGTTAGTTTACAATTGTTATATTTGTTTGTATTAAAATTAAATAACTTTATTTTGAGTTTTAGGATTTAACAAATTGACTATAAAAAGTTAAAATATATCTTTAATTTTGAAACGGAGGTAATATTTCTATGGTGTGTTTGTAATGGTTTTGTAAAGACTTTCTGTGATAGTATATAATTCAGTTTCGTAAAGAATTTCTGAAATATTATACAACTCAATTTTGTAAACCTTTTAATTAATAAACCATGCATGGAAGTTGGCATTAATTCTTTTACTATAAGCCAAGGTAAATAAGAATTCTTTCATAATTTCAAAAAAAAAAGGGTTGGCCAAAAGGATACAAGTAGGCTGTTTAGTGTGAGAATGAAAAATGTTAATTTACAGATCATTTCACACTTAATGACTAGTTACAGTGTAAGATTTTAAAAAATAGGTTAAACTATATTGAATTCATAATTATTTATCATTTAATTTTAACCCACATAATTTATATTAAAAAAAATATATATGATTTTAATTATTAATGGAACCATAATCATTTTGTGGGGTCTAGGTAGAAGGTAGAAGGTAATTTTTCAAGGCTCCGTGTAGGGCCAAAAGGTATAAATTTTGACTGGACAGAAGATGCTATGCGTATAGGTGTAGGCAAGTAGTTCAATTATTCAGTTTGCACATGCAATAAATCACGTCTCTTTTTCTCATTCCGTGTGAATTTGAGACAACTGAATGGAAATGGAAACTACATGAGCCAAGTCTTTTAGAACTGTAGTAGTAGTACTAAATAGGAATTAAGTTTGGCAATTCCTTCAGTCACACTCCACACACACACACACACACACACACACACATATATATATATATATACACACACACACACTAATGGTTGATATTAACATTTAAAAGTCCGTGAATAAAAATATAACTTTGTTCTCAATCTATCTCCTTTTTCTTCTCTCTAAATTCTTCTATTTTTCCTCTATAATTAATAATTTCTGGCATAATTAAAAGTGAAAGAAAATGACTGAATTAGTTATGGTTTTCTTTTCTCCTGTTGGAACTACCTTAGACGACGGAGACTAATTTGGAAAGATTACATTATATATATATGTATAGTCCAAATTGTTGTGCGTGCTGACTGCCGAACCTGGTTCTCATTTCTAGCCTGTTTCCCACTGAACATTGGCTGAGCACTTTTAGAGTTTGATTATTTGTCCTTGTGACAGAGCGTAGATGATTTTAGTGAATATAAAAAGTTGACCAACATTTAATTTTAGGTTTGTTTTAAGAATCTTTGCATATAATCAATTAGAGGGGTAAGTTCAAGACTTAAAAAAGCAAAGTTAATTAGGTTTTCAACTTATTGTCAAAACTAAGTCATGATATATATGCAGCAAATTAATTAAACATGCAGGAACTCCTATATACGTACGTGAAGTTGGCAGTACCATTTGTTAATATCAAATCTATAAACATATTTTATATAATTGTTCTTTTAGAGGGCATCGATATATCAGCTAGGAACCTCAAAATTGTGTTAATTTTTCTCACTTAAAGGTCAAGTCATGGCTAATTGGCTATGGGTTGAAGAATTAAGCATGCATGCATGTGGCCTGATTGTTTCCAATAGCAAAAGAGCTTAATTGGATTGACTTTTAATTGAATGCTTTGCCTTTAATTAAGATGTAACAAATGCCTAATTAATTATTAATCTTGCATATATACAGCTACAGCTACAGTCAAATTAACACACATGAGGAAAACTACACGACCCTTTTCCATGAATTATGTTGCATTATTGGTTTTGCACACGAAAAACAACTTACTACTTATTCTACAACAAGCTTAATTAAGGTGTTCTTACAATTCAACATTTATTTCTTTTCTCTTTTGTTTTTCCTTTTTCCTAATCGATTAAGTAATTTATTCTGAATTTTCACCTACTTCAAGTTATGGATTTTTTAAAATTATGATACTCTCCTATCCAAATTTTCATTAAAAAACACATGCAGGCGTACAGCTAAGCATTCTTCTGGCCCACAATTATGAATTACCCCACCTCTATCATCCGTACAACTTTGACAAAAAGAAAAAGTGACCATATATAACCATATTAATTTCGAAGGCATGCATTTAAAAATATAATAGAAAATTTAAACTGAAAGAAAATAAGATTAATAATTGAAGAAAAAAGAGAGAATAGTGAGAAGGACAAAACCGGGATGGGCCAACAACAGGTAAGGTGCAACAGATATGCAAGCACATGCATATGATCACTAACATGGAAACCAACTCCCACTATGGAAATATATACCTAAAGGAAAAAACATTAAGTTAGAGAAATAAAATCAATAATTTTATTATTATTATTAAAAAAAATAAAAAAAGGGTACGTATGTCGCTCTTTTTGTCATTTGTCACTAAAAGATCAACTTTCCATCATAACCTAAATTAATGTCTTTATTGGCCCTACGTACCTTGTGGATCAAACGAATAAGATTGCAATTCCACCCCACCCCACCCCACCCCACCCCACCCCACCCCAATGCCCTTGTTCTTGTGGTTTACGACTATTACCCTACTTATTGGTCTTATTTCACATCATTTTGTCTCAAATATGAGACCCTTTCATGACAACTTGGTACTTCATGTTTAAGATTTTCGCAGGGATTTGTGGCGACTTTCTTTCATTTTTAATTTATTAATTTATTTCTTTCTTTGTCTCAAATATGATGACTTTCTTTCTTAATTAATTATGATATTCATTTAACCTCACTCACTCACTCACTCTTTCCCAATACTCGAGATATAGGCAAGTCCAACCACATATATAGGCTTTCATTTCCATACATTAAGATTCCAAAGGCGTGTTTGGGAAGATGCCTTAAGCATATGGTTTACTACATTATATATATATAAACTTATCTGATGTAAACAACAATTCAAATTTGTTTATTGTAAATGCAGAAAAATAGTATGTTAAGTTCAGTTGCAGATTCTTGAATTTTTTCCATCAAGGATAGATTTTAATAAATTTTTTTGTTGAATTTAAATAAAGAAAACTTAAACTAATTATAATATTAAGTAATCGTAATAATATTTGTAAATTGCAATAAAATATTCATAATTCAAATTAAAAAAGGAATTTCAAATAAAAAATATTTAGATACAATTTAAAAATTTAAATATTTTGGTTACTTGTCATAGTTCAATTTGAATGATTCTCCAAATACTCAAAATCTCAAACCAAATTTGCTTTCTATATTCAAACAAAACTATAAATTAATTTCAAAACATAAACTAGTTTTGATATCTTTTTATAAGTTTCAAATAAGTTTTATTTGAAATAAGATAAACAATTAAACTATTCAAAATTTATACTCAGAACAATTAAAATTATACAGGGTCCCATTAGTTAAATACATAGAAATAAATAATTATAACAACTAGAAATGAGGGGCTGCTAAAGGCTCATAGTCATTTTCTATTTTCCATTTCCATTATAAAATAAAGCAAAATCATTGTAAGCTATCACAATAAAAGACATAAACTACTCAACCAAAATGATCCAATTTTTAATCAAAGATCAAATAACTTAAAAACAAAAACTCAATCAAACCAAACAAACAGTAACCACAGTCAACCAAATTAATAACAAAAAAATGAAATAAAACTTGAATAAAATAATTCTTCGCATTTCACATGCTGATGAACATTCAAAACCAAAAATTATACAAAAAATACTTCTAATATTTCACCAAGTTTTAAAATTAAGAAGATTTTTGTATTTAAAGTTGGTTTATAAAAATATTTTTGCCCGCTCCAAATTTAACTATTACATTAACATGCCCTTTTAAATTTATTAATTTAAATATTTTCTCTGCCCCTATACATATAAAAAGAAATCCCAGTAGGGGCAGCTTCCTATGCTGCCCCTCAAGTAGATTTGTCACGGGTTAAGGTTAATACTTGATATTATGTCTTTAAAATAATTATACCTTCCTTTTTCGGTGCTAAGCACTTGTCTCTCAGAATATAATGACAACGTATGCTATAGCAACACTACAAAATAGCATACATAACGAACCAATGAATGCTCTGTACTCCCTGATCAATTTGACTATGAATATGATATAAAGAAGGATACAAAATTGAATGTCTAAATTGATTGAATTCATATAATATTTATAGGAGGATTAATAACCCTTCATATTGGAATTTGGACATGACCTTTGTGAATTGACTGGACACTTATGGAAATGCATGAGTGAACACGTGCGAAGCAAGCAAGGCCATTCAAAACGTGGAGCGCTGCTACGCCGAGTTGGAGCGCAGCTGCACTTACCCGTACCCAACACTGGTGGTCGGGGGCGGCGCGTGGTCAAATCAAATCAAGTCTTGGTTATGTCATCTCCCCTTCACAAAAGTGGAGTGCTTTTTGGGGTCAAAACCTAAGAGCAATGTAAGACCCCAACTTTTATGAATAAAATGAATTTTCTATAAATATCATATTTGAATATTATGGAATAAATTTGATATAATGTTATAGTTGTGGGTAATATTTATAAATTTTGCAAAGTATGCAAGTTGTTATATAATATTCGATTGGTCGGGGAATATTCGTTTTAAATAGAAAATATTCGTACGACGGCACAATCATTGGTGGACCCCACAACGGAATTATTATCGGATTGAGAAAATGACAAAAATATTTTTATGAAAATAACGGCGAAAGTTTTACCATTAATTGTTGAAACATCCGGTGTTAAAAGTACAGGAATACGCGTGGTTGCGTAGTAGCACACGATATTGATTATTGATGCTTACGTGAGAAGTCACTCAGTTTTATTCAATTATTGTAGATATTTTATATATTATTAAATCAATAATTGAGATGACAGAGTTATTAATATTATTATTTGTAATATTAACGATGTCTAGAAGTTCTGCCAAGGAGAGGTTTGGTCACCTAATTGTGCGTCAATAGGAAAATATCCTTATTGGAAAGCTCCCTCTTTCCTGGGAACGACATGGTCGATTAATATTGTGAATTATAATAATTATGATAAATATTGTTAAAAATATTGAAGGAATTTTTTATGAAGTCTTTGATATAAATTTTACTTATTGTATGGACCCCCCCCCCCCCCCCATTTAACCATTTTTTAAAATAATCGATAGAAAGTTATTTTGTAAATGGTGGGGGCCCACGAGTGGGACCCATGTGTATGGCAAAGTCTTTGATGGAAGACATGTTGTCACGGGTGGGTTTTTGGTAAGAGAAAAAAAAAGAGTCAGGATGGAGTTATCATCATTATATATATATATAATATTTTATTTAAAAGTTTTTGTTTTATTAGATTATAAATAGAATATATTATATTTTATTGTAAACCAATCTGAACCGTCCGTTTAAAAGTAAATCAATCTGGACCGTTCAGGAATTAGTTACTATTCAGTCCATTCTTCTATAAATAGAAGCTCATTCCTTCATTATTTCTTACAAATTCACTGAAACTCTAGAGAGAGAAATTATAGAGAGAAAGAAGAAAAGTATTATAATACTTCACTACTCCTATATCCAGTACTCTTCTTCTTAATGTAAGGGGTATTATTCTTTTGTATTCATTAGACCTGGCAAAGATGGCCCAGGCCCGTGGGACGGGCTGGCCCGCCCGCCACGGGTTGGGCATTGTGCCATGATTTTTTAGCCCAAAAAATCTGGGCCGTTTTTGGCCCCGCCCGTGAAAGCCAGGCCTGTGGGCTGCCCGGCCCGCGGCCCGTGAAACTTTTTTTTTTACAAAACGTTCCTACTTGTGGGTTATGAGACTTGAACACAAGACTTGTAAGTAAATAAATAAGAGTTCAAACCAACTGAGCTACAACAACTATTTATTTTTAATGCAATCTTCAATATAAAAATATATTTTTAATTATTGTAGTTGTAGTAAATAATAATTATAGTTTGAAATTTCTTAATTGATGTGGTTGTTAATAATGAGATATTGGGTAATGCCTAAAATCATGTCATGCAAATCTTCTGAAAATCAATTTAAATATTTAAATTGCTAAAATCTTGGCATCTCCAAGTTCCAACCATATAAATCTTGAAAATTAATTAGATATCTCTTGGAACAATATTTGTGGAGTCATGAATGCATTTTTTAAAGTTAAATAAATTATATTAATTTTAAAGTATAATTTTAAAAAATCAAATTTGATTATATACTTTGAAAGTAATTTATAATACTATTAAAATTTTAATTGATTGAGGTATGTAGTTAATGTAGGTAATTAGAATTATTGTTTATTATAAATTATTTTATTATTTTTAATATGTATTATTATTACTATTTTTGGTGTAGCAAAATTTTCAAAAAAAAAAATAGGGGAAGAAGCCCGCGGACCGGGTCAGGCCCGCCCGCCACTGGCCACGGGCCTAACATTTTCGGCCCACCAAAATTTGGGCCTTTTTGGCTCGGCCCGCCGTTGGCCCGCCCTCGCTCGGCCGGGGCCCGGGCCCGCCCGCCCGCCCGCCCGCCCGCCCGTCCGCCCAGTTTGCCACCTCTAGTATTCATGAATAGAACTTCTGTTATTCCATTCTTTATTATTCTGTTGGAATAACCTGTATACGCGGGCTACCCTATAATTGGTGAAATTCTTCTGTTATTCCATTCGTTATTATTCTGTTGGAATATTCTGTCTGTGCGTTTTACGCCGGACCTGGTTCCGTCTTTATTATTCTGTTGAAATATCCTGTATGTGCGTTTTACGCCAGACCTGGTTCTGTCTTTATTATTCTGTTGGAACATCCTGTCGGTGCGAATTTCGCCTGACCTGGTTCCGTTATTTATTATTCTGTTGGAATAACCTGTTTATGTGAAGTACCGCATGCATGGTGATTTTTTTTGTTATTCCATTCTTTATTATACTCAGTTGGTTAAAGTTTTAACTTCTATACTCCATGAAATTAGGGGAATATCTTTGATATTTGCGCTTCATCCAGTATCTTTTCATGGAAATATTTTTCTGAGCATTCTTGAATTTTACTCTACAAAGAAGTATCATGTCGACAATTTGGACGTTATTAGTTCCTGAATAAATTAATTCTTGAACTTGTTTTATTGAATTCTTATATCATTGTCATCATCCTCATGTTTATATTTTTTTTGAAAGTCATATATGGCCTGTAGTGCATAGATGGTCTTGGTATGATTATGACCAGTGATTATTCGGTATAATCATGACCGTAATGTTACAAATGATGTGGTAAAAGTCCTCATTGGCCCGTAGTGCATTGATGGACAGTTGTTGGCATGATCATGACCATTGATAAATACACGAATATCCTTGGTCCGTAGTGTATGAATAATTTGTGGTTGTGATACTAATGAATATCCTTGGCCGTAGTGCAGGGATGATGTAGGATTATTTATTAAGCTGAGTCCCAGCGATAAAAGTGATGAAAAACCTTTTAAATCATAAAAGATAGTAGATTTTATTCTCTACTTGACTCTTTTAATGGATTACTTGTTCCGCTGCAGTTAAACTTGATGTTTGTTATATTTTATCAGTTTAACATTGTTGAAGGCTAATGATAATTTATTCTGCATTATCTTAGTCATAATATTTCTTACTGGGCTAGTTGAGCTCACCCTTTCTTTCACTGTTCTCTTCAGGAAATGAGAACGTAGCCGGGATTAGTCGGGGAACGGAGTGACGGTCCAGAAGATAGTATTAGTAGTCCTCACTATTCTGTTAAATAGTGTGAAAATAAATGTAATGAGGACTCTTTTGAGTGTGGATATTGTCTAGATGACAATATTCTTATTAAAACTCTCAGTTTGTATTTTTGTCGTATTTTACACGACAGTTGTATTATTAAGTTGTATTTGAATTTTGTACCATGTATTTGGCGACTCAAGATGGGTGATGTATACCTATTTTGGGGGCGTCACAAGCAATGTAATTGTATATATACTCATTTAATGTTTAGTTCTCAATCGATGTGAGATTCTTACTTCCAACAAACATTTATTTATCATCTTCAAGAATAATCTTTGGGAGTAAATTTCTCATTCATTACTCCATGAATTTGAGTTTCGTAATACTTGGCTTTCATGATCTGCTGATGGAGTAGAACATATTAATCTCAAATGATTAGTGGAACTCACTTTAATTTTAACTTAAAAACTCAATATTAAAACTTCATTTAAAACTCAAATTCTAATACCTCGCAGTTGAAGATACCTAAAAAAAATAAAATCAAAGACTTTCTTATGATTCTCCTTGACAGGATTCCCACTAATTGGACGAAAGGAATCGATTATGAAATTGATTAATTTAATTAATTTGTAGTTAAAATAATATATAGGCGCAGTTACTTTAAATTAAAAACACAAGTAGAAGAAAGTGGGAGTGAGTTTTCACATAAACAACATAAAAATACATTGCATTATATGAATATCATTGGTTAAGTACGTACTTAAGTTGGACCACATTTGCCTAATTGCCAGATTGCATATGCCCACTTTGAGCTAGAAAATGTGAGAAAGGAATCAGGTATGCAAAAGCAATCAAATTCTGCAAAATGAGTTGGTGATAATATTGTGGCAGGCAGGCAGGACTGATTTTGGTATATTTGCTTTCAATTAATTAACTTTACACACGGCCCAATAATACTACATCATACTTATTAATTTGTTTATATTTTTGAATTTATTTATTATGAAATTTATGTAAAATATCTCAACACCAAAATCTACTAATATCCTACTTAAAATAGTATTTTTAAAGTAAAATAGTCTTCGTGCAATTTGAATTTGAATTGTGTATTTAACAGACATTTTTATTTTTATTTTTATTTTTATTTTTATTTTCCTCATGTGTATGGGTATTGTACGATACACATGTATTTGATGAAAGTGTAATAACTTGTTTACCTATTCTATATAAAACATGTTCTTTACCAACATTAAAAAAAAACCCATATCATGCATGTTCTACATTAACCCTACACAATTATTAATAGGAAATTAGTGTAATGTACCTTTCAAGAGCAAAGCAAATTAATAGTACACGTTTCCTCCAACAATAGGTAGAGGTTAGGTTAAGAATCAATGAATTTAATAGGAAGCAAAATTTTAGTAACTGATTTGACTTTTTTTATTACTTAATTGGATTACCACCCTACCATACCATCATTTTAACTTTTAATTTAAGATTACATAATATAATTATTATTTTAAAACTCCATAAAAAAATCACCCTACCATATACATACAGCCACAAGCCCACAAGCAAGACAAAGGGATGAAATAATGAGCATTGCATGCATCACTTTTGACTTTTGTGTGCGTACATTTGAAAGTTTACTTAATATTTAAAATTTAAGAATATATTTATCTCAAAATTTATTTAGTGGTTAGTTTATATTATTTAGCAGCAGTGGTATAGTAGTAAAATTATGTTGTTATATTAGAGGATATAATATTATATAAACATCATTAAAATTTTATATTCACATCATAAAAATTATATATATATATATATATAATTCTTTTAAAAGAAAAAAAAATGATATTTGTATTTATTTTTTTTGGCAATACATGGTTTAGCAAATTTGTATCAATTTAATTTGTAAATATAGAAGAATTTTCAACTCTCTCTTCTTCTTTGTTTATTTAATAAAATGAGATTTTTTAAGAGAAGTTTGTTTATTCACATAATAGTGTATGCCATTTATTTATAGTACACAAGAAAAATAAATTTAAATACGGCGGCTCCATGAGTTTAGTTGCTCCATCGAGCATAGGATCATTTTTTAACACATGTCAAATTAATTAAATTTAAAATAGTGGACGTCCCTTTTGATAAAACTCGTAATGACCTCTAAATAAGAGAGAGAGAGAGAGAGACTGTTCTATTTTTTTTTTAATTTATCTCCCCTAATTTTGGCTGATGATAAAATCGTTATTTTCTTTTTAAATTAAAACAAGTAATACATGGAAATTTGAACCACCAAGTTATGTCCTTGCTTTTTTGCACCTAATTGGCTCGGCTTTCCTTGTCATTTAGTATTTTCCCAATAGCCTTATTAGACGATGAACTTGAATCATAGTATCTCATTCTAACAATCACTATATATAATAATTTTACCATCAAATTCATTTTGTTTCTTCTTGGTGTATTGCCATACACGATAAAAGCCTTATCCTAATCTTACTCCCAAACAATCATCTTCACACCATTTTAACAAGTGGTCCAAAAACATGCCACAAACACCACTTTCTTTCTTTTCTACTCCATTATTTTGCCAATTAAGATTTTCGTCTCATTACTAGCTGCCTAGTAGATTCTTTTTCTTACTCCCCCTCTCCTCTCCTCTCCTCCTCTCCTCTCCTCTCCTATATACACGCAAGTCAGTCAGGAGATGATCTCTCCCTTTGCGTGTCAACACTGTATTGATTAATTGACCAACATACCATTAAATTAAAAAAAAAAGCATGAAGGAGGGTCGATACTCAAAGTTCAGCAAATTTTTAACATTTTATTTGACATCAACGGAGGAAGAAGTTAAACCAAAAGAAAGTTGAGTCACAAGCAACTTTATGGGTGGATTTTTACCCTTTCCCAAATCCATATAGCATGTTAAAAGAAAAGAGACTGTAGTTTTTACTCAACTTGTCTCCTATTATCACCCAAATGCGCGTGGGTAGTGGAAACGGAAGAATCCTTCGTGAATTATGAATTAGGTCAGCTTCCTTTATTTAGATTTTAAATTTAGATTAAAATTTTAAATAATCTTTGTTATGTTTGTTTTGTTTAAAATTATTTAAAGACTTTAATAAAATCTTATCGTTTGAACTATTATATTTTTTACTAATAATAAAAAAGAGATTGCAAGTATAAACGTATAGAATAAAACTCACATCATAATTCCTGCCGAAAATAGTATTAAATGATTTTATGTGCTGAGTCAATTTGTTTTTTAAAAAGAACAAATTGTGTTCAAAGTTTTATATTGGCGGAGAAACATGATGATTATGCAAAAGCTTCAAATATTTCATTTAATTGTAATATTTATTTAATCTAAATAATCATCATCTCTATTTTTGTGTGAGGGAGTGATTAGCGTAGAATTAACATTTCATACCTAATATAGTACTCCATTGTACTAACACGCATACCTTTCCATCTATGTATCAGCACTATATTAAAGTTTACGTCATGCTAATCGGATCCTTTTGTGTGACTGATAAATTATGTAGTACATGTTTTTAGGAGAAAGAACCTTGAAACTTGAAAGAATTTGCAGCCCAGATAAATTAAAAACATTACTTTATAGTTTATTCTAGTTTTAGCTTTTTTTTTAAAAAAAATAATAATTAAAGAAAAAAGAAAAAGGGGCCGACTCACTTGGCACTTGGGCTCCTCTTTAAACTCCAAAGGCATCCCATCCCATCCCATACACTAGTTTTACAGAAACCTTAAATCACTAAATTAACAAATACTGAATGAATTAATTCTTGGATCTGATAGTCAGATACTGCCAGAGAGCTACCTTAATTTTGTTTTTAATTTCGCACAAGCACTACATTCTGACGTTGTATCGTGTAGTTATAAAGTGCATCTCAATACTTTATTCAACAAAATACACTTACATTTGTTTTAATTAACTAATTAAATCATAATCTAAAAACTACAACCATTCAGGCAGGTTTATGGATGAAAATGGTGGAATTAAAAAGCTTAAAATGGGGTCTATTAAGTTTAAAAAAGACAAAATTTTTATTAGTATAATTACGTGGAATCCCCTATAAATAAAGGATTGTGTTTTTTTTAACTACTTAATTTTTATTTTTATTTTGTGTGAAAGACATACTTTGAATATCATTTTGAGGACAAAAAGAATATACATTTTCTTGATTTCCTTCATAAATCATAACAATAATAGCAAAACTAAAGCTCAAAAGTAAGAAGGGTTTAGTGGAGATTTGATTTGATATTAGCAGTTCCGATTATAATTAGTACTGGATTTCAACATTGTAATTATGTAACTAGATATGTAATAATTATTTAAAGAAGTAGTGCTGATTACAAAAGAAAGTTAGGACCGAGTAAAAAATAGGATAAAATCGAATTTATTTTTTTAAATCAATTCGGTTATAATTGTTTTATATTTCGGTTTCGGATATGCAAAATTAAATTATTCGAGTAACCGATTAGCCAAATTAGAAACTTGCAAAAATAAAATACTATTTTTTATTAGAATTCGATAGTCAGGTAGATTGTGTGTATGTATTGTTATTTTAAAATTATTAAATTAAATTCGTTTATAAATTATTATAATTACCGATTGTGGTTAAATATTGTTTGAAAACTTAAATATGAAATTTTTTATTTTGTAAAATTAAGTTCATATTTCGATTAATATATATACTTCAGATACTTATTGGGATAATAAAATTGTATGATATTATTCGATATTCAATATAACCAAATACTCGCCCTAACAAAAGCCACCAATTTATCATCGTTTGTAAAAACAAAATTCCACCAAAAAGAAAAAAGAAAAAGAAAAGTTTGCAAATTACTATATAGCAGCAGTTCTCGGTCAACGTTCAACTGTAGGTCGCTAGTTTACTATACCACAAATTATTCTATCCTAATGGAGTAGTATCCAACAGATATATAAATACAAAAAGTAAAAAGAAAATAACTTCATTAAATATAACTGATGAAAGAACGCCGGATTTACAGGGGGCACAGGTTTGAACATGAATTTTCCTTTTACAAGGTATCCTTTATTTTTGCTTTTAGAAGAAGCCATACACCTCAACAAGAGCAAACTCTGATACGAATAAGCATGGCTTGCAATATCTAAATATTCATGACATTATAATCATTTTACAACATGATTTTGATGTATAGTCACAAGTTTAAATATGGCAAATTATATATTCTATTTATATATATATATATATATAT
Source organism: Panax japonicus (assembly GCA_020205505.1). Lineage (NCBI taxonomy): Eukaryota > Viridiplantae > Streptophyta > Magnoliopsida > Apiales > Araliaceae > Panax > Panax japonicus. The sequence goes on along the minus strand of CM035093.1, from coordinate 12,387,573 downwards.
ATATCTATCTATCTAATAAAATACAAATGATTTTGAATTTCCCGCTCATTCAATAAATCATCTGGGCCGTCCAAAGTTTGGAATAAATCTCACCGTTCATACATCTATCTAATAAAATACATCTATCTATCTAATAATTTAATAATCTATCTAATAAAATACAAATGATTTTGAATTTCCCGCTCATTCAATAAATCATCTGGGCCGTCCAAAGTTTGGAATAAATCTCACCGTTCATACATCTATCTAATAAAATACATCTATCTATCTAATAATTTAATAAAATACAAATGATTTTAAATTTCCCGCTCACTCAATAAATTATTTTGGTCGTTCAAAGTTTGAGTTAAATCATATTGTCCATATAGTGCCGGAGGCACGGGACCCAGCTAGTATATATATATATCACCAACTTTGTTTGACAATTACATATTTACATGGCTTAACTCATTATATATTATAATTTATACAGCTATATCATGTGCATAAAATTTTACATTTAATCTGGAATGGTAAACTTAGAACTGAAAATATTATTTTCTTTTAACATAGTTAAACTTAATTTAATTATTCACCCAAAAAAATAATTACTTTTATTTGTTTTTAACTTTCAACTCCTACTAGACTCTGTTTTGGTAAAAACCCAAACTCAAGTTTACAGATAGTGTTCTTTGCCGGGGGCCAAATTTCTGTCTAGCGTGTGTCTGTGCTGAGTGTGCTCATCACCTGTCACTTTCTCTCTGTGTTTTTTACAATAGTAAGTGAAATACTAGTGAAAAAAAAGTTGAAAGTCGTGGAGAGAGAAAGATAAAAGAGGAGCTAGATGGGTTTGTCTGTAAATTATAAAAGCAATGTCACAAGATTCTGAGGAGATAAAAGACGATATTACCAGAGCAGTGTAAATGGTCTGAAATGCAAACTATTGAACTTGCTCTACAAACCCAAAACAACTCCTTAAAAGAAGCCAACCCATCATCAACAATAATACTAAAACAACAGATACACAACAAGAAGAAGAAGAAGAGGGGAATCAATTGAGAAGAAGAAGAAGAAGAAAAGAGAAATGGAGGTTGTTTCAGAGGGAAATAAATCAGATGGAGAAAAACCTTCTTCTTTGCCTCCCTCAGCTGGGTTTGGGGAGCTTTTCAGATTTGCAGATAGATTAGACTATGTTTTGATGGGTATTGGAACTGTTGGGGCCTTTGTTCATGGTTGTTCTTTGCCATTGTTCCTTCGCTTCTTCGCTGATCTTGTTAATTCTTTTGGGTCCAATGCCAACAATATTGATAAGATGACCCAAGAAGTTCTAAAGGTAATGATAATAACAACAATCATACTATATCATTCACAATCGCATTCATATAGTATAAACGAGCAGATTACTAATTCTTTTTCTTGATGCTTTTGTTTTGTAGTACGCATTTTACTTTCTTGTAGTTGGAGCTGCAATATGGGCCTCTTCATGGGCAGGTGAGCTCTATAATAAATTTAACCTTTTGGGTTTGGCTACAAATCTATATAATTGTTATTAATATAGTAAAGACTTGATTTTACAGAGATATCATGTTGGATGTGGACTGGAGAGAGACAAACGACTAGAATGAGGATTGAGTACTTAGAAGCAGCCTTGAATCAGGATATTCAATACTTTGATACGGAGGTTCGAACATCAGATGTTGTTTTTGGAATTAACACTGATGCAGTCATGGTCCAAGATGCCATTAGTGAGAAGGTAGGTAAAAGAAGGAAAAAGAACCCAAAATCAGCTTCATTTTTGTCACACAGTATGTATGTTAATTCTCTGTTTTACAGGCTTTCTAAATAACCCTGTTTTCTTCATGTCTTTCTTCTGTGCAGCTGGGTAATTTCATACATTATATGGCAACATTTGCTTCTGGATTTGTGGTGGGTTTTACCTGCTGTTTGGCAACTAGCTCTGGTCACACTTGCAGTGGTTCCTCTTATAGCAATAATTGGAGCCATTCATACCACCACATTATCTAAGCTCTCTGCCAAGAGCCAAGAAGCTCTTTCACAAGCAGGGAATATAGCTGAGCAGGTGAGAGAATGTGATAGTTTTAAGTTTTTTCTGATTCTGAATTTGAGTTTGTAAATGGGTACAGAGAAATCTCTGTTTTTTGCATCTGGGTATTACTAAATTTGAGCAAAATTGCAGACAATAGCTCAAATTTGGACGGTTTTTGCATTTGTTGGTGAGTCGAGAGCATTACAAGCGTATTCATCCGCCTTAAAGATCTCCCAGAGGCTAGGATATAAAACAGGATTTTCAAAGGGATTAGGTCTTGGGGCCACATACTTCACTGTCTTTTGTTGTTATGCACTTTTGCTTTGGTATGGAGGTTATCTGGTGAGGCACCATTACACCAATGGAGGACTTGCCATAGCCACAATGTTCGCTGTTATGATAGGGGGGCTGTAAGTACTTTCTTGCACATATTAATGTTACTAAATTTAGTTGAATCTATTTTATCTAAAAAAAGACCCTTTTTTGACAGTGGTTTAGGACAATCCGCCCCAAGTATGGCTGCATTTGCAAAGGCAAGAGTTGCAGCTGCTAAAATCTTCCGTATCATCGATCACAAACCTAGTATGGACAAAAACAGCAAATCTGGTTTGGAATTAGAGTCTGTTTCAGGACAAGTAGAGATAAAGAATGTGGATTTCTCATACCCTTCAAGGCCAGATGTTCTTATACTAAACAATTTTTCGCTAAGCGTCCCAGCCGGTAAGACCATAGCTCTGGTTGGAAGCAGTGGCTCTGGGAAAAGCACTGTAGTTTCCCTCATTGAGAGGTTTTATGATCCCACCTCAGGTAATAATTTCATTATAATTGAACCAATTTTGGTGTTCAAGTTTTTACAATAAGTAAATTCTGCAGCAGACAGATTTAATGCATCTATTGTCAGTTGATGTTAATTATACCCATGGGTTCATGCGGTTTATGTGTTTTGTGAACCGTAATCTCAGTTAATAAATAGTAGCTGTGCAGGTCAAGTTTTGCTGGATGGTAATGACATAAAGACATTAAAGCTTAGATGGTTGAGGCAGCAAATTGGGTTGGTGAGCCAAGAACCGGCTCTGTTTGCTACCACCATTAAAGAGAACATACTCTTGGGTAGGCCCGATGCAACCTTAGTCGAGATCGAAGAAGCTGCAAGAGTTGCCAATGCTCATTCTTTCATTATCAAGCTTACCGATGGCTACGATACTCAGGTTACATAATATTACCTTCATTTTTCCTTGTATTTTCTGAATTTTTTTACCTCGAGACAGATGGAGCTCATTTTATCGTATATCTATAAATTTTCCTACCGAGTTATGATTAAGTAATTTAGTTGTCCTTGCCAGGAAGGTGAAGGTAGTGATGAATATTAAACAAAGTGGGTAGTTCTGTTTAAATATATTTTTTAATGGCATTAGCTGCTACCTTATAACTACAATATTAAAGACTGAATGTGTTGTTTTTGTCAACAAACCAACCTAACTTGTTTCAAAGTCAATGTAATGCATGCATTCATTTAGAGGTACAACAGGGTCTCAGTTCAACAAAGCATGTGCAGATACTAATAGGGTTTTATTTAGTCTGGCAGGAACAAAGACTTTTGAACTTAGCAGAATGGGGTGAGGCCGGATGAGAGAGAGACACAAAATAGTATAAAACTTGGAAAATTAATAACATGTTGGGTTCATTAAAGTTTATAGCAATAAGAATGCCGACCAAAATACAGGACCGTTCCTGAGATTTTGGTGTCCCAGGACGAAAAATGAAAACGAGCAATGCTCATCGGGTGACCAGGGCGGTCGATCCTCCCGCCCGTGCTCAAGAACAACTCTGCCAAAATATAAATAATTACTTTGGGATTTTATGGGACAGACAACAGGTTGGAGGGACATTGGAAATAGGTAATGACAAGTGGGGAGAAGGGCTTCATAAACAATTGCTAATCTGTTAGCATTCATCAAATTCTTTTTAGGAATATTATTTATATGAATTTAGTGCTAGTTTTTCTTAGTTAAAGCGGCAAATCACTCTGGGTAGCATACTTTATGTTGGAGATAAAACTGAAATTTCATGACTCTTACTACGAAAGGAGAATTGATTTTGATAAGTAATCATCACAGAAGGAAAAAGATTACATAATTCATTTAATGCAAGTCGTACAATTTTTTTTTTATCAACTCAACCGTCAATTTTATGCTGGCATAAGTTCCATGAACAGTAGAAAATGAAATATACTAACACAAAGATGTCAGCAGGTAGGGGAGAGAGGATTGCAACTCTCAGGTGGACAAAAGCAGAGAATAGCTATAGCAAGAGCAATGCTGAAAAACCCAGCAATCTTACTTTTGGATGAGGCAACAAGTGCATTAGACTCTGAGTCAGAGAAGCTTGTTCAAGAAGCTCTTGACCGTTTCATGATTGGGAGGACAACTCTTGTCATTGCCCATCGCCTCTCCACAATACGGAAGGCTGATCTTGTTGCTGTCCTGCAGCAGGGTAGTGTCTCTGAAATCGGAACCCACGATGAGCTTTTTGTCAAAGGAGAGAACGGAATGTATGCAAAGCTCATCCGACTGCAGGAAATTGCTCATGAAACTGCCTTTAATAATGCCAGGAAGAGTAGCGCTAGGTAGCCCAACAGACTTGTATCCAAAATTCTAAAAATTTGGTAGCACTGATTTTTGTATGATTATTAGTTAATTGACACGGTTCTTCATTTGCAGGCCTTCAAGTGCAAGGAACTCGGTAAGTTCACCTATAATCACTCGGAACTCATCCTATGGCCGGTCACCATACTCACGCAGATTATCTGATTTCTCCACCTCCGACTTTAGCCTTTCCCTGGACGCCTCATATCCCAGTTATCGGCTTGAAAAGCTTCCATTGAAGGAGCAAGCTAGTTCTTTCTGGCGCCTCGCAAAAATGAACTCCCCTGAATGGACTTATGCTTTAGTTGGTTCTATAGGTTCTGTTGTTTGTGGCACCCTCAGTGCCTTCTTTGCATATGTTTTGAGTGCTGTCCTAAGTGTGTACTACAATCAAGACCATGCTTACATGATCAGAGAAATCGGAAAATATTGCTATCTCTTAATTGGTGTCTCATCGGCTGCACTAATATTCAACACGCTGCAGCATTTTTTCTGGGATGTCGTGGGAGAAAATTTGACCAAACGGGTAAGAGAGAAAATGCTGGCAGCAGTGCTGAAAAACGAAATGGCTTGGTTCGATCAGGAGGAAAATGAGAGTTCTAGAATTGCTGCAAGGCTGGCTCTTGATGCCAACAATGTTAGGTCAGCCATTGGGGATCGAATCTCGGTGATCATGCAGAACTCAGCGCTCATGCTTGTTGCATGCACAGCAGGGTTTGTTTTGCAGTGGCGCCTAGCCCTTGTCCTCATTGCTGTCTTTCCTATTGTTGTTGCAGCCACCGTTTTGCAGGTTTGCTTTTCGCAACCGAGTCTCAAGAACTTGTGCAGTAGAAATCCCAACTAAAATTTTAAGTAATATCCCTCTACGGTGTTTTTAAGAAATGGTGTTGAATTGAATGTGTGACCTAATTAAAATAACTAGGTATAAAATAGAAAGGTTAGATACTTTTAATTGCGCTTTGGACCTATTAACACAGCTTTTCTCTAGAAGATATGATGGAAGAAATAGGCTTTAAAAATGGTTCACTTGGGAAATAGCTGTTATAGTTTTAACTTCTTGAAAATCACATACTTCAAATCATAGATAGTTAGAATTTTTTATGCAATTTTTATTAGTGAAATGCTAATCAACAGTCTCAATTTCAACATAGGTGTAGTAGTGGAACTACATATTAAAAAATTCAAGTGGTCACTGTTGTTTACTGTATTTTCAACAGAAAATGTTCATGCAAGGATTCTCTGGAGACTTAGAAGCTGCACATGCCAAAGCCACACAACTAGCCGGGGAAGCAGTGGCAAATATGAGGACTGTTGCTGCCTTCAATTCAGAATCAAAGATTGTGGGACTTTTCATCTCCAACCTCCAAACACCACTACGCCGCTGTTTTTGGAAAGGACAGATTGCTGGAAGTGGATATGGAATAGCCCAGTTTCTACTTTATGCTTCATATGCTCTAGGTCTTTGGTACGCTTCCTGGCTTGTAAAGCATGGCATATCCGACTTCGCAAAAACAATCCGGGTTTTCATGGTTCTCATGGTCTCTGCAAATGGTGCCGCTGAAACACTAACCCTGGCTCCTGACTTCATCAAGGGTGGCCGAGCCATGAAGTCGGTCTTTGACCTCCTCGATCGCAAAACTGAAATTGAACCTGATGATCCAGATTCTACCCCAATGCCTGACCGCATCCGTGGAGAAGTGGACCTAAAACACGTGGATTTTTCTTATCCCTCCCGCCCTGATATGCCAGTTTTTCGCGACCTTTCTCTTCGTGCTCGAGCTGGCAAAACTCTAGCCCTTGTCGGTCCTAGTGGCTGTGGAAAAAGTTCAGTCATTGCACTTATACAAAGATTCTATGAGCCAACGTCTGGACGGGTTATGATTGATCAAAAGGACATCCGAAAGTACAATCTTAAGACACTGCGACGCCACATTGCCGTGGTGCCACAAGAGCCCTGCCTCTTCGCTACCACCATTTATGAAAACATAGCTTACGGACACGAATCAGCAACCGAGGCTGAGATAATCGAAGCAGCAACACTAGCAAATGCCCACAAGTTTGTCTCGTCATTGCCCGATGGCTACAAGACTTTTGTAGGCGAAAGGGGTGTTCAATTATCCGGTGGACAGAAGCAAAGAATTGCCATTGCTCGCGCTTTCTTAAGAAAAGCAGAGCTAATGCTGCTTGATGAAGCTACGAGCGCGCTTGATGCAGAGTCCGAAAGGTGTGTACAAGAGGCTCTTGAGCGCGCTTGTGCTGGAAAGACCACTATTGTGGTTGCGCACCGCCTATCTACAATAAGAAATGCACATGTCATTGCAGTGATAGATGATGGAAAAGTGTCAGAACAAGGTTCGCACTCACAGCTACTAAAAAACTACCCCGACGGGTGTTACTCACGTATGATACAATTGCAGAGGTTTTCACACGGGCAGGCCTTAAATATGGCATCAGGTTCAAGCTCTTCGGTACGCCCCAGAGAGGAAGAAGATAGAGAGTGAAAGGAAAAAAAGAATGGGGGAAATTGAAGGAGTATATGATTTACGCCCCCAATTTATAATTTTTGTATTTCTTGTTTTTGGTATAGTATAGTATGTGTATTAGCTTGCTAATTATTTATCATAGTATATGCCATCATTTTTAATTGTTCTTCTTTTATCTCCTTTGACCTTCTTTAGATAAAATGAAGGGATTTATCACCCATCCAAATCCAATTGATTTCATAACCCTGTACATTGGGTTTTCTGATCCTGCTATTTGCATTGGACTCCCAAGTATCTTTGTTCAATGTGTTTGACCAATTGGATTCATGAGATGGACAGTTTTGTTTAGTCGGAATTATACATTTGGTAATATGTTGAGGAGGAACACCATGCCCTATATAATGGAGTATCCAAGAAAATTACTCCATTATTTATCAACGGGCATGTGATTCGAATGCAACGGCTATTTAACATGTCAGATTTCCATGTCTTTCTCAATGGGATTTCAAAAGATTATACATCGCCATCAATACAAAAGGATCAAACGGTACTGGTGGTGTATTTCGCAGAAGAGAAGAAAGTGATATTGGTGGATATAGAAAGTGGGAACACCATTATTGATTTTGTTGGGGTTCACATGATGGTTGTACATGCAAACGAGACACTTGAACACCGACAGCAACTGGAGTGAATTGATGGAAAGAAAAGCAGACAAAGGCAGAGTTGTGAATCAATCGATTCCCTTGGAAAAAAAATGAGAAACGGGTAATGGAACTGGACAATGACAGAGACATGATTGTACGTGTTGGTTGGCCAAAAAAAAAAAAAAAAAAACCAGAAGAATTGAGTTTTACTTTTCTTTCTAATCCTTTTCTACAAATTTTAAGATGTGTCAAATTTTATCAAATTTTAAGCGTGTATTTTACTTCTGCTATTGATGGACGAGGGATCACAATCATCACATGGAGATTAATATCACGTACGTACATATATGTATAAATGATTCATAGTATTATCATTAATCGAGTTTAAAACTGAAAAATTCATGTCAACTATTATTTGTAACGACTGACGGGTTACGCTCGCTACTAATAACAGTGGATGCGCTACTATTATCAGCAACATCCGCTACTATTAATAGCGGGCATAATTCATCGTACATTATTTTACTAATAATAGCGGTCATGAATTTTTCAATTTTAATCTCGGTCGTTGATTTTTGTATTAGACAATAAAGATGATGTTTGCTCAATTTTAATCCATAATAAGTATGTGTTATAACATGCTTTGTTATATGTATCCAAATCACACCTAAAGGCCAAAACATTGTATTATGTAAAAATTCAAGTTCCATAAAATTAAATTTTTTTTAGTTGTTTTTTTAAAAAAAAAAACAAAAAAAAAATGATCCGAATTTTAACATTGTTCGGGCTCCCGGACAAGATCAGTGTTATATATATATATATATATATATATATATATATATATATATATATATATATATATATAACTACGTGTATATTATATTTTTCTTAAAATTTTGAGTAAAAAAACAAATAAAAGGATATTTATTGTGGAACTGAGCAAATATGATGATTTTTTCAGTGGCGTGGAATGGATTGTTCTTACTGGATTTGAGTGACAGTCTGTGCCTTGTCCATTACCGTAATGGTTGCACGTATTGCAGAGACTGTATACATGAACAGAAGATAGAAAAAATCATAAGTTTGCCCTTTTCCTTTACTGCTTTACTCAAAATCCAGTAATCGGTCTAAAGATATTTTCTTTGGTCAATGGATGGGATCAGGCAATTTTTATAATTCGCTACGATATCATAAAATAAGACTCTAAACATTACCCAATATTTAAGGAGTTCTTTACATTACTATATAATAATTATAAAATTAGTGCATTTATAAAATAATTATAAAAAGGGTGTAACACAATAATTACGTCAGATCAGTGAGATCATTCAGTTTCACATAAATAAGGAAACGCTTAAATCAACTTAAGCCTTTTCAATTGATCTTCAGTCAATTTCTTCATAATGAAATTGAGCACTTCCATATCAAATCAATAAATAATTTTTACAGTGAAATTGCGATGACACTCCTCGTAATATAGATCTCAAATCTACAAATACAATACATTACCATAGAAAAACAAACAAAATACTCACAAATTCAAATTAAATCAAAGTAATCAAACACATTAAAGTAGGTAACCAAATCGAAACTGCAGTACTAACAAACAATAATGAGCATCTGCATTAACATAACGTACATAGTAATCAAATCAGAATCGAACAATCATCACACCACAACTCTTAAGTAACAAAAACCATTTCAACAACTACACAATAAGCAGTATCCAAATATATAAGTACTAGTAACCAAAACACAATCATCATGATTCCAAAATCAATTTAATCAACCTCCATATTGTCAAAAAGTACTTAGTAACCAAATAAGAATATAACAGTAAACCAAACATCCACTTGGAGGGTACATAACCATTTTAACAAACACACATTTATCAGTGACCAAATAGAACATTATCAGTTCCCAAAACACATTCACAAATAGCCAGAAACAAAAAGGATTCAAAAATTTTAAAAACAATTAAAAAAACACACCTTAAGATGTTTTTGTCAGGGAATAATATTCGGGCTATAAACAATTTTAGCATGGTGACAACCAGGAAAAAAGAAGATGGAACGGCAACGACCACAAACGAACCAAACGAAGCAGCGGCGTCTGAAAACTTAGAAACAGAGTGACAACGCACTGAACTCGGAAACTGAGTGACGAAAACAGACAAAAGAATGTACCGACGACAAGTGCAAACGAGCGCCGGCAAAGACGGAGCGAACAACGGTGATAACGAGAGATCAACACCGACAGGAACGAAAAGAACGCCAACAGAAATCAAAAAGAAAAGAAGAGAAATATGGTTTCCAAGTTCCCAAATTAGAAAATAAGGGTTTCTAACTAAAGAAGCCTTCGGTAAAAAAGAGAGAGAAACGACAAAGGAAAAAGACATGCAATTCAAATTGTCACAGATTAGGCAACCAACATGGAACAGTTATCATTGCAGAACTGATTTATCACGTCAGTAACCTATTAAAACACCCAATTAAATTAAAGGGATACCAAACGCACTAATTTTGTAAATAAAATATTAAAAATATATTAATTCTGTAAATATTTTTTAAATACACTTTTATTGTAATTTTTTCTAAAAAAATGTACTAGAAAGTGTAAATAAGCCATATTTTAAGTGGATCCATCCACCAAAATAACATGCTAGCAATGAAAGTAGGAATTGACATCACTTTAAAAGCCCAAAATTAAATTGTTTCAAAAAAAAAAGTTCCCAAAAGTATTTTTTGTTTTCATGCACACAAAAATAAAATAAAAAAATAAAATAAATAAAAGACACGTTTTATATAAGGTAAATGAGATAGCAGTGTTTTCATGCACACACAGCAAATGTAGCCAATCTCGAATTAGATTATAAGAGAAGTATCATCTTAACCTATACTAGATGAGGGAAGAGTAGGCACCAATAGTCCACATCTTTCCATCTTGAGCTCCAAGAATATGTTGAAATGTCCAACTTCTTGACAAGTTTCCATCCGATTTATGCCTCTTAAGTTTTATAGTCTCTATTGAATAAGCTTCAGAAAATGTCCAGCAGAAAAATGGTTGGTTTGTGGCTATTCCTTTGTTTCAGGGTATTTGTCCTTGGGACAAACCAAAGAAATAAAAGATTATCCTCTTTGTAAAAGAATTGTATATAGCATTGTCTCTGGTTTTTAACAAAATTTTAATCGACCCCAAAAAATAAGTTTACCTGAAAAGAGAAAAAAGTTTAGTTCCTAATAAATAGGTAGTTCTACATACTTCTTTATGTATGAGTTAAATCTAGGTTGTTCCCAACTAAAGGACATCCATCCATCTCCTACCCGTGTCAAAAACTTTAATTTCTATATGTTTTTATTATTTATAGATACACTTCCTCTTTTAATATCTAGTATTTGCCAAAACAACGTCAAAACTAATTTCCAAACTAAGTATTACCAACATGATGCAATCTTAAATATGACCACTAAAAAACAAATAATACCCAAGCAAATGATCAAACCACCAATTACTGGAAGAGAGAGAGAGAGCAAACAACCAGGTATTTGGATCATCCTTTCTTAATATTAAAATGATAACAAGAAAGAAAATTCGTACATTGCAAATTACACATCTATTCCACCATAGAAAGGGCAGTCTGCAGCTCAGTAACACACTATCCACAAAAGCCAGAAAGAAAAAAGGAAAAAAAAACAGAAGAGGAAAGTTCACATCGACATAAGCTTTAGGCCATTATCTGGCATTCCCATGCCAGAAGCTAGGTCAGCATCAAGTTGAGTATGTGGTGCAGGTCCAGCCATTTGCTTCAAGCTGCAGAAAAAAATAATGAACAATTATATTTGCTCCACTAGCCGGATCCGTTCCTAGTATTCAGCAAGTAAAGATGCCTTAAAGGAGACTTGTGAGGAATCAAAACAAATCATAACTAGCCTGCGCTATGTTCGCGGAATTTAGATATTTCTCATCAATGTTATTTGGAATGCGGATGGTTTCGGTTTGATACATCATAAAGTTATAACGCGCTACAATACATAAATCAAAACGCGGTTTGCTCGGGGTACTTTTATGAATGCTTATATTTTGAAATTCTCTTAAAATATCGTTGCAATAAAATGATAAAGTTACATTTTATAAAAGATTTTTAATAGCATTAGCAGGTTGCCTGTTTTAAAGTAATTTATTAGAAATGTGATATTTAAGCATCCAATATCAAATTAGAATATTGATATTTGGGCAATTAGAGTCAAAAAAAAAATTAAAAAAAATTGGATACACTAAATTTAGAGTATCGAATTTGACCGTGTTTGGGAACACAAGTACCCAATACACAATTTTCTAGGTCAATAAGGGTATATGCTTCCTATATAATTATTCCCAATAGGTATATTGTGATTATACACGTTACTCATTATTGATATAAGTGCTGAAATGCAACTGTTTTCTCCTAATCCTTACTGGGTTGGGAAATAACTTCACTCAAGGAAAGCTATAAATCAAAAGGACTTCTAATTTATTGGAATTGATGAACATCTCTTAGTCATAATCTTCGAAGCCCTAGGATATCCCTATTATACTAAATTAAGTAAAACCAAACAAGATAAATAATGAGAATTGATATTTCTACATGTCAAAATGATATTTTCACATGATTTTAACACTAACACGTGAAATATCAGTTTCTACTTAGAAAGAGTAATCATAAATTCATCAACTATTTATAAGGCCACAAAACTAGAGAATGATAATTAAGCATGTAAGAAATAACATACCGCTTCTTATGCCGTTTTGTCTTGAAATGTTCATCTCTCACAGTCACATTCGCAAAGTAACGACTGCAAATCAACCAAAGGAAGACATAATTAAATGCATACGAATTCACACACATACGCACGCACATATAAATATATAATTAAATAATTATTACTCGCAGTGTAAGCAGTAGAATTGGCCCATCCCAGGAAGATCTTCATCAACAGGCAAGGACTTAATCTCCACGTCTGGTTTTTGAAGCTCATCATAAACAGCATCGTCACGTGAACAAAAGGATACAGAGTCAAGAAAATACCAAAAAAAAATCGAAAATTGAACTCTATAAAAGTAAATAAAGGAGAGAAATTGAGGACAAAATATATAAACAATGGAAAAGGAAGAAAAAGGATATCTTTAATGAGGAATTTAGAGCGACGAAATTGCTTGTGAGAGTATCTCCTTTTCTGTACCCTTCTGTGCGGGCACTTTCCTCCCATTTTTTTCCAGATAAGGGTTTTTTTTTTTTTTGCGTGATTTTGTAAAGGATTAATTACATATATTAGTACATTTATGAAAGTAATTATAAAAATCATACACTCATAAAATAATTATAAAAGTAAAACATTTTATCATTTTTATTATTAATTTTAATACAATTAAAGGTCCTTAAATTAAGGGATAATTATTAATGGGCAGTTTCCTTAATTTAGGGGATCATTATCTGGTGGTTTTTTATTTCAAACGCATGATATTTCTCTCTCTAAAATCTTCTTCTTCTTCTCCTTCTCCATAACTTTTGTTCTCGTATTTCTCTCTTCTTCTTCTTCTTCTTCATCACAGTTTGTTAGACAAATTGGTGGCGTAAATTAATTGTTTTTTAATTTACTTTTGTTGCACTTGTTAATCAATAAATCACACAGTCGAATACGCGACTTTCTCTCTCCAACTCTCTCTCCAACTGAAATGATTCTGGTTTCTCTCTCTAAGGGCTGTTTCTAATTTCTGTTAATTCTTATTCTACTAATTAATTGTCAATATGATCATATATATACGCTATGTTTCTAACAGAATGGAGTATTGATTGTTGGATTTGTGTTGTTTTTATGTTTTGTATAGAATGATTGATACAAGAAAGAAGGATGGAAAGAGGAAAAGAATAACAAAGGGTGATTTTATTAAGGATTTGAAGAAATTTATTTGGGTTTATGCAGTTGGATTCTGATTTTGATGTTCCTGTAGTTAAGACAGAAGTTCAAGTTCATAGCCAGAAGATATTTTCAACCCAAAAATTTTTAAAGGTGTGCTAATTTAAATTTTGTTATTGTTACTATCATATAACTGTTTGGTTACTTCTGCATTATATTTTGGTTACTGGTTTTTGTTGTACATGTTGTTTATGTATTGGTTACCATTAAAACATATTTTGGTTACTATCATATAAATGTTCGGTTACTTATTTAGTAAGTTTTTTGTTACTGTTAGTTTATGATTTGGATACCATTTTTGTTCCCTTAAGTTGGGATTTTGGGTACTATTTTGTGTTGTTCTGGTTACCATGTATTTGGTGAATATACATGGATTGACTAAATTGTGTTTGGTCTATATGTTGTTTATGTATTGGTTACCATTAAAATATATTTTGGTTACTAACATATAATTGTTTGGTTACTTCTTTAGTATATTTTTTGTTACTGTTAGCTTATGATTTTTGGTTACCATTAAAATATATTTTGGTTACTAACATATAACTGTTTGGTTACTTCTTTAATATATTTTTTGTTACTGTTAGCTTATGATTTTTGGTTATCATGTATTTGCTTAGTATACATTGATGTATTATATTTTTTATAAATCCCTTCAAATATATTCTACAAGGTTTATGTTATTTTCTACTTTCATTTCCACAAACACATCCTACATGGGCTCTCTATTCACTAATCCCAAGGTATTTCTCTTCCTCCCACAGGTTCATAATGCGAAAGTCTTTTCTAGAGAATGAGAGCAACCATGAAGAAGAAAGTAGCAGCAACCAAAAAGCTCCAGTTTCAAGAAGATTTGTACCAAATTTTGATTAGTTCAGTTATCGTTGTCTTGTCATTATGAATTATGTTTCGTACTTTGATTTTTGTTGGATATCCATAACCATTTGTTATGGTTAGTGAGTATGTAATGTTTATTGGAGCTTATGTTAATGAAATTACATATTTGATTATATAACCAATTATTTGACATTATTTGTTGGTTCGTATTAAGTTGTGTCTGATACATTAATATTAAAGGTGCAGTTTGGTAACCAAACATGTATAGAAGGGTAACTATTTTATTTTTTGGAAGTAACCAGATAGTTACAAGCTTGTATCAGGACATATATCAAGTGTTAAATGTATATGTGAGAGTATACATGGGTTGCCTAAACTGGGTTGGATATACAGGTTGTTTCTATTTTGGTTAACATTAAAACATGTTCTAGTTACCTTTTCTATAACTATTTGGTTACTTCTTTATTATATTTTGGTTACCATTAAAACTTGTTCTGGTTACTATCATATAATTATGTGGTTACTGTTTTATTATGGTACATTATGGTTACTGTTATTTAATGGTTTTTGACTACTATTGTTGTACAATCAATGAGGTATTTTAGTTATTATTTATTGTATCTTTTAAGTTGTGTTGGATACATTGTTTGAGATGTACAGTTGGTAACCAAATATGTATATAAAGGTAACCAACTATTGTTTTGATAGTAACCAGAGAGTTACAATCTTGTTTCAGGACATATATCAATTGTGAAATGTACATGTCATAGTATAATTGGGTTTCCTAAACAAACAATATCACATTCATTACAGGATGCTGGATACACAGGTTGTTTTATGTTTTGGTTACCATTAAAACATATTATGGTTACTGTTATGTAACTATTTGGTTACTTATTTATTATATTTGTTTTACTGTTATTTAATTGTGTTTGACTACTATTATTGTACAATCAGTAAGGGATTTTAGTTATTATAAGGGTAACCATTTTAGTTTTTTATTAGTAACCAAATAATTATAAACTTATATCAGAACAGTTATCAAGTGCTTAATGTACATGTGAGGGTTCCCATTTATCTAGCTGATGGATACTTTTAAATTACATAGTTATAAAAGTTATTTGAAAATGGTCTATGCCAGTTGGTAACTAAATATAAATATAGAGGTAACCATTTTATTTTAGATGGATAATCAAATTTACATAAAAATATTTCAGAACAGTTATCAATTGTTCAATGTATATGTTTACTTTATATTGATAACTCGTGATGGAATCAAAAATTAAAATATTAATCAACATCAATTTTGGTTACTGTACACCATCAAAAATATTACCAACCATGTGGTTAATAGTTACTAGCAGTAAACAATTATATATTCCTGTAAATAATTAAATTTGTTGTATTGGTTACTGTCAATAGCCATTGTCTAACAACTGAATAAACATTGTAAAGTAACTAAATTAATATTAGACAGTAACCAAATTACATAATTTTAGTAACCAGAAAATAAACTAAATTTTTACATGCAATTTTGAAGGCCTAAATGATGGAATTCGACCAAAAAACCCTGCAGTTCACCAGCGAAGCTAGTGACTTTTGATCGTTGACCCGTTTCCAATGAAATTAGGATCTAAAAACGCCAAAATCCGACACTCCAAATTGGACAGAAATTTCCAAATGGTCACTGCAACCAAATAAATATTATATTGTAACCAATTAAATAGTATACAACAACCAATATATATAATCAGATTAGCAGTTGTATGAAGGTAACCAATGTAGTCAATAAGTAACCACCAATATAAAAGAAATAATTATAAAACACAATAACATTATAGAGTAACCAAATAAACACCTTATAGTATCTAAATACATATTATACAGTAACCAAAGACAGCATTAGACAGTAACCAAATATTCAGTAACCATTATAATAATGTTACACAGTAATCAAACCAGCATTAATCAGTAACCAATATATTGTTACACAGTAACCAAGACAGCATTAGACAGTAACCAAAACAACATTAGACATTATAATGTTATTCAGTAAACAAGACAACATTATAGAGTAACCAACAGTTCCATGAAGGTAACCAAACTCATTTAAAAATTATAAAGCCATCAAATAAACATTATTTAGCAAACAAATACACAATTATCAGTAACCAATTTATATTTATTTAGTAACCATAATAAAAAACATATCAATGAATCATCCAAACGTTATAGGAAATTGCAGTAACTATTTGAAGTGTGAAAAACTTAAGAAAGGTAATCAATATAGGAATTCGTGGTAACCATAAGTAACTATATGCATATGAATTTTAATATCACATACCTCAGTATTCAGATTTGTATCGAAGTTGCTGTGATTTTGTATTCAACAATCACTGCCGTTCGATTGTACTGTTTCGTTACTGAACTTGAAGTTGCTGTTGATTTTGTATGTTATTTTCCGATCTCAGCGTGCCGTCGCAACAAAAAGTTTCGTCTTCTCCGATCCCAGAGGTGTGTCGCGACAGAAGATTTGAATCTCAGTTGCTTGAATTTTGGATCTCAGTCGCTTGATGTTAGGAGCGGTTGAAGATGAGAGAGAAGTAACTGACGTGTAGGGAGAAAAAAGATCCCTAATTTTAGTAAGCTTAATATTATGTTGCGTTATTTTTGTAAATATGTTGTTTGTGTTTTATTTTTGTAAATACTTTCTAATTGTTGTATATTAATGTTAAGGACCCTTTTGTAAAACCCTAAAATTGAAGAGAGAATATTTGTTTGGGTTTTCTTTGTTTATTAAGGGTTTTGCCGTTTTTGGTATTGGTTCGGGTCTATATTAGTCAGTAAGCCACCATCCAGTACCCGTCACCCAAGCCCGATTAAAACCAAAGACATACTTTGCCCGGCTTAGGTACATCTCCCTTCCACTGTTCCACAATATCTAACGCTACCTTCATCTAACACAAACTCGGTTATGGTTTGTTTGATGAGTGTTTCTACTTTCATGTTTTTATTTTTATATATTTCTAATTTATTTATTTTTATTGATAAAAATAAAAATACTAACTGATATTTTTACATAATTTTTTCTCACATGAGCACACAGTGAGTCTTATCTTCATTTGAGAATGAATCAGAGAATATCAAAAACACACGTGAAAATAGTGTTCCCAAATAAAAATTAGACAACCTTGTTTGATAATTTTATTTCAATGTTAGTTTTATTTATTTTTATAAAGAGAGTTTAAAATTTTGTTGGTAAGAAGGTTCGATGTTTGTACCTCATTAAAGTTGAAATGACTCCTTGTGTTGCCAAAATTAAAAAAAAAAGCAACTTTTTTGCTGTCGATGTAGATTTTGCTTCCACTTTTTTCAAAACAAAAACGGTTACCAAACACTAATTTCTACTTTCGATTTCAAAAAAAAATAGAAGTAGAAACAAAAAAATCAAATAAATTCATAGAAATATTATAATTAGTAGTAGTAGTTTATAAAAAAAATTACAATATAATTATTTTCATAACCAAAATCAAATAAATTCACATCAATGTTAAATTTTAAAATTTCAAAGTTTGACTAGGAATTCTTTTAAATAAGACTCATAAATGGAGGGAGAGTGTATACATAAATATATTTCCATGCAAAATCTACAAATAAAGTAGTACTTCAAATTAAAATCAGCTTAAAAATGTTACAGAAAAAATAATAAGTCAAGTTTTGGTTTGCCTCAAATAAAAATTAATTGTGAATTTGAAACAAGTTTGAATTATACTACTACCACCCAAACTTAAAACGTGTACAGCTCGGAAGTTTTAGTGTCTACCTAAACCAAATTATATTAACACATCTAAAAGGAGAAGCTCAACCATGTCAATCTCAAGCTTGGTGATGCTACTGTTAAGTGTTTTAAAGCTATTGTTACTGTGTATTGTTAACTACACTGGCATGAATTGTGGATTATTCCGACATACAAACTGGTAAATCAGCTCTCATAAGTTCAACACACACAAAAACACTGTTCCTTGATAAACTTAATGATTCTGTATACAACTCAACAGACAACAGCCTCCCATTCGGATACAAAAATTACTTTCCTACTACACCTGGAGCCAACGAACAGAACAGAACAGAAATAATGGACAAATTACAAAAGCCTATCATAGATATGGGGGAAAAAAAGGAAAAGAAAAAATAAAGAGACTGTCAGAGTCAACCTCATTAAGGTTTCAAAAGTAAGAAAGGATGATCTGCGCTTGTCACCTCCCAATTCCCATGTTTTCAACAGGGAACATAATCTATTATGACGAAGAAGCCGCATGCAGGGCAACCCATTTCTGGCAAGATATTGTACAGAATATACAAATGTTAAAAGACTATGACCCAGGGTAGGATGATCCTAGCATGAAACTTGGAGACTAATGCTCATGCTTAACACGGGCCTTCAATATTCCAGGAAGGGGAGGTGATGTGGAAGGCCTACCCGGTGGTAGTCTTAACCTGGATGGGTGAGCAATTTGAGGTTGGAACATGCTGGGCATGCTGGAGCTTTCACCTCCATCAGCAGGAATATTGTGTGCCGTATCATCACCCTGTTGTGGTCTTTCACAAAATTTCATAGCCTTGAGAACATAATTGTCGTCATGGAGCTCAAAAGGGGTGCTGCATTAGTATAATTGTAAAAATGACAAAGTCAGAGAAGGCGATAAGCATTTTTCACATTTGAGAAACAAGCTCTGTGATTCCAAACAAAGTGAAACCTAACACTTAAAAAATGTTCTGCAATCAGTAAATCAGACTAAGCAATGCAGAAGAGAAGGCCATGAACATATTAATTACCCCAAAACACAGAAATTTGATTAAATGAACTAAAGAACAAAATCTAATAAAATCCATATATCCATCTTATTAATCCTCTCTTATTCCGTTGCAACCTTTTGCAGTAATCAACCACAACATTTCATCATTAAATTGGAACTGAACTCTGTTCAAAAAGAAAAGGGATTAACAGCAAGTGTGCCGACAGATAGAGCAGTTCAAGAGCAATATATGGTTTGGGGTGTGGTATCCTTACCTATTAAAGTCAAAATGCACCAGTTGCATATCTTCCGATATTTCCACCTCAACAGTTGCATGAGGACGAGTCTACAGTTTCAAATGCAATGAGAACAGTTACTATACTACCATAGGAAAATCTAGTAAGAGTAAATCACTGTAAAGTCTGTAATATACAACATTATAAGGTAGAAAGCAACCATAAGATTAAATCTAAAGAGCAACATGCATACATTCTTGTTACAATTTCATATCAAACAGATGTTATTGGAAATGTCTCGGAATTTTATCCCATAAGAGCTCAAGAAAGTAATATTTGAGAATAGGGAAGGCCACTTAAAAATAAAGTTTTAAACAAAAGGGAGGCAGGGAGTGTGGAGGGTGGTTCTAAAATGAACGTCTTTACTTGAATGACTTCTTAAACAAGGCATGGTTTCAGGGAATCAAAAAGTAAACGTAGGACTGCAGGATATAAAATAATTATAAAAGTAAAAGAAACTGAAGGAGATATACTTTTTTATTTTTAATTTATTTTAAATAAGTAAGCTTGGCTCTAAGTGTGGGGATTGGGACCAAAGGGAAATCACTCGTCAAAAATGAAATAAATAAAAAAAATAACATGGGAGGGGTTGTCAACATTGAATCACAAACATATTTGGGTGGTTCAGTACATGATATAGAACCAATGTTCATAATTTTGGGCATCACTTCTAAAATTCAATCCTTGAAGAAGACGTTTTTGACAGTATTCTAATGATCAAATTGGTAAACAATGGGCTTTAGGCACCAAGTTTGGTTTGTCCGATGCAGGGGCATTGATTATAATAATAAAACTTAAGAATGTCTTCTAGCAGAGAAACCAATCAAGTGTGTCCCTTAACTGGAAAGTAAACTTATCTCCACCTGGTTTTAACAATTTCTTTAAAGTCTTTTTGGTTTCTCTTTTCTTTCACTCTAGCCAAAAAACACTCATCTCCAAAAAGTTTAAATACAGAACAAGGCAAGGGCTCCTCTCCTGTTTTCGTGAGATCCTCCCCTAGATCTCTTTTTTGTTTTGTTTTTTCATGTTTGTTGTGTTCTAACCTTATGTGGGAGATAGTTTTTATCCTTGAATTGAGTGGTTTCTTTCTCAATTTGGGTGACTTTCTTTCCTCTCTTGTTTGATCATGGTGGGATTATTTTTATCAGTATGGGAGATCTTTCTCCAGTATCTGTGATGGTAGGTCTATTCAGATTTTGATGCAAGATGATCACAGGTGGTGGCTTATTCTCTAGCATTCTTGTTTTGAAGATTTGTTCATATCTGAAAATTTTATTGAAGAATATGTGTATCTCAGGAGTAATTACGGTGTCCACTAGCTTTTGGTTACAATTAGCCCATCTTTTTTATTTGATTTTTGTATTGTTTGTAGTCTTCCATGACTTGAAATCTTTTCAACTTGTAACAGACTACAAAATATATATATATTTCAGTATTTTTGTTGTATTTTAAAAAACATAAAAAAAACTGGTCTCTAAGCAAGTGTACATTGCTCCTTGATTAAATCAAATCTCAAAAAGAAATCTCCTCCTAAAACCCTGAAGTAATGTTACATGGAAAAAGACCTCACATACTTAGAGATAAAAGACCTGAATGTAATTCACTTAGCAGAGTGCAAATCAGACAGAGAGGACTAAGGGTCCAGCTTCTTCCAGCTAGATGTATACAAACGGAGGATGGTTTTCCACAACCCAAAAATATTTATAGCATCATGAATAGTAGATAATTACAAATCTATTATAAATGCCTGAACCTCCAGTTAGATAAATAAACCAAGGTATTTGTAACATAGCTCAACAAGTTCATGCCACTAAACAAGAAATTGAAAGGGTGCCAACGACCCCACCTATGACAAAAGTTGGTGATGGGTAGAGCTTCAACCATGCCGGAGGAGCATTATTGAAGTGATCTACCCTTAACCAGAACGGATAAGTATGCTAATGGATTTTAGCATAGCCCCCACAATGCAAAACAAATAATTTGCCAATCATATCTACCTGAACCAGTATGAAAGGTAAAGCCACGCCTCCACTAGGAGCATCTCCAGAGCTGTATAATTGCTCATTCCGTTGTATAAGGTTCTGAAGACCTACATACTTGGTGGGAGGAAAGATAAAGTTAGTATGCTCATTTTATATGCACATAATGAAAGTGGCTTCTTGCTATAGTTTCTTCTTCTTCTTTTTTCTATTTTTTTTTTGGGGGGGGTATATATATAGATAGATATAGATAGAGCGACAGAGAAGTTAAACAAACTAACTCTAAACACAATCCTTACTTGCTCCTCTAGTTCTTGCAAATATGTTGCTTTCTTTTCAATCCTACTTCTCAGTCCAAGACGCTTACTCTGAATTTTCAGAATAACAGAATTGGACTAGGTCAGACTATTTATAAACAATTCCTTTTTATGGGTGTTTGGATATAAAAGGAAAATAAAAGGTGGTGTGTGTGTAGTTGGGGGGTGGGGTGGGGGTGGGGTGGGGGTGGGGTGGGGGAGGGAGGGAGAGAGGGAGAGAGAGACCTTCAATTCTTCAATATCGTTCAAGGTAGTTCGAGGTAGACCCTTCCACTGTATTTCCTTTTTATCTTTGGAAATAATATCCATAGCCATGAGAACATTCAGGGCGTCATAAACCCTTCGGCGAATGTTTTTCTCGTCGTATTGTTGCTGTGATATATCATTCAACAGAAAATTAAATTTATTGAATTTAAAAAAAACATCATATACCATAGATATGAATATAGAGATGAAGTACATTTTCATCAGCCTCGGTACAGTGACAAACCTGGTCTGGAGATGAAATATTGTTGCTAGGATCAGCAAATTCAACTACAAGTTCGTCTGCGACCTGTATAACAATTTAACTTCTCCGATTCAGTTATTACATCATAATATAGATGACAAAATAAATACTAGATCTATAAACATTATATAGATTGCATAAACATTTTCATTTAATTTTCTTGAGTAGATTTTGGACTAGATTGCACTTCGTCCACATGCAGACACGCAAAACATAGGAATAATGCTAAGATACTGTCTAATGGAGATTCCACATAAAGACGGGCATTCCATCTGCTATAAACCTAACTTTGTAACTTTTAGACAAAATATTTAAAGAAAATGAACATGAACTTGATTTATTTATTTGGTTTAGAATTTAGATCAAATCTAGTACTTGATTTAAATTCCCAAACGTCTAACTGAATATTGTATAAGCCAATAAAAGATGGGTCATATTAGCACCTCCCCTGAATAGAATAATATACCATAATAAAGTTCATTATGAAGACAAACAAACAAATAAACAAAAATAAAATAAATAAAAAGGATAGGATTCTACAACTTCAATATGACAGAAAACTGATTCTTTTTATTTTTCTTTGATTTTCCTTGAATATTCAGGATGATTCCTCGTAAAGTTCACATCATTAAGCATGTAGGTTCCCATTTGAACTCCCCATTTAAAGATTGAACTCCATATCTCTGATAACAGTTGTCTCAACAGGAATATAGATGTCAACATAATACAATAAAGTATAGAAAATGTGTGTGCTGCCCAAACAATGTTATCTTTTTAGCAAGTAAATTTAAATAGAAAATGTGTTTGCTGCTCAAACAATATTATCTTTTTAGTAAGTTAATTTACTAGGAGCGTCACACAGGGGATGAAACCCATGTGATTCATAGAATTAAAGATAAGATAAAAAGAATACCTATGCTTCCATCATAATCAACCACATATAAACATAACCTCGTCTCACCCAGCGCAAACTCACTCTAAAAATCAATTATAGAAACACCAATGAACCATAAGAACAAAAATCAAAATAGAGAATATTCAAGCTGAAGAATAGACCTCTCCTCGTCTTCAAAGCATTTGCTATTCCACTCCTGACTCCTTACATAAGGAATAACACAAGCATTGAGGAGCCAACAACTCTGATCTTCGTATAAACCATTGATTTTCCAATCCCCACAGGATACCATTCCCCGAGAACATCAATGACAAACTTGGCAATATTCACATCATACCAAAAAGTGAGAACAATAGGCACCAAAGGTATATAACTACCAAGCAATGCAACAACAAACAATGAACTGGCTCTGCAGTCATCTTACACAGTAACCCCACTTAACAAAGAACCTCCTCCACCACAAATTACCTCTAGCCAAAATCACTTGCCATCCAAGCAAAACACTAATTCTCAAGGGCCCCTTGATAGGGACCGGATATTAAGGCCAAGCTTCTTTGTTATTTATGCAGACTATTGATTATTGAATTATATCCAACTTTGAGTTGTATTCTTTTGTGTGGACACATCCGATTTTCTGCAGGATAGACAAAAAGTCTTGGTTGCAATGAACGGATCCTAAACCCTAACTATTTTTTGTTCTCCTACATCAACCCCAACGAACCATATGATTATTTTATGAAAATTCCCATCCCCTCTTCCTTGTAAGGCATGATAAAAAAAGATTTAACAACAGAACCTTGCTTTGCTACTATTTCTCCCCCCCCCCAAAGGAAAAGTCCAATCCCCCTCTCCCGTATGGTATGATAAGAAAAGATTTCACTTAAAACACCTCAACACTATCACCGCAGGACGCCTTTCCCCATAAACATCAACCACAAACTCAGCGTTACCCACACCATACCAAAAAAGTAAGAATACTAGACCCTAAAGGTGTACAGCTACCACGGAATGAAACAATAGACAATCAACAGTCTCTGCAATCATCTACACATGCAACCCCAATTAACAAAGAATCTCTTCCTTATTAAATTATCTTGAGTCACCCTATCGCTGCCATCCAAGCAACCAAAAAAAAATCCGAAAAGACCTCAACGTACCATATGCTTTTCGCCTTTTCTAAGGAAAAGTCCCACCCCACTCTCCCTATAAGGCATTTAAAAATGAAAAAAATAAAGAGAAGAAAAAAAAGCAGATTTCATTGAAAAATTCCTTGCTACTATAGCTCATTCCTCATAAAGAATAGTCACCACTATTGGTTGTCTCCACCGTCAGGAGTCACGTATTCAAAAGAACCCGATCAAGGATCCATTTGCCCCATTAAAGAATACTCCTTAATCATTATGTCATTAGTTAGCTTTGACTCCATGGGGGAAAACCATTGCCTTAGATTAATCATTAATGTTATGATTCGAAGGTCTTCAAGTGAATTCATGATTCTATTCCAATGGGATCTCCTTCAGAATTCTAGGAAATGCCATCTCGTGTGTAAATCAGTATTAGTTTGTGACAATACATATACAATAAAAGGAACACAAATCATCTCATAATACTGTACAGTCTGTATACTTAGTGTACTATAATTGAATGACCTCGCGCATGTTAGACACATAAGGATGGTGTTTCCTCATTATATCAAGAGTAGTGCCTTGAACTACTAAACATTCATGACATGATTTGATATGACAACATGTGGGGAACTATTCTCCAACGGAAACAGTTTCTTTGTTCTTCCCCAAACCAAAGTCTAGTAAAGAGTTCTCTCTCTGTGAACAGCAACTACAATCAAACACGATTATTACCCTAACATCTAATCTCTCAAGCTGCTTTATTCTCACCTACCCTACCTGCTCATTGAGTAGTCAGGATAATTATTAAAGTGTAAACAATTCTCCACCATCATCCATACCCGGAACCACTTGTGGATATTATCATAAAGTAAATAAATAATATTAGCACTATCTGGTATGGATACCATCTCCCCCCCGCAAAAAGAAGAAGAAGAAATTTTACTAATAAATTGGTATCCAACCACTTATCAAGCACAGACAGAGTTAAAAATATAAACATCAGAAAATTTAAAACTCAAATATGATAGTAAATGAAATCAAAAATCCAGCTGACCTCGTTATAAGTGGTTCTGCCCTTGCTTTCCACTTTCTCGCACACTATGCACAATAGGAGTCAATAGATACAGTAATCAGAATGAAACATTATGCACAATAAGAGCCAATACGTGCAGTTGAAGTCTGTCAATTAAGCATTAGTTATATGCAAAAAAAATAAATTACTCTTGCAAAAAGAAGTAATGGCATTAAGCTTCTCATTGACACCTAGAAGCAACGAGACAGTGTCCACACCTCTTTCATGCTAAACCGACACCCAGTAGTATGCTATATGTTTCTAGAACTGGACAAAATCAAAACAAAAACCAGAAATATGACAGTGTCGACACACCTTTCATGCTAAACTGGCGGAGTCCTCTACCATTTTTATCCCCTCCAACTGCACGTTGTCCTCTTTTTTTCTTCTTATTACTGTATAGAAACTGGTGATTAGTTATATTTTGTAGTACACACACAAACCACTAGCTGTTAGTGAGAAAATAAGCAACACAAGCACTGGTCAATAGCACAATTTGCAAAAATTCATGATTACATAACATACATAATTTATGAGTGTCAAGTGAAAACCATCTAAAATTTGCTACCATAATATTAAGCTTATGGGATTGACCAAATTCAAGTCAAAACGTAACCACATTAACAAAGTTCTAACAAAAATATCATGGGTTTGACATATATATCTAGGGGTGACTGATAAGTAATTTAATAATTCATCCACTAATCTACTGAACCACACAATCATGTTCACTAGAAAAAGTCAAAGCACCACTTATCCAGTCTTTTACTGCAATTCAAGACCCAGCATTAAATCTAACACTCTTTAATCACTCATAATAAATTCCGTATAAAAAGACTAACCCAACAGGAGATCCAGCATCATCGCCGTGAATATCAAGGTGATTTAACCTAAGAAAAGTGCTCTCGCTGACGGGGATTGCCATCGCCGCCTCACTCCGGCTTGACGGAGACCCAACACTGCCGCTAGTTGACACCGATTGACCAGAAATAGTGGTGCCCCATGACCTGGTAGCACCTCTTGTAGTGGCGGATGGATTCTTTTACCTATCTTCTTGATGACTCCTACCGGTCACCATTTCAACTAATACCCACCAAAAATCATCAAAATCAGCGAATTAAAGAAAGACCAATCTCAAAGAACAAAATCTGGGTTCAAAGAAAAAAACAGTCGAGGGATTAAGATTTTTGTATAGCATGGACATGAACGTGGTGATCTAACACAAGTCCTTTAGTTATGGCATGTAAGAACTGGGCTTGGACCACATTGAAAGAGGGAAATTATAGCGAGGGTTTGTAAGGATTTTTGTTGATTTTATGCATTTCTCAATTTTGAGTCCAATTTTGTTTTTATAATCTAATAATTAGAGGGAAAGAAACAGACGGAAGGATAAATGAAAATTAGAGGGAAGCAAGGGTTGGGTGAGGGTTTTACATTTGGTAGTAGACAGTAGTATTCTGATATAACATAATCTTTGGTTATTTCGCTACCCTACTCCTTTTCTCCATATTCTTCTAACTAGCTGGGTCCCGTGCCTCCGGCACTGTATGGACAATATGATTTATCTCAAACTTTGAACGACCAAAATAATTTATTGAGTGAGCGGAAAATTTAAAGTCATTTGTATTTTATTAAATTATTATTAGATTATTAGATAGATAGATGTATTTTATTAGATAGATGTATGAACGGTGAGATTTATCCCAAACTTTGGACGGCCCAGATGATTTATTGAGTGAGCGGGAAATTCAAAATCATTTGTATTTTATTAGATAGATTAGTTAAATGTGAAAGAGAAAAGTTTTTTCTTTTTTCTAGTTGAATTCTAAATGAGATTTGACTTCAAATGTATTGGGTCATGACATATTTTGTGTGTATTGGGCCGAATTTCTTGATGAGTCTATTGGGTCATTATTATTGGATTCTGATGTTATTGGGCCTAGTCATGGGGCCGAAGCCAATGGATAAATAATGTTTTTATTTGGGCTTTGACCGATAATCATGAATAAGATAATAGAAAACAGTGATGGAATGTAGTAGGTGAGCTGCATGGCTAAGGTCACCAGTGGTGGGGGATTGTGTCAGAGGAGAGTGGATGGCATAAGAAACCGAACATGAGAGTATATGTAGGCAATGATATCACACAAAAAAAGGTAACTGATATTTCTCTCTCTCAAAATACTAGATATTATTATTTCTCCATTGTTAACCTTGTGATCGCCTGTACTGATTCTCAAGCCGGAGTTATCCCCCGACGGTCAAAGCCGTCAAGCTTCTGCTATTGTCGTGTTTACTGTGCAGGATTGGACGTGTTTTACGTGATTAGAGCACGTAGAAAGATCTTTACGTTAACAAAATGTAAAACTTATTATATCATATCAATATTCAATATATAATATATGATGAATGTATGACTGATTGTATAATTAATTAAGCATTAAACATATTTGTCAAGTAAATTTGAACATAATATTTATGTTGAGAGAAACAAAATTAGCATTAGTTTGAAAATTAACTGATAAATTTTTTGTCAGTACATAATTTGTTTTTCTAACTGTCCTTGTGAAATGTGTTGGAAGGGTATCTATCTATCATCTTCTATTAAAGTTTGGCTTGTTTTTCTTAATTTGCTCAATGGCCCTTGTGAAATGAATTTATTTTATATATTTGAAACTTAAAACAAGTTTATGAAGCCAAGACAAAACTACAAACCTAAAAGAAAAAGACCAAAAAAAAGAGAGTTAGAATGACTTGATAACACACCACACCACACCTCACCTCACCTCACCTCACCTCACCTCACCTGACCTGGTAGTACAAAACAACCTAACACTTTACAGTCCCATTATAATCAACAGTCTTGGCTTAGAGTAGGTTGGTTTGTTTGAAGAAAAACAAAAGGGCTTAGACAATTGTTTTTCCTACGTATGTCTTGTACAAATTTTAACAAAATAAAATTAGACTAACTTTCTTTTTGGATAAAATGAAGGAATATTTATTTATAAAAGAATAAAGTAGCAAATAAGGTGCAAACGTACCTCCCCTATGAGATTTTGATTCATTTCTTTACTTTGCGTCCTCATATTTATAGCTATTGAATGCATCATATAAATTTAAAGTAACTTTGGTTTTCTTTTTGGCACATTGGAATATTTTTAATTTTTAATTTTTAATTTTTAATTGGATAAGTATTAAATAAAGTAAAGGGTGGGGGGGGCCTTATTGATATCTCTGTAAAAAGTTTTATCCCTCCATTTTCTGCTGCGACTCAAAGTGAAAAAAGTAAATATATATATATATATATATATATATATATATATATATATGAAACTGATCCAGTCCGGGAGTCCGGACTGGATCAAAATCCGGTCCAATTTTTTTTTTTTTTTTTTTTTGCTTTTTTTTTTTTGAAACAACTAAAAAAAAAAAAAAAATTATGGAACTGAAATTTTTCAATAATACAGTGTTTTGGGTGTGTTTTTAATACCTACACCAACCAATGTATGTACAGTCTGCCCAGACTGTACAGACATGTTTCGTTATAGGCATCCAAATCATGCCCAAAACACTGTATAATGTAAAAATTCCAATTCCATAAAAAAAAATTTTTTTTTTTTAGTTGTTTCAAAAAAAAAAAAAGCAAAAAAAAAAAAAAAAAAAAAAAAAGTCCGGATTTTAACAAAATCCGGGAGTCCGGACTGGATCCGGACTCTATATATATATATATATATAGCTTCACACTTTTGGTAAATATTTAGACATCTAGTTGTCTTCTTAACTAGCTGAAATAAAAGGTTATTGGCATCATCAAGGAATTGTGATTGCCTTGCAATAATGGCAACTTACAGTGGTTCATTACCAGCATTGAGCAATTAAAAAAACAAGAAAAGACGAACAAAGCAAAACCAAAATAGGGTTCACTTATTTTCACAAGCAGCTACTGATGCCAGAGAACTACAAAGAGATTAAAACTTGAGCGCGAAAGTAGCAGGGGGCGGATTCAGCCCCGAAATTCAGTGGGATGAAATTTTAAAAAAATAATCTTAAAAATAAAAATTTAATAAAATGAATCGCAAAACTAAATAATCCTCAAATATTATATACAATATCATTTTTTGAGATTTCTTTACTTAAAATTGTTGCATGATTGCCTCATTTTTAATAATTATAAAAATATCACGTTCAATGTAAGTTATTAATGTATCGTTTTATAGGTTTCATTGGGGTTGAATTTTGCTCAAAATCTAGAAAAATATCATCCATTTTATATTATTAATAACTAATGTATAGTCAAATGAAAACAACAAATATAAAAATCAAAACAATATCAACATTAATCATTATAATATGCAGATTATAAGTTTATTTGGATATCTTTTTACTCCTTTTTTTATTTTTATTTTTTTTAAATTTATGTTTCCCCTTTTAATTTATTATGTCCTTTTTTTCTCAATTAAACCACAAAAAGTAATATTACAAAATAAATTACATAAATTTAAAGAAAGAAAAATTAGAATAGAACACATACTTGAACTTGAAAAACTTTTATTTGATGGAATTCTCTTCATTGTTGGATTGTTGATTCAAGGAGTAAAAAGCCATAATTTTATAAAAAAGTACAAAAAAAAACGAATCTATAAACAATTACAAATTAGTGACAAATTAATACCACTACGTCAAAGCGTTAGTATGGCTAAAAGCATGGAGAGGAACAAATTTGTCTAAAACAAACTAGTTGCCTTGTGCCTATAAATTACAATTATTGCCTGTTAATAGATTACGTAGATTTAATAAAAAGTTAGGCGGCAACTTTCCAATTTTTAGCAACAAAAATATTTTCAGCCAACCAAAGAAAATATTTATATCTATTTCTCTCACCACACTTTCCAAAACCCTAAAACCTTTTCTTCCTAAACCTTCAAACTTCAACCACCTCAACACTACTTTTGCAGAAACCCGGTTCAAATTCAATCTCCGCCCCTAACCTACCCCTATTTATATCTCTTCTCTTCAAAACCCACAAATCCAAACCCCAATTCGAGAAAATTCATCATAATGGAATTCGTTCTCTTTTCACCGGAATCGTCGAAGAAATGGGTGAAATCAGACAAATAGGAGTTTCCCCGAAAGACGACGGATTTTACATGAAAATCTTGGCAAAAACTGTTCTTGAAGATATAAACCTCAGTGACAACATTGCTGTTAATGGTACATGCTTGACTGTCACGGAATTCGATAGCCAATTATCCGAAATCAAAGTGGGATTAGCCCATGAGACTTTAAGAAAAACCTATTTTGTTGAACTGGAGCCAGGTTCATTGGTTAATTTGGAGAGAGCAGTAAAACCGGACATTTTGTGCAGGCCCTGTAGGGATCCCCTGAAATTTCAGTGAAGGCAGGTGCCCCCCTTGCCCCTAACCCGCGTCCGCCCCTGGAAAGTAGCCAACCATAGTAGAAATGTAATAAATTTGTAGAAAAGCTTTCTTTTCTTAGGGTTTGGCCGTTATAGTCTTTTGACTATAGCATCTGCATCATTGGTCTGTCTCTCTAATGTTTCTGCTATAGTGGCTTAGCCACCTATGCCCCGGATCTTGTTCCTTTGGTTTCTTTCAATATACTCTCAATTTAGCAAGGAAAAAAAAAAGTTGCCAACTATGGGAAAGGGATAAAATTTTCACCTTCAAGCCCCCATCAATTTACTTGGAGCATTAATAAAACTGGTCAACATTGTATGTGGGCATTAAAATGACTCGATACCTCAACAAGTGCAATGCTAATTGTTTGTCTTGCACACCATTCGTTCCAAAGCACTAACAAAACTAAGAATACTCGGACGGCCAAAACACCTCAGCATCCCTACTCTTCCCAAATCCCTCAAGAACTTATCCCTATTATAGTTAAAACTAAACCAAGCCAAAAAGCTAGGCTTTTAGGTACTTACTGTATCAAGTGGAATCCCTTACCCAACTGATGTTGGAAATTTTATAACACTTGAACCAGTTTCAGTGGATTAGTCTACTGAGCAGCCAATAGTCTATCCAGAATGGTTTTCATGGAGCAGCCAATGTTCTACTCAGAGGGTAAACCATCTGCCAACTACAAAAATTGAAAGTAAATGCTCTCTATGTTCTGCAATATTGTAAGCATACAAGCATCAGGCAGCAAAATCATGTCCTCACTCAACATATAAAGTGGCTAACATTGTTAACCTGAAACTAGAGAGCTATGATATATGCAAAGAACATACAAATAATTATTAAACTACAATATAGTGACTCAAGACTTGAAGATCTTCAAAATAAATGCATTAACATTTACTTAACAAGATCATTAAAAAAAGAAAAAAAAAAGGGAGCAAGATATTTTATAAGATTACAATTCAGTTCATATATAGAGTTTTTTTTAAGTGTCTGGCTTCCTGCAAAAATATTACAATCTATTTATCTGACTGGATTCATTTCAAAATTTCTAGACCCCAACTATTTATGACATCTCAAATTAATAAGCCATATGATCTTATTCTAATGTTATCTCAAACTTCATTACACCTTGGGCCATTTTATGTTATATGTGAGTTTACTACTTTACTCCCTAGATTCATGTTCACTTGCAACTTCTTAAACATAAAAATGCTCTTTAACATGGATACAGTGGACTTTACCATATAAAAGTAATAACATTTA
The DNA here is from genome assembly GCA_020205505.1 of Panax japonicus. Taxonomy (NCBI): domain Eukaryota; kingdom Viridiplantae; phylum Streptophyta; class Magnoliopsida; order Apiales; family Araliaceae; genus Panax; species Panax japonicus. The sequence goes on along the minus strand of CM035093.1, from coordinate 12,355,314 downwards.
GTAATAATTTTTTCACCAGTTAAGAAAAAAGAAAAAATAAGGGGTCCTATTTACATTTTCATCATTGAACTTGATTTTTTTACAATCTACTCATTGAACTGTATTTTTTTTTTACTAAACGTTACGAATTCCGTTAACTTAAGTTGACTTTAAACGGAAAATGCCACATGTGATTCAGGTGAGAGAGAAAGCTGACATGGATCTCTGTTATGACATGGTCATGCTTAAGTGAAAATAAAAAAGGAAAGTTGGGTGGAAATGGAAGCAAAATAAATATTTTTAAAAAATAGTTAAGAGAAAAATTGAAGGAAATATCCAAAAATAAAACAAGGTAATAGTCTAATAGAAAATACCTCACTTAACTAAAATAAAAAAAGAAAATGTAATTAAAGTAAAAATATTAAATTTAAAATGAGTAACTATTTTATTTAAAGAAAAAGTATATACGTAATTAATGAATTAAAAAGAAAAGAAAAAGAAGTAAATAAACTGAACAAACCCTCATCAGCAAATAAATGGTACTGATTAAATCAATCACAAATTCACAATAGTTTTTCTCTCTTTCCCTCTATAAAAAAAACAATCTGATGAAGTTAAAAGGAAAGGTTCCAAATATTTTTAAAAATTGTATATTTGTCAAATCAAAACACCAAAGAAAGAATAATGCTACAAATACAAACTATTCTTCAAACATTTTACAAACTGCTGATGTGGCATACTCCATCTTAACATATTGATCATTAAATTGTTTCAATGTAGTGTTCGGCCCCACATAAAAAAGCTAATGTGGAGTATATCACATCAGCAGTTTGTAAAATGTTTGTAGAATAGTTTGTCTCTCTAGCATTATTCTCAAAGAAAGAATAATGCTACAAACACAAACTATTCTACAAATATTTTACAAACTGCTGATGTGGCATACTCCACCTCAACATATTGATCAATAAATTGTTTCAATGTAGTCTTCGGCCCCACGTAAAAAGCTAATGTGGAGTATACCACATCAGCAATTTGTACAATCCTCCAAAATGAATCTTCCAAAAAGTCTCTATAGTTACCTAAATCTTCACCAGTCCATACCAAATTCAACATGCTCTTTCTAGGGGGGGGTTTAACTCTCACTCACCATTTCCTAGGGAGAGCGCGGTGCGGTGCAGTTTGGTAATTTTAAGCTCCCACTGCAATCACAATATGCGGTTTTTCACATTTAGCAACCGCGTCAATACGGTTTCTTGTGACTGCGGTTACGGGTTCAAAATCATACTTAGCATTACACAAATTAAAAATATGAATTAGTATTATTTTTATTCAAATTAAATTAACACCAAATTAATATTTTCCTTAACAATAACTAGAATGTTTCAAATAAAGAATAACATATAACAACATAGTTTATAAAGCATTTTTCTTTGAAGTCTTTTAATTCTATTTTCTTCCTTCGCATTTTGTCAAATGTAAAAACAAAAAATGAATGTCATTACTTTTATATTTGTTTTACTTTTGAACAAAATTAAAAAATATATAAATAAGATAATTGTATTTTTAAACTTTGGAATGAAATTGATTTCTCAAAAAAGTATTAATTATTAGAATATTAAATATAAAAAGATCTATTGTATTACATATATTTGTATTTATTTGGTAATATGTTTGTTAGTATATATAAAAATTTATATATTTACATATATGTAAATATAATTACATATAATTTAATTATACAAGGAGAATGATCCATAGCACACGTTAGCTATGGGCACTGCTCCAACTAACTTTTATCCAGTAGTCCAAAATTAGATCGAATGGCTTAGGTAAGGGCCCAACCGCTACTCCCTTCTAGCGGCAAGAGAATTTATTTATTTTTGTTGGTCACTACTCCCTCTAGCGGCCAGAAAAAAAAAATTTTGCTGGCCACAGGAGGGAGTAGAGGTCAGAAGAAATGTCTAAAATATCTCACCTTAGTTAGATTTAAATAGGTTTAATGTAGAAAATAGTTGTATAAATAATTTCTTTAAGTAATAAAAACTAACATTATCAACTATATATAATGTATTTATTTATATAAATATTAAAAATTAAAATTATTAATTATATTCAATGTATTTATTTGTATTATTAATAATTTCTTACCAAACCTGATCACCGAAAAGTGAGCTGCTGCTAGTTATGCTCAAAATTAGTATTCATTTCTATTTTCATGAAACAATCAACCCAAATATCATTTTCTAAGGCATAGTACCAACACCTAAACTAATGTAATTACACAAAACAGGGGGAAGAGAAGTCACCCAATAAAAAATTAACCTAAAAATCAATTATTAATTGTACAGAAGTACAAAATGCGTCAGTAAAATCAAATTCTAATCAGTCTAATTGATCAACTTTGATCTCATATTGTTCTCCAGTTGAAAGTATTTTTACACTGACCATACCTTTTTGCCACTCGGAGCTTCCCACCAATATCAGCCTCTCCGCATTTATCCGTGATGTCCGTTTGAACACCCTAAAATTGTAAGAAAAGACATACATTACAAACATCCCTTCAGAAGAAATGCAGCATTGACAAGAAACTTTTAAGAATCAGAAAGTCAAATTCTGACCACTTGAGTGATTTGCACTCCAGCACCAAATCAACACTTTGTCCTTTTCCCCTCAGTTTTGCAGCAATTGCAGCAGCTGCACCTTGAAGATCATAATCCAACGAGCAAACAATGTTCTCTACACGGGGAGTAAGTTCTGGTAATAATCCTTTCTCCTTGAGCAACTAAACATTCACCAAAAGATAAACTAAAAATTATAGGACTGAAAACAAATGATTGTTATTTTGAAAATAAAGAACTGAAATAAAAGTTCATAAGAGTCAACATTAAACCAATAATTTTAATAATGGTCAAGAAGGTAGGTACACTTATAAAGGCAGCACCAAAATAGAATCCACCGTTAATTGGGAAAACATCTATCAAAAGAAAAAAGTATCATATCCACGACAATAGACCATTGAACACAACAACTAGAGGAGTAAGCTTTGAGGCTTATCACGAACTCTTAAAGTTGCTCTGTATTTCCCTTTGAGGCCTAAGCCTCGCCAATCGCCATAGCAAATTGCCGCCTTTCTTTGAGGCGTGCCTCGAGGCTTACGCCTCGAACATTATTTCGAACCATGCGTGTACCCAGTCGATCAGCGATCTTGGTATATCATAGAAGGTGATTTCTGAATCCAGGAGTAACTCCTAAAATTATAAGGGTCCCCAATGTCTACCAAGGAGTCCACATAACCATTGGCCTTTTGTCTTAAAGCCCACATCAATGAATAAAGAAAGAAATCTATTCAAAATAAAATAAAACTCATACCATCTTTCACTAATTTTCCAGTAAGCCTCATGTTATGAAATTCGAAGTTATTTGACTATATACTTTAGAAGTATGCTATGATATTTTCTATTTTTGAAAGCTAAGAAAGAAAAATAAGAGTTGCATTCACTAACATTACTCTACCGAAAAATGTATGCCAACAATTAGTACCATACAAAGAAAAATATTTACCAAGAGAAACTAAATGCACTCATAGATAATCTATGATTCGTTTATCAGAAGTGGGTGGGGCAGAATCTATGCAAAGCGCCAGAGTATCATTATGAATAAAGAGAAGTAAATTTACTAAACTTTAACTCACTTCGACTATTACAGCATCCCCAAAGCCAAAGCCACAAGCAGGTATGTCATCACCCCCAAAAGTAGAGAGTAAATGGTCATATCGCCCACCACCACAAATCGCTCGCAGCTTCCCTTCTCTATCAAACCCCTGCGAGAGATGAAAAGTCGTTACTTAGAAAAGTGAAGTGGAGAAAATTAAGATTATAAGTTATGCTAGTGTTTAATACATGACTATGCTAGGATGAAATTTATCCTATAATAAATTTCTGGCACATACAATTTTACTTGTAGCCGTTCACTACAAACCTAGTAATTCATTGGTAGGTGGTGTTTCCAGTGGCAGACGGGTGAGTAATGCATTAAATTAGACTAGCAAAGCACGTTACAGTACTTGACATTTATACAGATAGACATTCAACTGGGATTTTCTTGTTAGAATATTTTATTTCCTTATGTGGCCTCTACTATTTATGTAATTATTGAGCTTACATATTGTATTAATTTAATCATTTTATTTATGGATTTGGTAATTAATTATGTGGCCAATAAATAATATTACTGATAGTACTTGTCATAATGGGCCCTAGGGTTTCATAATCTTGATGAATGATTTTGACCCTTAGTTATTCTATAAATAAAACATTTAGGATTTGGTCCCAATTGTCGTTTCAAAAAAAATTTTATACAGACCTATACATCCATTCTAATATTGAGAGAGACAATTGAAGACTTACACCCTTGAGCGCAGTGGAAGCGTGATACATACAAGATGATTTCTCTCAATTCATATAAGTACCTAATTGATTAATTGATTTTATTCTATGTAGCACGTTCCAATATAATTATTTAACATTTCTATGCTCCCTCACTACTTGATTTCACTGTTATTTGTATACTAAGTGGATATTAACGACATCAGCATCAGCAAAACACTTCAGAAAAGTATATGGGAAGTAGAATGCGCAGAGCAGTCCACAGGAATGCGGATACCATATTCAGGCTGACATGTAAACTCTTTGATCTGTCACATCTGTGTCTCCTAGGCTTAACCTCTGTGCATAGTCATCCATGCAGCAAAATAACAAACCTTTATGCTCAAAAGGTGGATAATATCGCCAACCCAAAATGTTTTTACTCATATCTATGTCAGTATCAAAACAGGAATCAACATAATTGTGCACACCGACTCTTATTATCTTGTCAATTTTAGATTAGGAGCTCTGTGTTTGTTCATATCTATGTCAGTATCAAAACAGGAATCAGCATAATTGTGCACACTAACTCTTATTATCTTGTCAATTTTAGATTAGGAGCTCTGTGTTTGTTCATGCAACATACTACTGCACCTAAATGGCAAAAGCGCACCAAAAGTTGCATTTATAGGCAAATGATGCGTTCTTACACCAACTAGTTGCCCATACAAAGTATATTATACTCCCTCCATTCTTAATTAGACTTTCAAGTCAATTTGAGATATTTTGAAACTCAAAACTAAGATGACTCACTAAAAATTATGAAACCATAAAGCTTAAAATGATTAATACTTTTAGATAGTAATCTACGTCAATTTTGAGTTTAAAATCTCTTAAGTTGACTTTAAAAAGTCAACAAAGATAAAAAAAATGGAGAGGAGGGAGTACTTCCAAAAAGAATGTTGATATTATCACAACCAACAGCACTGAATGGGGGATACAGAATCCAAGGTTCTGATGAGATCCAATTTCTTATAATGAAAATTCATATTTTCCTTTTAAGGAAAATTTCACACCTACCTCGAATACAATTCCAGTATAGTAGGCAAGGCCACGGACAACAGATGCATCAAACTGAATCCACTCTGAAAATCCAAACTTATCAGCAAGTGAGAATAACCGTTTAAGATCACTTACTGCTTCAGGTCCAAGTTTCTCTGCAAACACATAGTTTCACAGGTCTGACTTTAACTATATTACAATGAAAAATGAGAACAAGAAGAATAAGAAATTCTCCCACCAAACTCTGCGACAACCAACCTTCCAGCTTTGACAAGCACTTCAAGGAGAGAACTTGCAGTAGCTCCTCAATAGCCACATCTGATAACTGAGCATGCTCCAACTCTTTCTTTATCTCATCAATTGGGATTTTTCCTATCTGTTTCAACAAATAAGTTAAAGTCAAAATATGTATAAAAGAATCTATAGATATCTGTGAAAGGGTAATGAATAAAAAAGATATAAGAGCAAAAAATATTTTCAATCAGACACAACACTACATTAACTAAAAATGTCAACATCCACTTATAAAATAGTTCAGGAACTACCAATATCATTATATTAAAGATAAATAGTAGTAAATTAGCATGAGAAACAGAGAGACTCCTATGTTTTATGCACAAATGTTAACTTGAATTTGCTTGACCCATCTCAGATTAACAACTTCATCTATTAAAAATATGATGGAGGGAGATGCAAGATGAATCCTTCTTCTCTTTTTAAAAGGAAAAGGTTGCAAACTTGCAATCAAAAAAGGTAAAAAAAAAAATCTACAAATTCCGAAAAGATAATGGTTGTCAAGTGCAAAGAATGATTTCCCAATGGTAATAATATTACTTATATACTCGCTAATCAGAAAGAGGTTCAATTGTATACCTTAAAGTCAACATGAAATGCTCACAATCAGACAGATATAGAAGTCCACAATGACATGCAGGAGGATAAAAGCATGTGAACTAAGGTAAACCTTCTGTTTCACGGAAAGCTACCTCACTAGTGATTTTTTTCTCCTTTTTTTTGCAAGTACTATGTCTTAAGGAAAGCTGTATGTATCTAGGTAGAAGTAGACAATAACAAAGAGCAAGGTGTAATTGTGATTTAAAAGTTAACACATTAATCATTATACAACTGACCTTGTCTATAATGATGCAAACTTTTCCAAATAAAGCTTCTGGTATGGAGTAGCAACTCAAAACTTCTTGTAAAACCTGTAACAAAAAAAGATACTATAAACAAAAAGAAAACCTCTGAATTCCAGAAAATATAAAAAGCAAATACAGTTCTTGTCAACTGATCAATCAACACAATCAATTCATCCTAAAAGAAACTACATGAAATTGTTGAGATGGCAACACAGGTAAGCATCTATTGGTGTTCGTCAACCTAAAATTTATAGCAATCAATATTGCACCTTTCAGAAAGCTGTTCCTCCAGGACACAAAAAGGATTTCCTATTACACTTGCAGGAAGTTGCAATGAAAACAACATTTCAGTGCAGGGCTAGAAAAGGAAAGTGTGATATTTTACTTACTGGCACGTATATGATAAATTTATACATCTAAAATGATAAAATGGATAGACGTAAAAAATATGAATTTTCACCATTTTCTAGAAGATACGGATACCTAGTGTATATTTTTACAGAATCTATGCTTCTAAAACTCCCTCCACATAAAGGGCAGCTGACTATTCTGTTATCCATGTGATGAGGACATCAAACAAGACTAAAGAAGCGTCGGGAGATCCAATTCAAGTGTCAGTTGGACCAATTAGGCTAGAACTACAAGGTTCAAGCAAGTCCTTTAATGGATTGATCTAAGATATTTGGTCTGAAGTCAACTCAAGGAGACCCAAGGAGGAGGCTAAGGAGAAAGAAACACAAGTTTGGATCTGTTTGATACAACCCCAATTCAAAAATTAGAGAAGATTTTGTTTCCTAAAATATTAGACATATTATATTGTATTTCGTTTCCTTTTATTTTAGGTAATTTAGCATGATTCTAGGGAGGTTATGATTTATTTTGATTGCAAGTTTAGAGACTTCTACTAGGGAAACACTTTTAGGGTTTTTATTATCATAATTAAGTCCTTGTACTAGTATAAAGGGTTTTGGACACTAATTGATTTAATAATACTTCTTTTTTTAAGATTACTTGAGAGTATTTTATCTTTGTTCTTATCTGTGTGTCCATGGCGATCAATCCGACTTATCAAGCATCAATCGGTTGCCGCTGTAAAGGTGTCATTGATGTTCCACCCATAACCATTGCAAAGAACGATACATGCGACGACCACATCACGCAAGCGTGTCGTGGAGTCTATCACAATGATATTCAAACTATTAAATACTTAATAGCCTAATTTCACAATATCTACCTTACATGTGACTTGCAACATCTGCTATAAGAACCCATGAAAGAGGTGGTTTCCCAAAACAATAACATTTTTTTTGGCTTTTGTCAAACTGATGTACTCAAGCAGTTCAAATATACATCAAACAGAAGTCAAGGAGGTACATTGGCAAATGTGATTTTCTTTATGCTACAACACTGCGAGTGAGAATGAGAAGAGGTATACTTATTACTTGTATATGTTGTTGATTTGGCGTCACGCAGGTGTTTCTCTGTATACCTATGCTGATAACTGTATACATCTTGTGTACACTGATTCCTCCCCTTATTTGGCGCTTTTGGTGAACTTACTTGTAAAAATTAAAACTGAGGATTCATCACGGATGAATACAGTGCCAAAGCTTAAGCTCAATTAATCTGTAAAATATGATAGCAATTTGGCAGGCTTCAATATAAAAAGCCTTTGCCTAAGGGAAAAAATGACGACATAAAATGAATAAAAGATCAAGAAAGTCCTCTGGTTGTCTAAAGGAATCCAAGGTATATCAGTGTAAACCTTTCGACTAGAAATCTTAAACCCAACATCAGATGCTGTGATCCCAATTCGCTTGAAAAAAGTGACAATAGAAGAGATAAGTTCTGCTTCAGCCTAGAAAAGAAAGAACAAAGGGTGAGCTGCACAAATACATGAGTAAATAACATAAGAGAAAACATCATAGTAGTATAATAATCATGTATTTGGTTGTAAAATAGCCATATAAACAGAGAGGTTGTGTGTGGCGAGAAAGTTATCACCGATAAATATCACAAAAGAATCAATAAAAGTATTCGGGAGATTTAGCAAATAAATAAATAAATAAAAGTATTTGGGAGATATTTTGTGTGCGAATTGATATCAATTTAGAATGTATATATATAGATGGTACACAGACACAGGCTATATAGGTAGCAAACATATTAAAGAGAGAAAGGGTGGTGTTTATTGAATATTAAAAATTCTTTAAATCATAACATGTTAAAGGATGCATTTGTTACTTCTTGTTGGTGGTTTCCAAAGAAAATTATGTGCAGGAAGAAGGTATGTTATAATTTAGAGTTACATCACATTCTAATAGGTCATACAAATTCAATATAAATTGATGTTATAACACTTGGATAGTTTTTTGATATATATGGTCATTTCAAGATTTTACATAACTTCTGATTGCAAGAACATGTCTCCTTTTTAAAGAGTAACTTCTAACGAGTACGTGACATAAATACATATGCATACACACGCATATATATATATATAGAAGTATGCAAATAAATATTTGTGTACACTTGGGATGTGAAATGACCAATAGAGTTCACTGTTACATATCTAGTAGAGCATCTCCATGCTTATTCTTATTGATCTAAAAAGGAAGCAAAAATTACTTGAAAAGTAATATATTCCACATACTATTATGTCAGCTACACCAATAATATCCATATTCCATTGGTAGTGTTCACGACGGCGTCCCCTAGTCATTCTCTCATAACGCCAGCACTGTCCCACGGCAAACCATTTAATTGGGAGGGATAAAGATTTTCTGGACAGAAAAAAACATGTTGATCAAAATGGCATCTGTACCTGGATAGGGAAAATCATAAATGACAAATAATTAAATAAATAGAGAAATAACCAGAAAGCTCTGAAAAATGAAACTCATAAAAATCAGTAAAACTAGCACAGAACAGCATAAATAAATAAAACTTATACAAATGAAACTCTTCATGCTGTTCTAAGCAAAGGCGTGTAATTTTACGTATCAAGATTTGGCATACCCCTTTTGTATCACAAGTCTCGCCAAAGAAGGAGTCAGTTCAGGCCTTAATGCAACTCGACGGTTCCCCCGATCTTCAAAACAGTAAAGCTGCACCAAAAGAAAGAGGTACCCAAAGTTTGAGTTTCATTTGAGGGTATTCAGCGTCCATGTTTTTGCATTCCAAGACTTTGAACATAGCAGAATCATTTTTCCCCCTTTTAGTAATTCATTAAAAATGGTCGTACAGAAATATGATAAAAACCCAAGTGATGCCAATATTTAACCTGACAAAGAAAATAAACAATTCAACAGAAAAAATTACACTGAAACCCAATAGGCCAATACCATTAAATAAATCGATGAACTACTTCACGTTTGACCAAGGATTTCATAAGGAAATATTTGGTTATCAATCATAGTAAGGAAATTGTCATATTGTAAATTATTAATGTTAACGTTATCAAATTAATATGAAGCCAACCATTGCATATACCGAGTAAATGCAGCTAATGACATCAGTAAAGGAAAAAGGTGCAAACCCGAAACCCCGACAAGTACATAAGTGGTAGTTTCAACCCAGGAATAGCCCTTTATCAGGCAAATAAAGTTGAAAAAAGCACAATCTCGTTCTCCTTTTTGTTTCATCATCAATTGTTTCCTCCTTTTATATCAATAATGTAACACCCCAGTTTTACATCGTAACATGAGGGAAACTTGCATGTGTATATAAAAATTCAAGCTAATATTATTAGTACATTCAGTCGTGACCTTTTTTGGTGAACATTTGGTAGGCTAAGATAACCGAAAAAATATTATTGAAAAAAGGGCCTTTTATGCTATGATTCGATTCGGACTCGGAATTTGATCTGGGTCCTTACATATAGTATCAAAGCCAACTCTTGAAAACTCCGCTCCGGTAATCCAATTGGGTTGTTGGAGGTGGGGACACGAAGGCGAGCTTGGTAGGCCACTGATATTATCCTACAAAGCAAAGTTTATGGACCTTGTATAGCTATGATTGATCAACGTGACGAGGACATCAGGTATTTAATTAGGGGAGTTTGTAACACCCCAATTCCACATCGTAACATGTTAGATACTTGATGTATATATAAGAATTCAAGTTTCTATGATTCTTCAGTCATGACCTTTTAGGTGAGCCTATGATAGGCTAAGATGATTCAAGAAGATATTATTGAGAAAGCGCATTGGGCTTTATTATGCTAGAATTTGATTCATACTTGAGATTTAACTCAGGTTGTTACAAGTTAAATTGAACCTAACTCATTTCAATGTTCATTTGAATCTTTTTTATAGGTTGTTTTGGTTTCAAGTACCGGTATAGTATGGGTCAGTTCATTGGACTACACCACAAGACCATATAGCTATGAGATATTATTGAGAAAGCGCATTGGGCTTTATTATGCTAGAATTTGATTCATACTCGAGTTTTGACCTAGGTTGTTACAAGTTAGATTAAACCTAACTCATTTCAATGTTCATTTGAATCTTTTGATAGGTAGTTTTGGTTCAAGTACCGGTCAGTTCATTGGACTGTAAGGTCATACAGCTATGAGGTTTAAAATTAATAATCTCCTAACAATAACCATACTATCATAATAAAAAAATCAGAAACCAAAGTACAAAGAAACCAAATAAACAAACAAAGTAACCTGGTCTCTGATTTCCTCCCCAGCTTTTCTGATGTAAAGTGCCTCAGATTCTAGTACAGGAAAATCAACTTCTTCAAACCCATATAGTCGTGAAACCTAATTTTACCAATAACCAATTCATAGAAACATTAAAAATACATATACTCCGAATATTGACCAACCAAATAATAAAGACATATATTCGTGTGTGTATATATAAAAAATTATGCATTAACACACACATATATTACAAGAAATTCGAAAAGGAAACCTCTCTGAAGTTGTGAAAAAGCCAACTGCGGAGGCGCATCTCGTCCGGAGGGAAATCTCTAGTTCCTTTGGGAGGATTAACGTCAATTTTCTGTTGAGTTTCAAAAATTGGAGGCGAAGCCCGGGAATCAGACCTACCCGTTTCATTCGTGTCAGAGTTGAGAGACTGTGGTGTTGCGGCGGAAGAGAAGGACAACGAGTGGCTTCGAGGGGAGAGAAAAAAGTAGTGAGGGCGGAGAGAGTGAGGCCGAACGAGAAGTGAGGGTTTCAGGAAGATGTAGAAGCGCGATGGGTGGAGGATAAGGAGTGAAGCGTTTGCAGGCATGGCGATTGGTGGTGATAAACGGAGTGGGAGGAACAACAGCCACTCAAGCTCCGGCTACTAGTACTGTTTCAACTTTGAACCCGATACATATCTAAGTCGCGGTTTAAAGGTGGCCTATCCGTTGAAGCCCAAACGGTATAGAAGCTCCGTCTAATTAGCCCAGCATACTCCCTTCTCTCCGAAAAATCACTACTGCTTTATGGGTGTCAGGAGATTATTATACTTACAAAATAAATATAAGGTTTCAAACTTCTTGTTTCAAAATTTATCTTAAATAATGTGATATTATTATATTAGTAAAAAATTGTGATTGCCACCGATCGGCTATATCATAAAATATCAATTATCTATTTATGACGCATCTAAAATATAAAAAAAAATAATGCTAGATATACAAACTATTTTATAAATATTTTACAAATTGTTGATGTTGCATACACCACCTCAGCATATTGTGTGGGGCCAAAGACTACATTAAAATAATCTGTTGATCAATATGCTTAGGTGGAATATGCAACATCAACCGTTTATAAAATAGTTTGTCTGTAGCATTACTAAAAAAAAAAGATTCTTAATATTATCTTTGAATTGTTAGTTTAATAGTGTTGACAAGAATTATGATCTCTCTATTATACGTATCCTATAATTTTTTCTAATACACATTCAACGAAATAAATATTATAATTAAAGACAAAATTTGTCGCAAACAATAGGGGATGCAATAAAATTCATCCTAACTAATTGTTTCGCTAAATGGGTATAGAAGGAATTTAGAGAATAAGTGTAATAAAGGAGATTCTAATCTATATTGAAATGATAATGAAATTATATTACTCCCTCCGTTCCTTAATATAAGTCGTTTTAAGATTATGCACAACTATTAAGGTAATGATTGTATAGCATTAACTATAATATCAATTGTCTATATTACCCTTGTATTGAAATAAGAGATTGTTATTTATTGGGCAGAAAATATTGGGATAACCAAAGTTACATTTAATATTAGGGGTAATATTGGAAACTAAGCAATTAATGCTTACTTGAAATTTTAAAATGACTTATATTAAGGAACAAAAACATTTCTCTAAAACGACCTACATTAAGGAACGGAGGGAGTATTATAAATTTGAGGAACTTGTGATATTTTAAAATACCATCAATAAAAAGAGGATTTTTTTGAGAAGAAAAGAAGAATGAACTATTTTTTATTTTATTTTTGTGGAAGTAGAAACAACCTACAAGCTGAGCTCGAGCGACATGGATCATTTACAACCCCAGCCTATTCTGAAGGAGGTGGAACAAAACTAGCCGTTCTTTAGAAGCCCAGCTGCTCACCTCGGCCTACATATTCAAGGGCAATCCACAATTCTTTATCTTTATTTTATTCTATATCCTGGCCCAGGCAAGTCCAATAGCTCCTTGTTATTTTGTGCACAAACATAAATTAGGCCTAAATTAAGCCTGAATGGGCTTAATTCTCATCATAGGCTACTATTTGCATCGAAGAATATTCAACTTGTTTAATTACTTGAAAATATAGTCCGGTCCATGAATGTTTATTTTTTGGAACAATTACATTTTATAGTACATTTAAAAACATAATTACAATAAAAGTGCACTCATTAAATATTTACATAACTAATACACTTTCATATTTATTTACATATTCTAGTGTAATTAGGATTCCTTAATTTAGGGAATTATAATTCAATTAGAATTCCTTAATTTAGGTTCTTCTCTCTCCTCATCTAGAATAACTGTATTAATTAGTCTCCCACCTTTTTCTTCTTCTACATTCAACGTATTCATTCTTGTTAATGCCCTCCTCATCCGCCCTACTCCACCGTCCTCCTCCAACGCCCTCCTCCACCGCCTTCTCCTCCGTCCTCCTCCACTGCCCTCCTCCGCCCTCCTCCGTCATCCTCCACTGCCCTCCTCCGCCCTCCTCCACTGTATAAATTAGGCCCTTCTCCTCCGTCCTCCTCCGCCATTAACGCCATCCTCCATCATTAACCTAGACAGTTCCAATTTATTAATGTCATCCTCCACATCCACACCATTAATACCATCCTACACATCCACACTTGCGATTTTTTTCATAGTACAGTTGCTGCAATTTTTTTATAGTACAGTTGGTAGCCAAACATTCATACCAAGGTAACCAATTCAGTGTTATTAGGTTTCTAATTTATTTTTAAAAAATCTATTATAGATTTTTTTTTTATTTAAGAGTGAAGTTGGTAGCTAACACTTTATACAAATATAACCAATTCAGTTTTATTGGGTTACCAATTAATTAAAAAAAAATATTGTAGATTTTTTTTATAATGCAGTTGGTAGCCAAATGTTAATACAAAAGTAACCAATTCAGTTTTATTGGGTTACCAATTAATGAAAAAAAATCTATTATAGATTTTTTTCATAGTGCAGTTTTATTGGTTACCCACAAAAACTAAAATGGTTACCTTTGTTTAAATATTTGGATACCAACTGCAATAAAATTTATCTTTTTCTCCTTTTAATTTCTGGACTAAATCAACCTTCATAATAATGGCAGCTGTGACCGGCGTCCATGGTGTTGAAGCGGCGGCGTCCATGATGAAGCGGAGGAAGATGACCGGCGTCCATGGTGAAGCGGAGGAAGATGGTCGGCGTCCATGGTGTTGAAGTGGCGGCGAAGGAGAAGAGGAAGATGACCGGCGAAGGGGAGGAAGATAATGATGTTTCCAAACTTTAAATATTTGAATTTTAATTATTATTTTTGAATTTATTTTGTTTGTTAGATCCTAGATATTTGAATTTGAATTATTAATTATGGTAGTTATTTCTCCTTGATTTTAGGTTTCCTTATTATTATGAATTGAATCATATACTAATTCCCTAAATTAAGGAATCCTAATTGTACTAATATTATAAATAAATATAGAAAGTGTATTAATTATATAAATATTTTATGAGTGCACTAATAGTGTAATTACTTTCTAAATGTTGTATACTTATGTAAAGGACCCTTTTTTCATATAAGAAACTAATATTTAAACAATTAGAATTGATATTTTCGTAAAACTCCTCTAAATAATAAATGTATTATAATAATGATTCTCTCCTCCTCTAGGATTCTGCTTTCCTTTTCCTACATCACTTCTGAATGAACCTCAACTTTTCCTATATAAAGGATTCATACTGAAGGAAAAATTAATAAGAATTTCTCTGAAGAATTTCTTTCTCTTTTCTATTGCTTATTCTCTCTAAATTTATGCAGCAATTATAAGAGTATATTTATACACTTTGCTAAAGTTTTATAACACGTTATCAGCACAAAGCTCTAACCAACTGAGACAGTAAAATTAAATTCTTCTGTTATTCTATTCTTTATTATTCTGTTGAAATATCCTGTCTGTGCGGATTGCGCATGACCTGGTTCCATTATTTATTATTCTGTTGAAATATCTGTCTGTGCGGTCTATCGCATGCCTGGTGAAATTCTTTTAGTTATTCCATTCTTTATTATTCTGTTAGAAAAATCTGTCTATGCTAACTTCCACATGTCGGGTGAAGATCCATTTGTATTTTTGTATATACAATAACATTTGCATATTCTTTTTGCTAAAATAATATGCTAATAACATAAATATAAGAATATTTATCTTTATATTTTATCACCACTTGAGGTTGTGATATAATTTATTTTTCCTATTTTATACATGCAATTATTTATTGTTTTAATAATTAATAAAATTGTGTTTTAACCCAGAATAGATGGCAAACTTGGCAAAAATAGATTTTTCTATTTTAAAAATCTCTGGAGACAACTATTAGGCTTGAGCACTTGATCCAGAATTGCACCTTAGTGCAAATGGGTTAGAAAAAACTATTGAATCAGGAAATACAGCAACTTCGACATAAAATGCAAAAGCCATAATTTTTATTCGTTACCATATTGATGAAGGATTAAAGACTAACTATTTAACAGTCAAAGATCCTTTGTTTTTATGGACACAACTGAAGGAAAGATTTGACCACCAAAATTTGGTTGTTCTCCCTAATGCCAAATTTGAGTGGCTTAATTTAAGGCCACAAGATTATAAATCAATTACGGAATATAGTTCCAATGTTTATAGAATAACCTCTACTTCGGATTTGTCCGGAGATCCAGTTTCTGAAACCCAAATGTTAGAGAAAACGCTCTCAACTTTTCATCCCACCAACATGATTCTGTCGCAAAAATATTGACAGAGTAAGTTCACAAAATTCAGTGACTTATTGTCTATCCTCTTTGTTGTAGAAAAGAATAATGAATTGTTGTTGAAAAACCATCAAGTACGGCCAATGGGTGCTACCCCATTGCCAGATATTAACAGCACGTCATTCCAGCAGAATAAACGTGACAAGAGATGGTCATACAATAAGAAGTCTTGGGGACGAAAGAATAAACGAGGCCATCATAACAACAAATTCCAGAACCGCGACAATTCAGGCCACCAGAAGTGGCAAGTGTCTGGGTCGGGTAAAAATAAATAAAATGCAGCACCGATAAAGAACAAACCAGATGTTTGTTTTAGGTGTGGAATGAAAGGGCATTGGTCGCGTACCTGTCGTACACCGAGGCATCTGGCTAATTTATTCCAGGAGTCTCAAAAGAACAAAGTAATAGAGGCAGAAACAAACTTTGTTAATCATCAATTGAGTATTGTTAATAATCCACCAATGACCAACAATGAGAAAAGATTGTTGATATTACTGAACCTTCTGAAAGTATCTTTTGGGATATCGTTTAATTTCTTATTTTAATTAAACATCCTGCATGTATAATACTATTAGTTTTCGTTCTATACGTGGTATGTGTTTATCATTAATAAAATTATATATGAAATGTAACTTTTCTTATTTATGTTTTTATATGTGTCAAACCATCTTTAATGGATATGGAGGATATATATTTAGTAAACAGTGCAACAACTCATATAATCCTTCAAAGTGAGAAATATGTTTCACAACTAATCAAAGCTAAGGGAAATATAGGAACTATCTCTGGCACATCAAATTTAATTGAGGGATTTGGAAAAGCTAGTTTCATACTACCAAATAAGTCACAAGTTTTTATCAAAAATGCTCTATATTCTAGTAAATCAAGAAGAAATTTGCTTAGTTTTAAAAATATTCGACTAAATGGTTTTCACATTGAAACAACCAATGAGAATGACAATGAATATCTTCTCAATACTTTTATTATTTCTGGAAAAAAGAATATCTTAGAAAAACTTCATTCAATTTCTTTTGGATTATATACTATGAAAATTAGACCAATTGAGTCTCATACTATTATGATTCCAAAAATCATAGATCCCAAATCCTTTATGCTTTGGCATGAAAGACTCAGTCATCCAGGTACTTGTATGATGCTTCGTATTATTGAAAATTCTATTGGTCATCCTCTCGAAAATAAAAAGGTTTTTCCTAGTAGTGAATTTCCTTGAGGAAAATTAATTGTTTGACCATCACCAGTAAAAGTTTATAAAGAGGCCCCAAAATTCCTAAAGAGAATTCAAGGAGACATTTGTGGACCTATTCAACCATTGTCTGGCCCATTTCGATATTTCATGGTTTTAATAAATGCTTCAACTAGATGGTCTCATGTTTGTCTTCTCTCTTCTCGAAATTTTGCCTTCTCAAAACTTTTTGCTCAAATAATCAAGTTACGGGCTCAGTTCTCGGATCATCCAATCAAGTCAATTCGACTTGATAACACAACTGAATTTTCATCAATGACTTTTAATGATTTTTGTATGACTATTAGAATCTCCATTGAGCATTCTGTTCCTCATGTTCATACACAAAATGGTTTAACTGAATCTTTAATAAAAAGACTTCAACTAATTGCATGACCATTAATGTTAAGGGCTAACTTACCCACCTCAGTTTGGGGTCATGCAATTTTTTATGTTGCAGCCATCATTTGAGTAAGACCAACGACTCTTCATAAATTCTCTCCTCTACAGTTAGTTCTTGGACAGATACCCAACATATCACACTTTTGAGTTTTTGGAAGTGCAGTATATGTTCCAATTGCATCTCCACAAAGAACTAATATGGGAGCCCAACGAAGAATATGTATTTATATTGATTTTGATTCTTCTTCTATTATAAGATATCTTGAACCTTTAATTGGAGATGTTTTTACTGCACGTTATGTATATTGTCATTTTGATGAATCTGTATTTCCAACATTAGGAGGAGGGAAAGTTTTAAATAAAAAATCCTTTGAAATATCATGAAATGCATCAGATTTAAATTCACTTGATCCTCGTACAGGACAATATGAAATTGAAGTTCAAAGAATTATTCATTTACAAAATATTGCAAATCAAATGCCAAATGCATTTAATGATGCTAGAAAAGTGATAAATTCACATACACATGCAGTGAATACTCCAGCAAGGATAGAAATATCTATTGAAAAATCAATTCCTGAAGAATTGACGAATAAGGTAATAGAAGAATATAAACCACACCAGAAGCGTGGAAGACCGATTGGTGCAAAAGACACTGTACCACGAAAATCAAAAGCAAATAAGGGAATCCCAGAAGGAATACCCGCTCCAGAAGTAACACTTATTCCAAGAGTGGGAATAGCCCCAGAAGAGGTTCAAAATCTCAATGAAGGGATAAGAGATGAACACCAATAGATCTCAATAAATTATGTACATGATGAGAAAATACGAGATCGAAGCAAAGTCATGATTGATGACATATTTGCTTTCTCTATAGCATCAGATATTACTTTGATTCCTGACACGGATCTTGAACCACAAAAATGTGGAAGAATGTCAGAAAAGAAAAGATTGGCCAAAATGGAAAGATACTATTCAAACTGAGCTACAATCTTTATTGAAAAGAGAAGTATTTGGACCAGTAGTCTAAACACCGCTGGGTGTAATTCTGGTTGAAAACAAATGGGTATTTGTACGAAAGCGAAATGAGAAAAATGAAATTGTGAGATACAAAGTCCGACTTGTAGCTCAAGTGTTTTCACAAAAACCTGGTATTGATTATCAGGATACATACTCTCCAGTAATGGATGGAGTCACTTTTCGCTTTCTGATAGGTATGGCAACCATGGAAGGTTTGGAAACACGTCTGATGGATGTTGTACCAGCATATCTATATGGCTCACTTGACAGTGAGATTTATATGAGAATCCCTGAAGGATTGAAAATGGCTGAATCACAAAGGCCCCGTCACATATATTCAATCAAGTTATAACACTCATTGTATGGGTTGAAACAGTCTGATCGTATGTGGTATAATCGACTTAATGATTATTTAATAAACGATGGATATATAAATGATCAAGTATGTCCATGTGTTTTTATTAAGAAATCACAAAGTGGATTTTCCATCATTGCTGTATATGTGGATGATTTGAATCTTGTAGGTACTCCTGAAGAACTCACAAGAACTGCTACTTATTTAAAAGATGAATTTGTAATGAAAGATCTTGGAAAAATAAAATTCTGTTTGGGAATACAAGTGGAGCATTTAGCATCTGGAATATTTGTTCATCAATCCATATATGCTGAAAAGATTCTCAGTAGTTTTAATATGGATAAAGCTCATCCTTTGACTACCCCGATGGTTGTTCGATCTTTAGAAGTTGGTAAAGATCCATTTCGGCCTCTAGAAAGTGGGGAAGAAATTCTAGGACCTGAAGTTCCATACCTAAGTGCAATAGGTGCTCTTATATATTTTGCAAACAGTACACGACCGTATATTACTTTTGCTGTCAACTTATTAGCAAGATACAGTTTTTCTCCGACTAAGAGACATTGGGATGGGATCAAACACATTTTTATATACCTCTGTGGAAGTATAGATCTTGGGTTATTTTATCCAAGGAATTCAACGTCGCAATTGGTTGGATATGCCGATGCAGGATATTTATCAAATCCACACAATGGAAGATCACAAATAGGTTATGTATTTACATATTGTGACACGACTATATCCTGGAAATCCATAAAGCAAACCCATGACAGCTACATCTTCAAATCACTTAGAGATTCTCGCTATACATGAAGCAAGCAGAGAGTGTGTTTGGTTGAGATCAATTATTCAGCATATTCAAAAATCATGTGGATTACCATCAATTAAAGACATTCCTACAATTCTATATGAAGATAACACTGCATATATTGCTCACCTTAGAGGAGGGTACATCAAGGGAGATAGAACAAAGCACATTTCACCCAAATTCTTCTTCACACATGAGCTACAAAATAAGGGTGATATAGATGTGCATCAAATTCGATCATGTGATAATCTAACCGACTTATTCACTAAGTCACTATCGAATGCAACGTTTGCAACACATCGAAAAAGGATCGGAATATGTCGACTGAAAGACTTATGACAACATTTCATCAAGGAGTAATGAAATTCTTTTTGAGGGGAAGACTGTACTCTTTTTCCTTAATCACGATTTTTATCCCACCGGGTTTTTTTTGACAAGGTTTTAACGAGGCAGTCAATTAAAAGATATTTATGTAAAAGATATATACTCTTTTTCCCTTCGTTAAGTTTTTTCCACTGGGTTTTCTTAACAATGTTTTTAATGAGACATAATCTTCTATCGTAGAAAATCAGAGGAAGTATTATAATAATGATTCCCTCCTCCTCTAGGATTTTGTTTTCCTTTTCCTATATAAAGGATTCATACTGAAGGAAAAATTAATAAGAATTTCTCTAAAGAATTTCTCTCTCTTTTCTCTTGCTTATTCTCTCTAAATTTATGCAGCAATTATAAAAGTATATTTATACACTTTGCTAAAGTTTTATAACAAAATGAGATCCACAATGATGTAAATAAAATTTTGTAAAAATATCTCCTTACAAAAATAATAATTTTATATATATAAACGTTGAGAAGTCATTTACCAATATCAAATACTTAAAAATAAGATGAAGGTAAATAAATTATAAGAACTATGGTCGCAAACGATTTGAACTTTGTTGAACTCGAACCGAACTCGAACACAATAAGTTGAACTTGAATATGTTCGAGTAACACAATTAAATCAACACACATATGCGAGTTCAAATCGTTAGCCATTCGCGAACATGCTCGAGTTCGCAGTTCGCGAACAGTAATCGAACATCATCATGTTCGTGAACATAGTCGAACATTATCAATGCACTGAAGCTATTATAAATACTCGAGTATTTCACAAGCTACTCGTGAACCACTAAAAGCGCACTCGGACCAAACTATTTGCAAACAAGTCAACTGAACTAGATGGTTCACGAATATATTCGATCGAGCAATCGATGATACCATGTGCAAACTCGATTCGATAAAAAAATTCAATCAAACCTGAACCAAACCTATTCGTGAATGGTTCGATTCGTTTGCATGCCAAGTAAGGACAATGATAAGTGACAACCAACCAAGTGACAATAGGGCCCACCAAGCTAAATCCCAATTAGTACTCTTACATTATTCAACTACTATCATTTATCATGCTTAAGAAATTCTGGAGCTGTTAACAAATTACTTGTCTCATAGGATACAATGACAACGTATGTTATAGCAACACTACAAATAGCATACACAACGAACTAAAGAAAATGCTCTGAACTTCTCTCTCAAATAAACTATGAATAATGAATACTAGAAGACTAGAAATTCTTGATGTTATGTTGAATTGAATGAATAAAAATGCTGACCTTCATCATGAATTTATAAGGTGAACTTTGAAAAAGTATGGTAGGTCATCCATTGACAAAAAAGACGTAGTTTTGGTTCTTCACAAAATGGGCACGTCCATTCAGACCAAAAAAGATGTAGTTTTGGGACGTCGCAGAATGAGTACATCGGTTCGGACAAAAAATGACATAGTTTTGGGCCTATCAAAACAGGTGCTTCTGTTCAGACAGATAGAGCTTCCCAAAACGACACAAATTTGATAATAAGTAACGTTTCTCAAAAATGACACAATTTTGATTATATAACAAAATAAAATAGAATTTATTTAAATAAATTGTCCAAAAAAATATATACAATGACCCAGTCCCACGAACCCCGTTCCTGGCTAGGCCGGAATATCGGCGTTCCAAATACTTAATTTTAATATACTCATAGACTAAAACATATTGACGTACGGTTGGCGAGTTCAAACCAAGCATTGGCTAGATGCTCTCCCTTCCACAAAAGTGGGGGTGCCCCTTGGAGACCCAAACCTAATAGCAACTCTATTGTATATAAACCCATTAATACTTTATTTTTTAACCGATGTGTGACTTAACTTTCCACAAGTATTTATTATTATCACCAAATGTGATCTTTGGGAGTTAATTTATTATTCATTAATTTCATAGATTTGAACTTACAAATACTTAATTTTAATCTAATCATAGAATAAAACACATAAATATATGAATTTATTTCAAATAATTAATAAAATTTATTTTAAATTAGGCTCAAATTCTAATACATTCTGATGACGAGGACAATTTGTTATCTAATAAATAGTAGTAGTAGTAGTTGTTATTGTCCATAAGAATTGCTACGCGTAATGACCGGGAAAGAACAATTCAACCGTCGTGTTAAAGGATGAATATGGAGTATTTTATTTTTACTTTTACAGCAGGAGGGGAAATAAATGCATTCTCTCTATTGATAATAGAATTAATACTAGTATTAATTAATAGTGCTAATATGGAGTATTTAGAACATACATGTATATGTAAATGAGTATACTTGACCCGTATAATCAAAGCCTGAAGATTGCTAGATGATAACCATGCATATATTAATTTATAGGAGTAGATTTCAACAAGGAGTCGTTAAACCCGTCAGTACGGTATTTTCAAAGTTAAATTAGCAAGAAGCAAAGTTGTAGATATTTACAATGGGTTTTACTAAAATGGTTAAAAATACATTATGTATATATGTTGATGGTTATTGGTAAAGTAAACTATATTAATTCAAGGATTTACAGAATTTTTAACTTGCGACTTATAATACTTAATCCAGCACTTATCATTTGATACGTACATTATATATATATATATATATATATATATATATACTGAGTTAATTTAATTTTTAAATGATGAGAATCATATATACATCAGGAGAGATAAGGGACTAAGGTACTTTCTTTTAATTAGTTCATTTGCATGCAATTAATATGTTAAAATTTTGATTAATTACTCCAGTTGAATTTATTTACAAACTTTGAATTAATGCAAGTATATTTTATTTCGGTCCGGATCAAATGCATACCCCTTATCTTACTCATCCGTGCTCATCCCCCTTTAGTGACGGACCCGACGACGGTTCGGTCATACAACCGTCGTTTATACTTTTAGCGACGCTATATATTGTCCGTTATTAAAAATATAGACGACGGTTGTATGACCGAAACCGTCGCCGGGTTCGTCGCTAAAGGGGGGTGAGCATGGGTGAGTAAGATAAGGAGTATGCACTTGATCCTTGCTCTATTTTATGATATATAATGATGAAGAAGTAACGTGTAGGTCCATTAGTCTAGAAATTACACAATGTGTATTGATGTCAAACAATGATTTTATGAAGCAGATTAGAGAAAATAATAATAAGTAAAGATACAACTTGATTTTTGATGTCAAATTAATGACAGCATATTAGATTTTAAAATCAGTATGTAAGTTTAGAATGAAATAAATTTAGTAATTAATATTTTTTGTTATATACTTATATAACTATAGTAATTAAATGTATCACTAAAATTAAATAAGTTTATATCAATTTGATGTTTAATATGCAGTCGTTTGACATAAAAAATTAAATTATATTTTTAATTTTTGAACCATATGGGAACCATTCGGGATTCTTAATTAGAGCTCAAAAGGTCAAGTTTTGACACTTTTCCTACAAAGATTAGGATTTTAGGATTTCATGTTCTTATAAATGCTTTCTCACAAGTGTAATTTTCTTTTCCAGAGGGATTTTTTGTCGTCTTATTATTCTCATTCTCTTATTTATCGTAGATTTCTGATGCTCTTTTCTAATTATATATATGGAGGTAAGAAGTATATTTCAAATTTTATCCAAAAAAAATTTCATTATTACCGTGGGTTACAGTGTTGCATCCAATCCCATTCCCATAGTAGAAGAAGAAGCTAGCCTAACAAAAAACAAATCTCTCAATAATCTAAAAATTAAACCAGTGTTTCCTATTTTTGTCCTCACCACCAGACGAGGAAATAGCTCCACCGGAATTAGGAAAGTAGGCAGTGGCAATCTAGTCATTCTACTAATAAACCGTCTTTATATGGGTAACGGCTCTAGACCAACCCGGCAAAATCACCCATTTCATATATCATCATCCCCATCACAACACATACATACATTCATTACATGATACATACATATACATATACATATATTTGAAATATCTTTGAAAAATGGTCAAACTTTCTCACCCTGTAATTTATGTCCTCCTCTATAAATAATCACATTTGCCTCCATTTCTTCTCTTCAAACCAATTTCTATTTCCGTTCCAAATTATATTATATTACCCAATTCATACCATTAAGTTGAAATTAATTTCCACATGGGTGAGGTTAGTTGATCTTCAGATATTTTCCGATCATCATGATCACTCTATTTCCTCTTCAATTAAACCCTGATTGATTGTGCATGTATTCTGTTCTTGCAGAAAGATGGAGAAAAAAACGACGGACCGATCACCGTCGTATTGAAGCTTGACTTGCATTGTGAAGGCTGTGCCGAGAAAGTCAAACGCTCCGTTAAGCATTTCGAAGGTATAATTAGTAATTAATCTCCCTCCCTCCCTCCTACCAAATCCACTACACAATCATGTAATTATTCATTTAATCAAAAAACACTTGTGATTCAAATCAATCATATTTAAGGGATAACAATTCAATTCAATTCAATTCCTCTGTTTTCTTATTTCCTCAAAAACTTTGCGGAGCTTACAAGTAATTAAAAAATTAGATCCGCATTTAACGGTCAAATTTTCTACTAATCTACCGTTAGTATAACCTTTGTTGTTAATTTTAAACTTATATAATTTGTTTGTGGTCCTGAAGGTGTGGATAAAGTGAAAACCGACAGTGCAAATAACAAGTTAACGGTGACGGGAACCGTGAACCCCGAGAGGCTGAGGGAAAGAGTTGAATACAAGACCAAGAAGAAAGTGGAGCTTCTCTCTCCTCAGCCCAAAAAGGACGGAGCCGGCGGTGACAAAAAGGCCGATGCCAACCTGGACAAAAAAGAGGAGAAGAAAGAGGAAAACAAGCCAAAACAGGTACTTTCCTAGTGTCCTCATCTGCAGGCCGGCTAACGTGACAGGCCGTGACAAAAAAAAGTACTTACCCATTTGTTAATTATTATACAAGTCTTGTCTGTTTCTTAAATTGACTTATTCTTTTATAAAGGGGGCTTTTGAGTTTTGGATATATTTTTTTGGGTTATAATTTAGTTTTGGTTAAATTAATTCATTAATTAATTGTTTTTTGTGGTTGTTTAGCCATCTGTGAGTACGGTGGTTCTGAAAATTCGGCTTCATTGTGATGGATGCATACATAAGATTAAACGAATCATATCAAAGATAGACGGTGAGATTACTAAACTTAATTATTTATGTAATTTGTTAAGATATAGTATAATAATTCTTTATTTTGATTAAATATATAATTTGTTGTTATTGTACGTTTAAGTTAATTGGGTTAATTATTTGAATTGATTTAAACGAACAGGGGTAGATAATGTCACACCGGATGCAAAAAATGATTTGGTGACGGTAAAGGGGGCAATGGAGGTTAAGGAACTTGTACCTTATTTAAAAGAGAAATTAAGGAGAAGCGTGGAAATTGTTCCGGCAAAGAAAGACGACGGAGGCGGCGGTGACAAGAAAGTTAAAGACGGTGGCGGTGACAAGAAAGAGAAGGCCGTAGGCGGTGACAAGAAAGATAAAGAAGCCGGGGGTGGTGACAAGAAAGAGAAGGGTACTGGCGGTGGCGGTGGCGGTGACAAAAAAGATAAAGGTGGTGGTGATGGCGATAAGAAAAAAGATGGTGGTGGAGAGGCAAAGGTAGAGGTGAGTAAAATGGAGTATCATGGCTATGATCCTTATACTACCTATATTTTACCACCGTATAATCATAACTACTCTACCGCTAATCAAGATTATGGAACTAGCTCAGCACCCATGTATAATCAGAGTTACTCTAATCAAGATTATGGTATAACAACGTACGATCAAGGTTATGTAAATCATGATTATCATGTTGTGGAAGAATATCCTCACGCGCCGCCTCCGCCGCCGTACTTCCATGCAACTAATGCACCTCAAATGTTTAGCGATGAGAACCCTAATGCGTGTTCAATTATGTGAGAAAAGAAGTGTTCAAAATTGTAAATAAAGTTCGTAGTAGAGAGGAATCTTTGGAGTACATCTTGAGAATATAGACATTTTTCATTCGTTAGATTTAACGGAATGTCGTTTGATTTGTTGCTTGAATTGTTTGTTCTTAGTTGATAATAAAGTCACTTTTTGTGTGTTATTTATTGAAAAATACAAACAAAAACATACATATTTGAATTCAGACATATATAATTGAGATAATATAATGGTAAGCTATGTACTACATTATTTAAGTAGATTGTGACCACATGTATGGTTTATGATTGCTATAATTAATTGGTGGGAATAGAACCACCCTGAGTTGATGACATTTCAAAACAAACGGGCCCTAGAGTAAATATAAAGTATTTTGTGAGGTTACATAGAGACAACGTCATCAAAAAAAGAAAATTTAAAAATTGACTAGGAGAAAATACCAAAGATAGATGCTAGTATGCATCCGGTTATTTTCATGATAAATTGATCAATTACTAATATAGTATTGATACGTAGAGTGAAATTATCTCTCAATATGTGTGTCGATATTGTATTAATCAATTAACAAAAATTTTCAAAAATTTGCTTCTCTAATTTCGACTATACATAACATTACTCCAACTTTAACGAGCTTCAAATATCAAATCTTTTCAATAATAAAATTAATTAGCTTTTCTTTTCCTTATAATTAACACTAACTTTCAAACATAATTATTAAAAAGTATTGGTTAATATGTATTTCTACTCCTGAAAAAATAAACATATAAAAACAAAGACATAAAATTAATATATTAAAGTAGAAATAGTTAAGATACAAACTCTAAATAATTGGATCCGATTAGCATGAAGTTATTTTTTTGGTAAGTTAATTGGTCAATTGACCAATAAAATACTGACACACATACAACCTCACCTGCATGTCAGTATTCTATTGGTTAATTGACCAACTTATCCGAAAATAAACTTCATACTAACCACTTCCTAAATAATTGATCAAGAAATAATCTACCTCACACCCTCCTTCAAAACCAATACTACCTCCATTCCATAATAACAGTCTTTTTAGAAGAAAAAAATTGTTTCAATTTATTTGTCGTTTACAACTTTCTAGGAGAATAAATTATTTATTTTCTTATGTTACCCCTAACTTTTCTCATTGTCCCAAGAAATTTTCTCTCTTGTATTAATAGTTTTTAGTTTCCCATAAAGGGGTAGTGATGGAATTTCCTACAAATTTTAATTCTTAAATGATAGTATTAAATGAGTTTCTTAATCTATGTGCATCAAGCTAAAAAGACAGTTATTATGGAATGGAGGTAGTATAAAATTATAATAACTGCGTGCAAAAGTCAACCCTAAAATAATTAATGGTTATAACTTAATAGCTTTTGATGATTAAAAATTATTCGTCTCACATTTGATAATTAATAAAAATAAAAATAAATACTAAATACTAAATATATTGTAAGACCCCATTGGGTTTCTAAATTTGTCTGGGTTGACGGAGGAGTGTTGCTTTGGAGTTTGGTTTGTCAAGTGAAAGACTTGTTGAAAGATATGGAAGGACGGATGGATTCACAAACCAAAATACCATTAGGATAATGATATTGCGTATCAGTCTTTATTATTTGCGTCTTGTTTTGTTGTCTAGACTATAAAAATGACATATTAATTACTCCCTTCGTACTTTAATATAAATTATTTTTGAGAAATATTTTTATCCTTTAATATAAGTTATATTAGAAATTTAAATAAGCATTAATTGTTTAATTTTTAATATTACCACATGTATTAAATAAAACTTAATTTGGTCCTCATTATTTTTTGCATAATAAATAACACTATCTTTTTCTAATACAAGGTCAATATACACAATTAATATTATATTTAATGTTATATAATTATTTTCTTAACTTATACACAACTCTAAAACGTCTTATTATTCAAAAGACAGAGGGAGTAATAGTATGTTAGTACTCCATCCATCCCTAATTATTTGACGTTTTAGAGTTTTTCATCTGTCCCTAATTATTTGACGTTTTTGTTTAAATCTAAGAGAATTAATGATAATTTTTCCAAAATCACACCTCGTTACTCTACCTATTTTTTTGATACTTTAAACTCTTTCTCTCTCCTTATCCCAACAAAAGATTTAAGGGTATTATAGACAATTAAATACTATATCTAATATTTTCTAATTATTATCTTAATTCTTGTGTCCACATCTAAAACGTCAAATAATTAGGGACGGGGAGAGGGAGTATATAGAAGACATTTATTAGATGTATAATTTAGTTGAAGTGTGATACACACACGAGAGGCTTGGTGTATCAGTAGTCATTCGGCCTACTTTAAAAAGAAAGATGTGCGCAGAATTAATAAAATGCGTCAATAATTTTATTGATTGAGGAGGAAGGATAATCATTTACTAATACGTACTAGTAGTTGCTTTGAGTATCTTTCAAGTAATTAACGAGGTACTAGTCTTTTTATAAATTGTGGGAGCTCACTCTCAGCTAGAAGGGATGTTAGTTACACCAGAGAATGATCTTGTTTATTGCTTGGAGTAGTATAATTAATGGAGACTGAAAAAACAATCTAGCAAATATAATTAATGCTTCTTAATTACGTAGTATTCTCTATATATGTTTCAGAAAACTTTTTAAATTAAATTAAGATATTTATAAATATTATATATTAAATTTTGTCATTATTTAGGATGACTTTTTAAAATATTTACAATAGAAATCATTATATTGAGTGATTAAATTAGTTTATATCAATAGAAATCATTATATTGAGTCAATATTTCTAAGTAGAGAATGTTATCATAATGTGTTCTAGGTACATAGCTCATGCTTTGTTCAACCCACGAAGTTATGAAAATATAATCAAAGTATTTTTGATATTTTTACATTTTTTTTCCACATAAATTTAAGACTCACTGTATACATGTTCATATGAAAAACTTATAATTAATGTAGTTGCATGCACATATATAAACTAATTAATTAATTAATTTTGATTTGATGATGGACAAGGCTTTAGGTGGTAGGTCTTCTAGCAGGTCACGTACTTGGGTTTTATGAATCAAACACCATTTTGTCTGCATTTGTAGTTAGTGCTATCTTTAACGTCCACGGAAATTAATTCATCAATTTACAATTCTAAATTATTTCTAATAATTAATAGTATGCTCTTGGCATTTTGAACACTACTTAAATATTCTTGTGACGTCATTGCACACTACCTACTACCTCATATTTTTGGCATTAATACAAACAATATGTATAAAATTATCATGTGAAAACA
The DNA here is from genome assembly GCA_020205505.1 of Panax japonicus. Taxonomy (NCBI): domain Eukaryota; kingdom Viridiplantae; phylum Streptophyta; class Magnoliopsida; order Apiales; family Araliaceae; genus Panax; species Panax japonicus. The sequence continues at coordinate 12,325,800 of CM035093.1, read as the reverse complement.
AAAAATTATGTTTGATGAGTTGTCAAACCTTAAAATTAAAATTTAAAATATGTTTTAAAATTTTCAAAATTAGAAATATAATTTGACTTTTGAGATCAAATGACAACATATTAAATTTTAAAATTACGACAAATAAATTTTAACATTTGAATAAATTTTATGATTAATAGATTTTGTTATATATTATACAGTTATTATTATTAATTATATCAACTAAAATTAAATAAATTTACAATAATTTTTTAGAGTCGTTTGATGAGTTGTCAAGCCTTAAATTTAAACAAAAAAACATGTTTTAAATTTTATAAAACTAAAATTAAATTAAATTAAATTTAGAATGATACTATTCATCAATTTAACCAAGAAAAATTATTTCTTGTATAAATTAAATGATTATTTCTACAACTAGGAAGGAAAAAGTAAATTTAAGTAAGCTTGGAGCTCACACATGAGACGAAAAGATTGAGCGCTTTATTTACATTCTCAATTAATATGGTTAAGCGTTTATATATGGTGATTGATAGTCTAAGAATGTAAAGGTGTACGTGTAAAAAACACATACCAGATCATCTTTTATATTTTATTTCTGTATGTTGGAACTGATAAATCCAATTGATACAGATGAACTGATTCGAATAAGAGTCTAAACTCTTACGCATTTCACGTACGCTTGATAGAAATATGAGTCCCACCAACTAGTGTTCGGAAACTCGAGACCCTTGTGTATATAGCTAGGTTCAGTGCCCTTAAAGGATTCGATCGAGCCCTAAGTTAAATATGTACCGACCACTGGGCACTGGCACTTCCTAACGGTAGCCGTATATATACATGAATGCCGTCTATATAGTACTAGTAGTAGTATGTACTAGTACTAGTAGTAGTATGTATATGGCTACGTAAATGTTTGAAATTAGTTTCTTGTAGGTTGAAAATAAGGACAACTAAAAAGCCAATCCCATCCCATCCCATCCCATCCCATCCCATCATTTTCTAGGATAATAGTAAACAATTTTACGTATTTGCATACATCATCACCTTCCCGGCATGTTTAATTGCGATGTTTCCCGGCTGTTTACCTTCTATGTTGTGATCCAAATCCAAATATTGCCCTAATTTCCAGTAGCTATGGGACTCCACATCAGCTGGCTACGTGTACTACTAGTGTATAGTATAATGGAGGGATTATTAAATGTACGTGTAGAACTATTTTGTCATAGAAAAATCCTCTAGTCTAGAAAAATAGGCGCATATGCAGTCTGATATTGGATTAACTTAGGTAGGCGCAATCGCAACCTACCCTTCCTAAATAAACCAACATCAAATTCCAAAACATAACCACCTACTATCTTGGAGTATTGTTTAGGGACAAATTTTGTGCCATGTGTGTGGATAGTATAGATTATGTATTTAATAACATTTTGACAACATGTTTTCAAGTCAATTACTTAAGATAAGTTTATTTATAATTTATTTAACAGAAAATTAAATATTAAAATTCGTCAATTTCACTTAAAAATATAAATAATACTTTTAAGCCCATATTTGTTTGTAAGGATTATACTTGGGATAAGACTATTAATACCAAGTCTCTTGTTTGTTTTCCAATCTAGACTTGAGACTATTAGTCTCAGGATTATAAAATTATTTAATATGCTTTACATTATAATTATAATCAATTTAATTTTTTTAAAAAATATTACCCACTCCATTCTATAACATTCTATAATAATAGACTTTATTTGAGAAAAAAAATTGTATTAATAATTTGAAACTTATCATAAAGAGAGAGAGTGATAAAATTTTACATAAATTTTAATTATTAAATAATTTTTTAAATTTTTGTGCAAGACACTAAAACAACTATTACAATTATTATGTAAAATTGAGGGAGTAGTATGTTAGAGCTCATCTCATGTACTATACTAAAATCTAGTCAAATTTGAACTTATAGAATCTATAACAAGGAAAGTATCTATATCTGTCATTTTGATTGATTCTGAGTTAACTCAATAATCTAACTTTAGTAACCCGATAGCTTAAAATATTTATTTTTTAAAATTTTTGTTGCTTTTCTTGGCGATCTTCTAATTAGTAATAAATTTGATATTTTTAAAAGTCAACTCAAAAATTATAATTTTTTTACAAAATTTTATTACACATTTATTATTAAAGATACAATGTACCATTTGTCACTAAGAATTGAGTAAAAATAAATAAAAAACTTTTGAGCTGTCAAATCATCAAATTTGAATATTAATTTGAATATTAATTTGAAATCAATTAAAATATCATTTAAAAATATTATATGTAAAATTTATTTAACTAGTCGTTTTTAAAGTTACACGTACTTTGCATGAATTATTAATAATAATCACTATTTTTATATATAATTTTGATATTTTTATATAATCTTCTCTATGGTGAATCTCACCTTTATATAAAAGAAGCACATGTAAAAATATTATTTTTAATTATTAACCTTGCAGCGGAAAATATAGTCTCCAAGTCATAATGTTATCCAAATGATTTAACTTTAAACTTTAATTTTCCAATACAACGGGTAAAGAAAATAAGGGGAAGTCATTTCTTAATCAAAATAAATGGTAAATAAGAGAATGATTAGTATGAAATTAATTAATACTCCCTCCGTCTCAAATTAATTGCTCAGTTTTGACGTTTTAAAGTCAAATTGACCATTTTTAAAACTAATTTTTTTACTATTTTTGCTAAAATATAGGTGAAGAGATTATAACCAAAAGAAAGTATATACAATTTATTACTAATCTTAATTTTTTATAATTTTAGAAATATACTTATATATGCTTAATTATTAATTTTAAGAATAGTCAATTTGACTTAAAAAAGTCAAAACTGAGCAGTTAATTTGGGACGGAGGGAGTACAATGTTAAAACGTGCAGAGATAAAAATAATTTTTATTTACGTATCAATACTGTATTAATTAATTTATTTAATAATCGAATATGAATATGATAAATAAACCTTTGGAAAAGCTTTGCCAATCAAACGACTGCATTCATTCACATAATTACCTCTTGATAAGAGAGTTTGACAACAATTGACCATGTTGTTAACCATTGATCCGACACACTAATTATTAGGTGCTAAAATTCAAAGTCACTGGTTTCATGAATACGAATTTATCTCTAGTATATTTGACTAAATTGACATGTGCAGTACAATTTTTTTTAAATTATTAAAAAAGGATTTGTACTAGTTAGTGTGGTCCAATCAGTGTAATTAATTTTGTGGCATGACTTTAATAAGTTGATGAAAATATATACCAGTGGTTTCAATATTAGAGAATAAATTCGACTTTTAAAATTAGTCTGATATTTTTAAATTTAAAATTCATACGAATTATTTAATTTTTTAAGAATAATATTTTATAATTAATAGTCTTTTTAAGATAATTTATGGTAATTATAATTATGTTAACTAAATTTTTAAAAAAAATGAATTGATTTTAGTCCCCAATATTTATTTTATACTATTATTTTTATATATATTTTTCTAAAATGAAATTATTTTTGTAGATGAAAAGAGTATACAGAGAGAGGATAATGAATTTAATTGAGAATGGTATACATCACCATCACTATGGGACATAACCACACGAAGAAGAGAGGGGTGAGTCATGAGATTGACCTTCCAATGTCTGACTCAGCTCTGACTATGCGATTTCCCCTGTTTATGGAACTATTTAATAATAATAATAATAATAATAATAATAATAATAATATCTATCATGTAAGATGTCCATACTCGGAACTTAGCAAAAAACAAAAACAAAAAAAAAAGATGTACATACTCGGATTGGCATGGCATGGCATGGCATGGCATGGCAGGGCAGGGCAGGGCAGGGCAGGTATGATGTACAAACACATACTCGGATTGGCATGGCATGTGTGATGCATGATGAAATGAGATACATGTATACATATTATAAATTATATCTATATAATAAAACAGAACCCATTTTGAATCTTTCATTTGATAAAGCACAAGGACGGTTCAGATTCATTCTAACTTAATTTTTCTAACTTAATCTAAAGGCTCATATTTCTTCCCGCCCAAATCAAATTAACTCATACACTATACTCTCTCTCATGTTCACACACAAAATCTTTCTCTCTCCTCTCTTTTTAACACACACAAAAACAAATAATAATAGTACTAAAAATAAATATAATAATAATAATAGTACTAATAATAATTATAATATTACTAATAATAGTAATAATAATAATAATTATTATTATTATTATAATAGTAATAGTAATAGTAATAGAAATAATAATTATAATAATAATAATAATCTATATAATAAAGATTCTGATTCATTCTAATTGTTTTGAGCGGGAAAGCATAAATACGGTTCAGATTCATTCTAATTTTAATTCAAAATAATAATAATTATAATATAATAATAATATTATTATAATAGTAATAATAATAATAGTAGTAATAAAGTAATAAAATAATAATAATTATAATAAAATTAATATTAATAATTATAATTAAAATTATAATAATAGTAATAATAATAATAATAATAACAACAACAACAATAACAATAATAATAACAATAATAATAATTATTGTGGTGGTGTGATGAATTATGATAATTTTTATTGATAATAACAAGTTTAATTTTTTCTGGATATCTATTTTTAAAGGAAAATTAATTATTGTGATAGTGTGGTAAATTATGATAATTATTATGTCTGATTTTAAGTTGCAAAGAGTCTTTAGATAATAAAATATTTTTCGAATTTTAATCTAATTTTTTGTTACGCCGTGCCTTCAGGCACGGGCAATTACTAATATACTATATGGGTGATGGTTGATATTTGTCACATCTGTTTTGGGGTGTTTCTATAAATTTATATTTTAACGGGGGTAAGTATAAATGGTTTTTGGGTTAGGGAATCTGTGGAATGTAATTTGAATCATGACCAAGAAGGCGGTTAGTGGTATACGATGAGGGGACGTGATATGCCCAAATCCACGTCATGCACATATGGCACTTTTCTGGACTTTGATTTTTTTTATTTATATATATATATATTCGTGGTTTAGAAGAAATTTAACATTAAGACCTCGTAGTGCTCAATAAGTGGACTTAACCACTGTACTAATGGAGTTTTACATCGGTTAAGAAATTAAAATATGGGTGCTTCTACACAGACCGATCAATTGGATCGGTTTATTGGACAAATGGAATTTTGTATTATTTTTTTTTGTAATTCCAAAAAATGTATAGTATTTATTTCAACAGAAATTTTTATAAAATATAATATTTTAGATGTAATTTGGATACACATACAAAAATAGGGTTATACAGACTGTATAACCCTATTTTTGTATGTGTATCCAAATTACATCTAAAACACTATATTTTATAAAAATTCATGTTGAAATAAATACTATACATTTTTTGGGAGTCACAAGCAAAAAATAAAATAAAATTCCACCTGTTCAATTTTTCTGTCCCATAAATCTGTCCGACAAGACTTATTGTTAAAATATTAATCGATTTATGTACAATAAAATTGCTCTTGAACTTTGGTCTTAAGGGGTACTTCAATTTTGTGGGAGGGAGAAGACTTGGTCCTAAGGGGCACCCCACTTTTTCGGATAAAATTTATTTTATTTAGTTCTATTATAAAAATTGTGTCGTTTTGATAAATAATATTTTTTTTTTATTATATTACGTCGTTTTGAAAAACGTTATCTGCCCAAAAACTACGTGATTTTTGTCTGAATGGATGTACCCATTCTCCTAAGCCTAAAATTACGTCTTTTTTGTTCTGATAAGCCTAAAACTACGTCATTTTTTATTCGAACGGACGTGCCCTGTAAGACCTCGAATTTTTTTTAATAAAATGAAATTTTCTCTATTTATTATTTTGAAATAGTAAGGGTTCAATTGATTAATGTGGTTAGTTATGAGTAAAATACGCGAGTATTTTAAAATAAACAGGTGGTTATAAAATATTCATTGTTGTCGGGGAATATTCGTTTGGTTGTAGAATATTCTTGCTGTCGGAGAATATTCATACGACGGCGCAGTCTTTTGTGAGCCCCATAACGAAAAGCGATTGGATGAAGAAAACGACAAGTATAAGTTGTTTATAAATAACGGCGCAGTTGTTATCGTTAATACTGTTGGAATACCCGGTGGTTAAAATACAGTAATACGCGTTGTTGAACAGTAGCACACGGTATTGCACCAATTATTGATTCTTACGTAAGAAGGCACTACTCAATAATTGTTACAGTAATTACTGTTCAGTATTTTATTTTATTGATTCAATAATTGCTGCGTTGATTTTTTATATTACTGTTATTTCAATAATTGTCACTACACAGTATTTTTTATTATCGGAGCAATAATTCATATTATCTGAATAATATTATTAGATAATATTATTGATAATGTCTAGAAAGTTCTGTCTAATGAGAGGTTTGGTCATCTAATTGCGCGTCAGTAATGAGAAATCTTTATTGGAAAGCCCCCTATTTCCTGTGAACGGCCTGGTTGTCAGTAGTGTAATTCTGTAATATTATTTGTTAATAATTAATTATTGATTTATATGATGAGAAAAATATTGATTTTATGTGGATATAGATGGAGAAAATTTTATGTGAGCCATCGGATCTCCTTTTTAATGTGTTATCAACCCCACAACAAAATTTTCACAAGATACTCACAGAGAAATCCTCATAGAGGATCCTGATTCATTTATTTTGGTTTGTTATGTTATGTATGCTATTTGGAGTGCTACTATAACTATAGTTGTCATTGTATATATCATGGGAGACAAGTGTTATTAACTCTGAGCACCATAAATTGTCTTTACTAAGTACTAGTCTTGACAAATTCACTTCTTCATTTTTGAGATATATATATGGATCTAAAGCACTCCTCTTAAATAACGTTATTCTATCTTAAATAACACTTCTTTATTAAAATTACGTCGTTTTGAAGATTCTTTTAAAAAAACAAGTAGGGCTGTGAGTGACATTTTTGTAAATAAAAAGAAAATAAGTGGGACCACTATATTTTAATATTATTTTATATTTTAAAAGAATTTTCAAAATGACGTAGTTTTAATATATATATATATATATATATAAGGGAATGATATATAGCTTACGTTAGTTATGAGCACTATTCCAGTCAACTCATCTCTTGTCATCTAATGGAAGATCTAAGGGCTGAGTTAGGGCCGACTGTACTCTCTCTAACCGCAAACCAAATTTTTTTATATTGATCGCTACTTTCTCTAGCGGCTAATCAATACATATAGTATGCATTAATTTGATCACTTAACCTTGTAGAGAAAATAGATTACATTTACCAATTTATCATGATAATCAAAACGAATTTGTCACATTTGATAATTAAGGATGTGAAAAACTATGATAAAACTTTGTGTGTATTTTCAGAAAGTGGTTCTATTAGTCAAAGGAAATATGCTTAATGTTCCCCAAAAGAGAAGTTGATGAATAGTTTGTTGGGTATGAAGGTTCTAGGTTGCATGTGTAAATATTTGAAAATGAGGGGCTATCTAATTAACAATTTTCAAATGTACGAATCACACCCGTGTTTATTACTTAAGATTCAAGCTTACTTTCTTGTTGACTTTATGAATATGGATTGTATTTGGATAAGCTCGAAATTATAAGCGGTTAGTATGAAGTCTATTTTGAGATAAGTTGGTTAATTGATCAATAGAATACTGACACGCAGATGAGATTGTATGTGTGTCAATATTCTATCATGCATGTCAATATTCTATTAGTCAACTAATTAACTTATCAAAAAAATAATTTTATATTAACCGGATCTATATATGACATATATTAGTCGAAATACTTAATAAAACGACATAGTTCTAAGTAATTTATTGCAATAGAGATGGGCGCAAGGTTATTTTTATTTTTTTTTTTGACAATTTTGCCATTTGCGTTACGCCCTTGAAAAATGAAAACCAAATCCGACACTCGAGTTTCTCATCATATGTTCTGTCTTCCTCCTCCAATTTTTTACCTTCCAAGCAGGTAAAGCATAGGAATTCCAAACATATCAAGCAATTGAGCCGATTGCAACTAAATATGTATACATGCACAGTCAAGGGTTTGGCCAGTTAAGCTAACATAATGATATAATTACAGTTATCTCTTTCTTTTCTTTTTCTTTTGGAGTTTACAGTTATATAATTACAGTTATCACTTATTTCATGAAGTCTTTAAAAATAATTTTAAAAGTCATTAAAATCCACAAGCTCTACAAAAATCTTTTACATAAAAAAAGTATTTAAAAAGTCATTAATCAATACACTCCTAAAAGTAGTATATATGGAGAAAAGATAATAGGATAACTAAAATGGAAAATATAAAATGAAAATCAGGATAAATAAAATGGAGTATTGCTACACTTGTAAAAAAAAATTCTTACAAAACGATGAGTCAAATAATAATAAATGGAAAAACATATGTAGGGAGGGAGGGAGGGAGGGAGGGAGGGAGGGAGAGAGGGAGGGTCACAATTATTCTCCAAACCCCAAATATTTCGGAAAAGTGGATAGAATTCTTCATGGATAAATTCGTTCCCCCTTCCTGTTCCTCTTCGGATTCGCCACTATTATTCACTCAAAATGGTAGGTTGATTCAATTATTAATTCGATCAGAAGTGTAGGGTATATATGTATGACGTATGACAAAAATTCATATCCAAGTAACAAACAGTCGGCCCAGTAATTGGATGTACGATGGTTATCAACAGTTGGGATCCGATTACCATAAAGTTAATCTCATAATAAGTTGGCGTCAATTAACTAATACAGTATTGACACGTAATTTTACCTACCGCCTACATGTTGGTCAATTAACTAAAAATTAATTTCATACTAGTCACTCTCAAATGTTGCATCTCTGTAAAATAGTTGGGGTCGAACTAATTTCTAACTGCTTTGCGAAATCTAACGTTGGATGTGGATGATGTTGGATGTATTTGACTTGTTTGTGAATTTGCAGGTTAGGGTTGAAATTAAAGGGGGTGGTGCAAGGAGTGTGTTATAGGGACTGGGCGGTTGAGCATGCTACTGAATTAGGGTTAAGCGGAACCGGAAAGACGGTTCATTTGAAGCTGTATTCTTGTGATAAGGTGGAAGAGATGCAGCAGCTTTTAGGGCCGCCATGGACACCAGCCTCGACTCTTTTCCTTGCAATGAGGATCCCGGTTCCGGCTTTGAATGCAGACCAACTGTTTGATCATCTATTGAACCGCCCCCAACGCAATATTATTGCTTTAGTTACAACTTCTCTATCTAGTTCTAGTGTGTATGTTTGCCTCTCGTATTGGTATGTAGTTTTTCTCCTAGTAACAATTATATAAATGGTTTATGGTTATCAACTAATACATAATGTTTCTACTTGATTTACCTGTTTTTCCCCTAGTGTGTAGCTTAAATTTGGATGTTATTATTTGGTAATGGTATTCTGGGACTGAAGTAGATGCATACAAAATTTCCTTTTTTAAGGGACACATCCGCATCACTCGATATTTCATATTACTAGCTGATCCCATCTCTATTTACTTTTCTGGCTATTCTTTGGATGCCAATATTTCCAGGCTTCCAGCCATAAATTTACATTCCACCTCAAACATGCTGGCGCATGGTACAAAAGACACAACCCTATACTGCACAATTTGCGGTGAAATGTTTGTTTTTGGTTATGGAAATATCATTTATCCGTCTTTTCTACCTTTTATAAAACCTTTTGTTTAGGTTCAATGAGGCAATTTTTGTGATGATGTTTTGGCCGTAAGTAACACTAGGGTTAACAGTACGGCAAATGATGGTGCATGACATGCGCTACAAGAAATGGCCATGAGGGAACCTAGAGGAATTTTACCTTTGCACAACAAAGGGAGAGAAAGGTAAGGTTCTACACTTCTTTTTCTTTACTAATTCAGAGAGTCAAATAGAATTGAGATAGGCAAGGAAGGTTCTAACAAGGAGAGGAGTTTCCAGCCTTTGTAATTTGGTACTAATAGACTATAAAGTTATTATCTGCCTGTAAGATAATTGACTGAAAATATCTCAAGTCACATTCTCAATCTCAACTCATCTATAGAGCATTGCTTTTACTTCAGTTGACTCGTATATGCGCAAACATTAAAATTATTAATTAAAAAAATGCTACAGTTAATCTCCTTTTTCTTCACCCATATCTGAACCTATCCGGCACCACCTATACCCCCGTCACGGAAGCAGGATACTAGCAATAAAAGTTCCTGGTTTAGAAGTACTCAGTTCCCCTTTCGCATTTACAAAATAGCAAAAAAACATGGTAAAAGCAATAATGCTCACATCTTTGTAGTGCAGGGCACCATTTACATCCTACAACACAAATGAATTAGTCGTTTAAATTTGGAGCTATATGTCATGCTGGTCAATGGCATTACCGAGAAACTAAACAGAAACTGTTTTTAGCTAAACAAGGACTAGAGAGGAAAGCATTGGTTCAAGCTATGAAAGTCTCACCGATCCCATGAACCATAACAAAAGCAGGAAGCATGCACCTTCAAACAGACACCTAAGGGAAATAGACAGGCTGTTGTGGTTGTAGTAGTACGATTCCCGCGTTTCCTTATCCATGTACTGATTCCACTGTAACAAATATTAAATTGTGACGAAAAATATAAACTATATCATGGCAATAACTAAAAAATTAATAAGTAAAAATGGCATCAGTTGCCTTCAAACACTAATTGGCATACATAGCACAGAATGAGAATCAGATGTAGATATGTTGATTTTATTACCTTGAATTGATATGGCAGCTTCTTCTCCAATGCTTTCTTCCAGTGATACTGCTCAAATTGCATTGCTTTGTTATGCCAACTGCATATTCAAGTATTTTAGATTTTAAGACAGACAAATGTAGACTCACAAATCTATGAATATAAAACAATAAACAACTACAAATTAACTAGAGCAATTAAACTGTCAGGTCAAACAGAAAAACATATCAGCTGGTCTTCGCCCTTCAACCACAAAGATCATCACTCTCAGCAATCAATTTAAAATGTGCAGGAAGATCCAGTAAAAAAAAACATTGGTTCAAACCACAAACAAAGGTCACCAGAACGCGAAATATGATGGGAACATGGAAAGTAGCAACCAGCCAACCACAAATTCATACTAATCCACTACTCTAAACACAATTTCAGAGAGCAACTTAAACTTGAGAACAAGTAGTGAGACTCATATATGTTTGTCTATGCACATATGAAAATGTACAGATTTGTATAGCAATATACAGCTTTGTATATTGTCAAGGCATAAAATCCGTCATTTGTAATATTGACCACTGCGAATTTGGGAGCCACTGCCGTGATCCATAGCAAATGATCAGTTCCACGGTTAATTGAAATGCTGCTCCTCTCATTTTGTATTTCACAAGCCGGCCTTAACCACATGATTAGTTTTTAAACCAAACATTTCATTGGAATCTCTTTAATATTTACCATCTTCACCCCATTTAACATGAACCTACCCTCTAAGAATGTCATATAACAATCGGCCAGGGCAATTCTGCAAATAATGAAATGAAGTACTCAACTGTAGAAAAACAAAATTCAAGGTTAAACAAAATTTGATGACATAGGAAACCATATATTTGACGAGAAGAGAATTTTTACTTGAATTGATTAGAGAGTGGCCACATCTCCCACATGTAAGGCCTGATAAAAGTGAAGGCAGGCAGCGGATATGTTCATGAATCGTTCCGGGTCGGCATGTGATACGCCCGGGTCTCCTCCGTAATCGTTTACGAAGTACATCTTCAACTAGCTTTCACTATACTTCAGACTGCAGGAAATGAAATTTCCTCTCGCTCTCTACTTAATCGCTTCTTTCTTGGGCTTGCGGGTTGTAAAGTTTTGGGCTGTTTGTTTCATCATAGCGAGAGAAACTTGTACGGTAAAAGTTGGAAAATGGTATACCTGTCACAAATATTTAATAAAGTTAGATTGTCAACAACGTAAAAGTATATGCGTTTAAATAAAATAAATTAAAGTAAAATTCTTTTTAATTTAAAATTATCTGATGTGTGCACATCATAATTCAGTTGAAATTTTTTGTAAAGAAAATGATATACATGTCGACAAATATTTGACGAAGTTGGATTGCAACAAGCGTGAGAGCATATACGATAATAAAGAATAAATTAAAGTGAGACCTTAATTATTACGTATCTTATATATGCACGTCATAATTATAATTCAACTGAAAATTTTTACAATATATAACAGAAATGTGAGAAGTGGGTCATTCCTTGAGTTCTTTGGGCATAAATGGTTCATTGAGGAAATCACATAAATGGAATTATGGGAATCGTTGGTAAGGTGTGGAGTGAGGAATGCCTCTTGACATATTAGAAGGATTCATGACATTGTAGCCTAGTACAAAAGGTTGGTTCTATAGCATAGTTTCAAATAATTCAATTTCCCATTTTAGGGTTTAACTGTCACAATATTCATTCGTTTTCATTGGAATGGATCCTACCTCACCGCCCCCATGAAAAAATCAAGAGAATATAATGGATTTATAGTCCATTGGAAAATTGTGTTATGGATCACCAGAAGATAACAATTCTTTATTTTGTTTTATTTTACTTCAATTCATTGTTAATAGATAAGTATATTGGGGGCTTTTTGGGTTAAAGTTTGCTACTGCTTTGGAAATCATGCAAGGTCAACAAGGGATTGATCTATTGAATTTTTCCTTCCAGCGACAAACTAATCAATGTCCACTAGGATTTCTTTTTTTGTAGGTCAGTAGTTGTATGAGTAAAAATCATTTGTTATCGTTTTTTTTAAGACATTCATGTGAGTATTGCAATATTTTGTATAAGTATTAATTTTAATATATTTCCTCCCTCCGTCCCTCAAAAAATGGCTTAGATATATTGATTTTTCTGGTTAAATTGCACAATTTAAGAATTAAAAATTAAGCATATTATTTATATTTTCAAACTTGAAAATTGAAAATAGCAGTAAATTCGATGCAGTTTCTTATGGTTATAATTATTTCACTTATTTAAAAGAAAATATTATAAATTTTGATTACAAAAATGATCAATTTAACCTGAGAAGTTGAACTAAGGGAGTATATCTGTGGGTAATAATTATGATGTGGGTCAATAGCAATTTTGAACTTTTTAAAAATTTGGGGTAAGTTATAATATAATTTGTGGATGTCAATGTTTGGGGGTTATGAAGTTTTGGGTCGAATCAAGGTAGAGGCGAAATTTTCAAGTCTTGGATGGGTCATTTCCACGTACGTTAGATGTGCCATATGGCAAGTTAACGGCCACATGGTATCCAACAATCCCGATAAGATTATATTCTTGATGAGTTGTGTAGGTTTTATAATTCTAAGTTTGGGGCATTCTTTGTCACAATGTCCTTGGTTTTCATCAGTTTGTCATTATCCACCATACAGTTTTGTCTAAAAATGACACTATGCTTGTCGCTTGATATCCAAGTCCAAGTTATGGCACTGTTAGTCTGAAGTTAATAATTAAATTTGTGGGTTAGCTATTTTAGTTATTTATTAATGACGTGTGGCTTAACTTATTACATTAAAAATCAGATTGTCCTTGTTATATTATCAAGATAGTACTATTAACTTGCATGAGCTTATAGTTTGAGAAATTTGAAACACATATGAGTTAGTCAAGGACAGTCCATATTAATTGATTGCAGATGCACTGAACGTATCGTTTCTTCTTGGGGATCATAATTAAGGTTGCTTCACATAACTTTAATGGATATATGCATATATTATTTGAATCGATCCTCAGCCCCTTTTAACTTAACAGTATGTTAAGAGGACATGAAGTTGCCTAAAAGCAGTTTTAAACTTTCATGTTTGTGCTCGATCGCTTCAATCACAAAAGCTATATATATCTAGGCTGTTCAGTTGTACCTCCGGAGATGAACAAACTCTATACTGTTCTGAATGGGTCTCGATCTTCTATATATATGTTATTAATTAATTGTCACGAAAGAATTGTTTGGAGCTCACTTGCTTCACACGGTATGACCAGGACCCCTGGTTGATCAAATCCAAATTCTTGTGCTGCCGCTTCCAGAAGATTTACAAATGAAGGATGTCTTAGATAATATAATGCAACTTGGAATTTCTTCAGCTCATTGTTGCCTATGGTGAGCACAGAGAAATACCCTTCCTTCAGATTTTCCCCCACATCTACGAGGCTGTTGCTAATTTTGGCTTTTCCACTGCTTAGGTAGAGAAATCCTAGTCGGATTTTCTTCACTGCATGCATGCATGCTTAATCCTTATGAAGGACCACCTTATCTTCCTGCATCTCATTTTAGACTGATTTATATGCCGTGAGCTCCTTTTTCTCAAGAAATTCAAAATGTGTGCTTTTTGTAATGGGGGAGCTTCTGTTTGATTGATTGTGAGAGATGAAGGTGATCTCAATTTTGGTTATTATATATATAGTACTGTCTTGATTGTTTCAGATTTATTATCATCTTTGAGAAGTCGCTTTTAAGGTTATCCAACTTGGCCTACGTATATACGTACCGCTTAACAAGTGAAGAGTTCTGTGGTACTGGGACGAAAGCCGATAGATAATATGTTTGCACATTCTTATCCATTTTGTTTTGTTGTTAGAAAACCGTATATATATATTAAGCACCGGACACCACTTATTTCAGCCAAATTTCTATTCACGAACTTCTGCTGCTTATGGAATTTCAGGGCTCCATTGATATTTTAGTGTTTTCCATTCGGAGGTTACCCTTTTCAGAGGGAATTGAGTTACTAGTTGACAATTTTGTGTTAGGAGTGTCTATAAAATGCAAGTAGTACGGCCACAATTTTTTGGTGGCCGTGGCTAGGCAACAGCCATAGAAAACTTAATTGTCTTGTCTGGAGAATAGCTGAGAAAGTGACGCTTCATAGCCAATGATGAGGAAATTTTCATTCAATATAGTACTTGGAATGATGTTATGAAATTGGGAGTTCATGAACCTAGCTAAAGGAGATTGGGGGAAAGGGAGGTCTTATGCATTTCGGATTAAAAGATAATGTGGTAAGAACAGCATGAGGAAGATCGAGTAAATTTGCTTTTGCTCTTGATTTTTCATTTTAAGCCAAAGTCTAAACAAAATCCAATTTTAGAACTAATAGTATTTTTATGCTTTCCCCTTTTAATTATTATTATTTTTGGGACATGAGAAAAAACTCTTTTTAAGTTAATCTCATGACATTGGAGTCTGACAGAGATGACAAAATTACACTGTTGCAAGTGTTTCGGGTGCTACCCGTGAGTACGAAGGCATCTGAAATCATGCCGATACTTTTCCTAATTTCATGTTGGCAGTTGAGAGGGAGAACAGAAATGAGTTTGGGGGCAGTCCCGTGCACGAATGACCGTACCGTACCTTTGTTACAGTGTATTTTCAATAAAAAATATATTTTTATTTATAATTTTTTGTTCAAACTTGCTCTATTATTTTTTATTTATTATTCTCATAATTGTGGTATAAAAAAAAGTGCACCGTACGTTAAGGTGCACCGGACTCCCCCCAATTTCACAGGAAATGCCTATATATAGGAGTACAACTCCCTAAACCTCGACAGTTAACATCAATATCACATGCCTAATACCCGGATGATAATAGTATTTGAAATTTGAAACCCTTCAAGAGGGTAACTACTGTGCTGAATTTCTTGCTAAAGGAGGGAGCCCTTAATTGTAACAGTTCGTCTGTGTAGGATATACCTCCTAGGGGTCTATGTAAGCTTCGCTACTGCTAGCCCTCTATTGTTACCAGATGTACAAAATAAGGATAGTAGTAGTATTTGAAAAATACATAACATGCTCAACAAACCGTGTAACAACAAAAGGTAAAAGCCAAATTTTGTCCTCTGGCACAAAATTCCGCAATCATGTGACCTAAATCCTAGTAAATGCCGAAGTCATTACAAACCCAAAATACTTCATTCTAATTGGTAGTTAGTTCAAAGGAAGAAAGGGAAAAAGCACCCCCAAAAAAACATCTGGTTGTTCGAAAATACAAGACTACTAGTGTTTTTTTCAATTCAACTTCAAATCGGATTCTGAAGGGAATGCTCTTCCACGATGATTGAAGATCATGAAATCCAGATTGGAGGGTAAAGAGACCACCCTGCAACAGGTAGAGCATGAAAATCAAATTAATTATCTGAAAAATTCTCAACAAAAGACAAAACACATAAACCAGTGATTTTCGAAGCACATGAACCAGAGTTGCAAGTTCCTATTTTTTTTTCTTTTGCTGAAAAGTTAAAGTTGAAACACATGTTCGGAATATCGATTCTGAGACTGATGACGTCAAGGTCTAATCAACAAAACAAATATAATAAACATGGGCTCAACCTATTATGATATGTAGAGTTGTTAAAAAAAACATATCCTGCACCATCTCTTCCATCATGAATTAGTGTCATTCATCATAAATGTTGGCCAAAGAAAAAAGTGTTATCCTTGAATATACCCAATTCAAGATAAAAAATTAAAAACTCCATCAGGATATGATAATCTTACTTTTTTTGTTTACTTTCTTTAGTAAATTATTTTCTACTAATTTCAGTCTTTAAAAGTTTAATATTGAATAAAGAAACCATCTAAAAATTTTGTCTAAGCCTGTCTTGAACGAACCTTAATATTAAAAAATAATGATACTAAGTCGACCAAAAAAAGAAGACTGTTTTCTAGACAGAACATGCAACTCTTTTTTCGTGTCGTGTTAATCATTATGTTAAGTGACGGAAGGAGTTACTTTTATGGATTCATCATTTTTTTTCAGAGTGTATATTACATAAATAATACCCCCTCCATTCCAAAATTAGAAATACAATTTCACTTTTGAGGTCAAACACAACATATTAAACTTCAAAATTGGTATAATTCATAAAAGTTTATAATGAAATACTTTTTTAATTTATAATTTTTGTTATATACTATACAATTATAATAATTATCTTAAACGAACCTTAATATTAAAAAATAATGATATTTAGTCAACCAAAAAAAGAAGACTCTTTTCTAGACAGAACATGTAACTCTTTTTTCTTGTCATTAATCATTATGTTAAGTGACGGAAGGAGTTACTTTTATGGAGTAATCATTGTTTATTCAAAGTGTATATTACATAAATAATACTCTCTCCGTACCAAAATTAGAGATACAATTTGACTTTTGAGGTCAAACATGACGTTAAACTTCAAAATTGGTATAATTCATAGAAGTTTATAATGAAATAAATTTTTTTAATTTATAGTTATTGTTATATACTATACAATTATAATAATTGTATCAGCTAAAATTAAATACATTCACATCAATTTGAAATTTATTATGTCATCGTTTGACCTCAAAAGTCAAAGTGTATCTCTAATTTTGGAACCGATGGAGTATATTTTTGAAATGTTCATGTGGTCCCTGCATAATAGATGTTTAGCTCTTATATTGAATCTACAGCTTGGCTTCTTTCACCACCTCACCCCTCCCAACCCAGATCTTAATGATAAGATATTAGGGCACATCAAAAGGATGGCCAACCAATACGTATATTATAGCTCATTACAATTTAAATAGCATAAATAAAGAAAAATTAGGAACAAATATGTATTTTAATTTAAAAGGATAAGAAGTTGCAAACAAGCTTTCACTTTAGTTTTCTAAAAGCAAGTTGCATGGATATAAAAGGAGATTAAAAAACTCAAAAAGAAAGAAGATATACATACACGCGCACAATCAGATAATTATTATTTTTTTAAATTTAACTGCTCTTTTGGTGGAGATTGAGAAGGATAACAAACGACTTGTTCAACATCACTTCCTAAGGTAATTGGCACATTTCATATCTTTCAATTACGTTCCAGCCATTAGTTGAAAAGCTGGAAAAACTTCAAAGCGATACCATGAGGTAGCACTAGCAAGACAATGACAAATGAGATATTAAGGTAATAAACAGAATAGAACTACAATTGCTTCTCTAATTCTCTTGATGAGGCCTTTAAACGATCCTACAAAATCAAAGTGTCATGGGTATGCAGCTCACAAATTTTGTCACTGAATGATACCCACATAAGTGATGCAGTGTAAAAAGCTTAACCCAGGAAACATAAAAAGAAGTAAAAAATGTGATACATAACAAATTGTTGGAGTTTATTCCATCTAACATTCGTTCAAATTGTTCCTGATCAAGTTACTTATGCTAGTTGAAAGTGGTATAGCTTTACCAAGACAATATAAAGATAACAGATAATTGATCCATTTATGCAGCTACCCAAGCAATTAGATACACAACAATTTATTCATTCCATGACACCTGGTGACGAAAAAAAGAGAACGAAACACGAGAATACTCCGGATAAAACACTCACGCAATGTAAATCCACCAAAGAGATAGATCCAAAGTAAACAAGAACCTTGATTTGTATAAAAATATCAAAATAACTCAATCTGATTTGAACTTCACAAGCCTTAGGTACATGAATTATAATAAATAAACTACTTAATAACATTAATTTAGGGAGGAAGACTATGAGACACAAAAGACCAAATACAATGAAAAGCATAATTATGCATTGGTATCATTCCACAGTATACACCATCTCTATACCTTCAAATCAGGAGTTAATTATAACTAAAACCTCTCATAGTTTGATATAATAACGCAAGGATATGATTGTAGTCTAAATTAAGGAAATAAGGTAATTTCTAAATCAATAGAAACCAAAAAAGTAAAATAATAATAATAATACCTGTTCTCATCAGAATCGGGAAGTATGGAGAGGAACTTTCCGGGCACAGTCAGAGCAGCCCACATGCATAAAATCAACCCTGAAAGCAACTCCACAATAACCTGCAGCCATTATCAAAACCCTAGATCCATCACATACATATTCATATAACAATTCTAAATAGCGATATGTATACAGAGAGCTAAGATTTACATTCATTGGGGGTCCGGAGAACTCCTCCTCCGTGATATTGAGCAAAGCTCTATCTGCAATCAAACCCAATCAAATAAGTAGGTAACTTCTCGTTACTTTTACTATAGAGTAGACAGAAAGAGAGGGGAAATTACATTGAATAGTAGAGTAGGCTGCGTGTGAGAGGAGAACAACTCCAAGGACGCCGACGGCGAAGCCAACACCCATTGTAATCGCCGGCCTCTAAATCTTCGAGTTAATCGGATTTATCGACGCCGGAAGAGGGAGAGCTTGTGCGTGAATTATGATAAAGTGACCTTATGAATTACTGAACCAAATTAGACTAAATTGCAAATACGACCCTCTTATTTGTCGTGTTTTTGTTAAATTATTCCTTAAATATTGTTCCTCCAATATTTCCTAAACTTTTTTAGAACAACAATTTTTCGTATATACGTTAGTCATACAATTGTGTTATTCTAATTTTTTTCACCTATTAAAAATTTATTTTCTCTCTCCTCTCTCCCTCCTTTTTTTTTATTTTTCATTTTTAAAATTTGTGTAAAAAATATACTATTACTCTTCTTTTTATTTATTTATTTTTATATTGACATTATGAATTCAATATGAATCATATCTAAATTTAAAATTAATATAAATTAACTAATTATAAATTTTACTATTTTTTATTTTATCTAAATGATATTAATAATTGCATGATTTATTTTAAAATTGAATATATCTCAAATTGATTTAAACAAATCAAACTTGATCCTATATTTTGAACAAAAAAATATAAATTTGAAAATATTTTAAAAAAATTCATCATATGACTATTATTAAAAGTTGAAGTCAATATTTTTAAAAATAAACACAGAAAAAATTAAAAATACTGAGTTCAACTTTTAATAATAGTTGTGACGCCCCCAAAATAGGTATACATCACTCATCTTGAGTCGTCAAATACATGGTACAAAATTCAAATACAAACTAATAATACAACAGTCGTGTAAAATACAATAAACATATGCTGTGAGTTTAAATACAAATATTGTCTTCTAGACAATATCCATTCTCAAATAGAGTCCTCGTTATATTTATTATCACACTATTTTACAGAAAAGTGAGGACTATTAAGACACCATCTCGGACCATCACTCCGTTTCCCGACTAGTCCCAGCTACGTTCTCATTTCCTGAAGAGAACAGTGAAAGAAAGGGTGAGCTCAACTAGCCCAGCAAAAAATATTATGACTAACACTACTAGAAATTCGACATATAGCGACGAGCTATAGCGACGGTCGGCACGGAACCGTCGCTATAGGGTATCTATAGAGACGGTCAGAACGGACCCGTCATTATAGAGGTTTTCTAAAGATAAAACCCTCCACTTTCCCCAATTCATTTCAGTATCTTCGCTCTTTCTCTCTCGTTACAGACGAACGGTGCAATAGTACTTAGGGTTTTAGTTCAAAATTGAGCAGAAATTTTGAGCTATTAAAACTTAATCAATTGTATAGGATATGGGATGGTGAGGCGGTTGGCAGAGTCGGAGCTAGAGGATCGAGATCGAACAATTTCGCCGATTGCTGCTATCATCCGCCGGTGCGTGGAGAAGTAAAGACGAAGAGGAGCTCCAGAACAGGGCGGTTAAATTCAGGCAGGGCTAGGTGTGACGCTCCCAAAATTAGGTATACATCACCCATCTTGGGTCGTCAGATACATGGTACATAATTCAAATACAACTTACTAATACAACTGTCGTGTACAATACGATAAAATATAACTGTGAGTTTGAATACAATTATTGTCTACTAGAGATTATACAAACTCAAAAAGAGTCCTCATTACAATTATTAATACACTATTTCACAGAATAGTGAGGACTACTAATGCTATCCTCTGGACCGTCACTCCATTCCCCGACTAGTCCCTGCTATATTCTCATTTCCTGAAAAGAACAGTGAAATAAATGGTGAGCTCAACTAGCCCAGTAAGAAATATTATGACTAAGATAATACAGAATAAATTATCATTAGTCTCCAACAGTGTTAAACTGATAAAATACAATAGACATCATGCTCAGAAGAATATTTCCATAAAAAATACTGGATGAAACGCAAATATCAAGGATATTCCACTAATTTCATGGAGTATAGAAGTCAAAATTTTAACCAACTGAGTATAATAACGGATGGAATAACAAAAGAAATCACCATGCATGCGGTACTTCGCATAGATAGGTTATTCCAACAGAATAATAATAACGGAACCAGATCTGGTGTAAAACACACAGACAAGATATTCTTACAGAATAATAATAAAAACGAAATCAGGTCCGGTGTAAAATACACAGACAGGATATTCCAACATAATAATAATAAAGACGGAACCAGGTCCGGTGTAAAACACACAGACAGGATATTCCAACAGAATAATAATAAAGATGGAACCAGGTCCGGTGTAAAACACACAGACAGGATGTTCCAACAGAATAATAGAAGAATATCACCAAGTATAGGGTAGCCCGCGTATACAGGTTATTCCAACAGAACAATAAAGAAATGGAATAACAGACGTTCTCTTTTTGAATACAAAAGAATAATATCACTTACCGTACATGAAACTGGATATAAGAGTAGTGAAATAGCAGAACACTTTTTTTCTTTCTCTCTATGATTTTTCTCTATAAATTTCTCTCTCTAGAGTTTCAGTGAATTCGTAAGAAAATAATGAAAGAATAAGCTTCTATTTATAGGAGAATGGAAAGGATACTATTTGAGAAATAATTTACGGACGCAACAGAAATATTATCACGGGCAGAATTTTGTTGATCAATTGACGCTCACTTTTCAAATGTTAACCAATAAGTCAAAGAAAACAAAATTTTATAATAATTATATATATAAACACATGTCATTTTTGAAAACTAAACTCACCCATTCATTATACTCCTCCTGTGTCCATTAAATTGCCCCCCCCCCTTTTTCCACCAAAGTCTTACATATATATATTAATTAATTCATCCACTACCACTTAACATATACCACTTGATAATAATTTTCCACCAAAAATCATACTTTTTCACCAACATCCACTATCATCAAATATATATATATATATAATAAAGATACTTCCTTCATTCACCAAATTATCAACAAGGCTATACATCTATATATGTATATAATAATAATAATAATAATTGAACTCTTCCCCACGTAAATATCAACTTTTCTCCCCCACCCACTTGACAACTTGACAAATACATATATATATATATATATATATATATATATATATATATATATATATATATATATATATATAACTCTATTATATATGTAAGTAATAAAATAAAACTGTAATGACTTCTCACGTAAGCATCAATAATCAATATCGTATGCTACTATGCAACCACGCGTATTACTGTACTTTTACTACCGAGTAGTTCAACAGTATTAACAATAAAACTTCTGACGTTATTTTTAATAAAATGTTTTTTTGTCGTTTTCTCAATCCGACAATAATTCTGTTGTGGGGTCCACCAATGATTGCGTCATTGTACGAATATTCCCTGCTAAAACGAATATTCTCCGACCAATCGAATATAATATAACAACTTGCATACTTTGCAGAATTTATAAATACTACCCACAACTATAACATTATATCAAATTATTCCATAATTTTCAAAAATGATATTTTATAAAAAATTCATTTTTATTCTTAAAAGTTGGGGTCTTACAATAGTTGTATAATGAAAATTTTGAAAATATTTTCAAATTTTTTATTAGGTGAAAAAAATTGGAGGAACACATTTGCATGACTAATACATCTATGATGAAAAATTGTGTTAAAAAAAATTAAGAAACATTAAAAAAATATATTTGCAAGACTAACACATATATAAAGAACAGTTATGTTAAAAAAAATATTTAAGAAACAGTTTAATAAAAATATGACAAATAAAAAAGTCAGATTTATAATTTAGTCCCAAAATAGACTTGGACTTGCCAATAATTAGATTTTTTTAGTACTATCCGGCAATAATAAGAACCTTATAATATTAAAACTAAATTAAGCATTTTCTCATGTATGCGTATTATATATACACCCTTTATTTTCACAAACGTAAAACAAAATCCCCTTTTGACGAATTAATGTTATTAATTCTTCTTTGAATAAAATAAAGAGACAATATATAACAAATTACACCAATTTATTGAGTCGGCTCACGTTGTTTTACTACCACGCATAGAATTTAGGGGCGAATTCAAGATCTGTTTTTAGTATGAGTGATTTTTTTAAAAAAATTATGTGTTTAGTTCTTTTTAGAGAAATAGTAGTTTAAGTTTTTTTATTATCCTTCTAAGTTTAACTTTTTTATAAATCTACCCCTTTAAATTTATTAAATTTTATTTATGTCCCTATCCCTATACCTATTAAAAAAATAAGCATAGCTGCATGCATATGTTGCCCTATGAAATAGATCTGATAAAATTTAATATCTCACTTTTAACTAGTTTTGGTGAAATTAGTATATTTTATTCACGCATTTAAAATAAAAAAAATAAGGTTATACTTGTTAACACTATTAAACATAATATATGTAAACAAAGGTAAAATATAATACACACAAACTTAATCCAAAGTTATTATAATTCATTATTTTTCTCGGAATTAATATTTGTAGTCCATTGTGGAATTATTTGCAATTTTTTTTAGACCCGAACCAGTAATCGAATCAAAAAAGTTACCATTATTGAATCGATGACATCATTAATATATATCAGATATATTATTAGTAAATAATGAAATGTTAAAAAATATCATTTTATATGAGCTAAAACATAATAAAATTGAGTTATAATATTACTAAAAGTGATTAATTTTAATATTAAAAAAATACAAAAAATATTATAAAATAATAAAAATCGGCTAACAATGTCAACTTAATTGGTTTTACCTGTTGACCACCGATCCTACCGATTCGATGGCTGATCAACCAGTCAATATTAAATTTTACTAAATTTGTTCAACTTGGTCAAATTGAACCAGACATAGAACCTATTCTCGATTCAATTAGTTGAATCGGTCTGTTCGAGTCGGGTCTAAAAACAATGGACTTACTTGTAAAAGGCTGTAAAATAATGTGTAGCAGAGTGTCTTTATTGATATAGATGTCCGGGGTTGGAATTTGAAGGTAAGTTATGAAGAAAGAATAGTCCAAAAAGCAACAGGTTCAAGATCTGATCTGCAGCTCCACTTGGGATAAACTATTTTACTCTTTCCGTTTTTAAAAGATTGTGTTTTTTAAAAAAAAATTGTTTCAAAATATTTGTCGTTTATAATTTTCGAAGAGAATTAATTATTTACTTTTCTATATTACCCCTACCTTCTCTCATTGTCTCAAGAAATTCTCTCACATTTTCAACTTCCCGTAAAGGGTAGTGATGAAATTTTAAACAAATTTTACTTAGGGGGTGTATTCAATTAAGATTTTTAAAGACTTTTTTTAAGTGACATACTTTTGTAGAATTTATGGGATTTTAATGACTTTCAAAAACTTTAAAGACTTTTTTAAAATGACTTTTATAGACTCTATAAAATAAGTAACAGACTTTTATAAATTTTTTATCAAAACTGTGATAAATTTTTGTATACTTTTAATATATCTTGCAATTTATATTAATTGTTAATTAGCTCATGTGTACAACATCTCCCTCTTTTTTCATGAACTAGAATAAATCTCATTATATTATTGTGACATGAGATTTTATATATGTTGAAAGCGTTCATATTATTCTACTCATTTAATAATACATTTGGATACTCGGATACCAATAAAACTTTAGAAATTTTAGACGCAATACAAAAATTAAACTCACTTTTCATTGAGATATATATAATTTATGCATATGCGTACGCTTATTTAGAATTATTATTTTTCATTCCAGTCTACAAAAATTGTCATCAATACTTATTTATGTAACTAGCAATTAAAAAATTAATATAAATATTTGCAATATATATCGATTTTCATTCAAATATTTGAATATTATCTCGTCTTAGTATCAAAATTTATAAATAAAAATAATATATACTTGTTTCATGTATATTTTAAAATAGCAAGTTATTTTTCAAATAATTTTTTTTATTTATATTCTTTTTAATAAATTTTTAGTTTAGTAATTTAACATATAATAAAATCATGATAAAAAGCTTGAAGAATTTATATATTTTATACAATTATATATTACTATAAAGTACGTACTCCTGTATAAATTACTTTCCATCTCTCACTCTTTTTTTTCTTCATTTAACTCTGATTCTAAGTTAATTTACGAAATTATAAAATTTTAAAATATTGTGTAATTATTTTTATTTTTGAAATAATAACGTGTGTTTATTATTAAATAACAAAAAAAAGCAAAATTTAAAAATTTTGAAATTTGTACGTTGACTACAAAAACAAAATAAATATTTTATTTTTTTGGGTACAGCAGAAGTATTAATTATTCTAGATTATAAATTAATTAGAAATATTAGATTCATGTGAAGTAATTAGAAATATTGGATTCATGTGAATTATATTTTAAATTTATTTAGTTTATTATGATGAGATACGAAGTCTTTAGAAATCTTCAGAGATGAGGTCAGACTTTGGATATGAGTTGATAATTATAATTCTTCTTTTAAAGTCTGTCAAACTCTATCATTTAATATAAATTTAAAAAGTCTATGACTTTTTGAATATCAAAATATTTTTATAGATTTTGTGAAAATCTTAATTCAATACTACCACCTAACTTTTAAAGACATTAAAAAAGTTGTAATTGAATACCACTAAATTTTTATTAAACTTTTTAAATGTTTTGATTGAATACAACTAAATTTTTAAAATATTTAAAATTCTTAATTAAATACACTCTTTTTAATAAAGAATATTTTTTTAAGAGTGGTGCTAGAGACACAAACTATTTTACAAACTTCTTATGTGACATACTCCACGTCAGCCTATTGATCAACAAATTATTTAATGTAGTCTTCGGTCCCACACAAACTGCTGATGTGGAGTATGCCACATCAGCAGTTTGTAAAATATTTATAAAATAATTTGTGTCTCTAACATTATTCTTTTTTTAATTCACGTGCAAAAACCGTAAAAAAAACAACATAATACAATACAATGCAATAAAATACAACTTGAACCGTTACTTGTCCCAAACTTAAACTTAAACAACACAATCAACCACAATAGTTTAGTAACGGAGGTCCTATTAAATTAGGACAATCATAAAATTTAATAATAATAAAAAAAGACTTGTTAGTTAGAGATAAAAGCAAAAGATACGTAGCGACGCGGCTTGGCTTTCAAAGTTCGCGGTCCTCTATCACTCTCCCCTCTCACAGTGTAGGTGTCGTCTAACCTATCTTAGTTTTCATACATATATGACATATACATGAAGTATCTGTTTCTGTGTTGAGCTGTGTGCCATTTTAGTTTCTCACATTGAAAATTTATGCTGAATTAGCAACTTCATTTCTTAATTTTTTAGAAAATTTCAGTTATTTCGTTTTTACAGGAATTACTCTAGCTACTGCTATTGTTTTCTTGTTAGCAATTACGGCATAAACTGTTACTATGTCTTTGTGTACTAATGTTTGCCTAATGCCTGCAATATGATTGATTAAATGCCTCGTTTAAATTCAAGCCAAGTTGCTGCACTGCAAAATTAGAGAAAAAAAACTATGATGAACTATGTAAACAAGTCCAACCTTCAAATTCAAATCTGGAAAGAATGGGGGAGGTGATGACAATGATTATCAAATTACAACTTTTTTTTCATATTCCAAATTAACATTCCACCAAAAATATTTTCATAATTGCTGGATGTTTGGAATGTTTTGAATATAATTTAGAGCGATATTCATATATCCACTTTCAGACTACTTCATTCCTTTAGTACTTATAGTGGTTGCTCATTATTTATCTAAACAAGAATGAACCATTCATTATTGCTAAATTGTTCAAGTAATCTATTCTTTTCTTTTTTTAATAAATCAACATGATTTTGTGTCTTGGTGATTGGCAGGCCTACTGCTTTGGATCGGCTTTTCTATCTTTTGCACTACTTGTATGTCTGCATGTGTTTTTGTGTATTGATATATATATATATATATATATATATATATATTTCTGTTGTTTATGGTTCCTGTTTTACAAGGACACGTGAAAGGATGAATCAACTTCTAGATCTACTCCAGGGATCAATTATCCCTTACAATTCAAGATTTTATAATTTTCCTACCCATTCGTTGATGTTGCTTCAACGCAAATATTGTTTATATCATGGAAAATATGTTGCATTTCAGCAAAGTGCTCAATATTCGCGGCAAGGTTATCTATTAAAACTGAAGGATAAATACTTAAATCACTCATGTTTTTTATGACCCGATTATATTCTAACGAGTTTATCAAATTTATTTCTCAGCATATAGTACCAAGGTGATAGATCATGTTGATTTGTGTTCATTTCTGGAAAAGGTAATTTCGTTATACTACTTTTTTTCCTCAATAATGACTGTTTATCTACCACTTGTAGATTCTAATTTACAAGTTACATATACATATCCTATTAAATATAATTCATCAGAGTACTTCCAATATTACATAGTCCTCAAAGACATTGAATTCTAGTACATCTCATTTCCTTTCAAACTTATAGATTCCACTTTGCAGCCACGTGCATTCAAATCACGTCTTCAAGGGCAACCTTAACACTACTCAATCTTATCAGAACTACAGGCCTTATGGATCCAAACTCATTGGAGGAGTAATTTCCACTACTTGCCATAATGACTATATGATATTTACTGATCAACTTAAAAACAATTTGTACTTGCCCTTTCACTTGGTTTCATGCTAATTGAACAATGTTATAATTTTATAACTTACAAGTAATACTCCAATCCAAACTCTGGATTTGAGCTACATCAATCATTAATCATTAGTTGCCATTCAGCTCAACCTGATGAATTGGGATTCCACTAATCACGTTTATATCAATCATTACTCATTACTCACTTTTATATTTCATTAATCTATTGAATTGAATCCTCTATTACCAACAAACAATTTTCTGAGTACATTACTGACCGTTCGTTGGCTGTTTAAAAACGTTTTACATGTTTTTTTTCTCCTCTGTTTGGACATTGAATTTAGGCCAACATTTCAAATGAAGCAAAATTGGACACCTTTCCATGTGTGCAAACTCTCAGACAATTTCCCAAGGAGGAGCTTTTCGGGAAAGTTGTTATGATCAGATTTGAATCTAATATTTTACGAATGAAAAAGCAGGATCAGCATGCTCCAGTAGTCATCAGAGCTCTTTCGACAATTAAGTACTTGTATGAATCTGGGGCTAAAATAATTCTAGTGGGTAACTGGAGTGTGACAATTAATTCTAAGATTCTCACAGTAGAATCTGTTGCAGGTATGTTTTGTAGAACTGTAACTGGTTCACATTTGATTGTTCTTAGCAATGTAAAACTAGAAATTTATTGTCACAAATATGCATGTTTTTAACATAGTTCAACTATATAGCAATTAGGCAAACATAACAAAGAAAAATTGACAAGCATGGACTGGCAACTGGGATCTACATAGACATTCCAAAGCTGTTATTTGACTTCCCAGTCTTGAGTAATGTTTGAGTACTACTGAATTACTGATGTCCTCCATGTTTCAGAGTTTCTGTCCTTGGTTCTCCAACTCAAAGTTCTGCCTGTAAAACTGTTTCCTGGTAACCTACAGCCTCTGATGGAACAGAGCAAAGAATCTAATATTCTTCTTCTTGACAATCTTTCTCAGTTCAAAGTGGAACCTGCAAATTGTTCTGAGTTTTCCAAATATTTGTCATCAGGGGTTGATATCTTTGTAAACGATGCATTTTCTCAATGTCATAGAATTCTTGCATCGACTGTTGGTGTTGCTGGGTTTTGCTATTCATGTATTGCTGGTTTCCGCTTTGAGGAGGACTTATTTCAACTGAAGGAGGCTTTTAGAACAACCAAAACTCCGTACGTTGCCATTGTATGCTTCTATCTTGTATAAACATCACGTCAAAGTCAATTTCGCTTGTTATTTCTTTAAAGAAAGCTTCGGACTTCTCTTCATTCTTTCTTCAAAGTTTTATCTTTTAAAAGATAAAACTTTTCTTCAATATTCTTTCGTATCTATTCATCACTAATGGTCTGCAATCAAAGCAGATCGGGGGAGGTAATCTCTTCGACAAAGCAGCTGCCTTGTACTCTCTAGCTTCTATTTGTGATGGTTTGGTATTTGTTGGAAATATGGCATTTCAACTAATGCATGCCCTGGGATTGCCTGTTCCTATGAAATTGGTGGAACAAGGAGCACTTGAAGAAGCTCTTCGTATAGTCCAGTTTACAAAAGCTAGAAACATGTCAATTCTACTTCCAAAGGATTTCTGGTGCATGAGTGGTCATTCTCAGGAGCAACCGGAGATATTTGCTGCTAGTTGTATCCCTGATGGTAAGGTTGCAAACTTGCAATACCTAGAATATTACTCCTCTTTTCAGTGAATGGATAATTTAGGCAACTCACAATGCCTTTTTTCCCAAACTAGTTGGGATAGACTGAAAATGAATTCCATATGTAGGAGTAAAAGTAAAAAGGCAAGGAGAAAAATAGAAAGATAAAACAGGAAAAAACAATAAAATATTAAAATAAAAGAATAGAGAATAGATGAAAAAGATGTTGGTGCTAGTTTCTTCCATTTGATATGTAGTAATGTTTTTTTTCTTTTTTAAAATAATTAATATGAAGATACTTTTTGATAAGTGGGGATGAAGTGACTAAGATAGTTTCTCTTTCCATTTTTTTCAAAATTCAATCATCACATGAGGCTGGTCTTTTTTAGTCCCATAAGGCCAATTTATAGGCTTTTGGAACCATAAACTAACTGGAAGATACCAAAACATCCTTTTATCTGATGTGGTCCAACAAGAACTAAAGGCGTGTATCTCATGATGTTGGTCCTTGTTTCTTCTAGTTGATATTAATTAATGATTTTTTTTATATTAAGAGACTTTTTGGTTTTATGTATTGTTGTTATTATTTGAGATATAACTATTCTTTGGTGTTTTCTTATATTAATATTTCTTTCTTTTAGGCTGGTCGCCTTTTGATCTTGGGCCAAATACGCTGGAGGAAATTACCTCCTTACTTTCAAAATGTAAGGTAGAGTATCATACTACCTTAGTTGTAGCAAAACACATTTGGGTTACCATACTGGTAGCTTAGTTGTAGCTAAAGACACCTCATTGTGCTGCATCCTTCCCTTTTAATAAATGTTTACCATCAGCATCTTGCAGAAAATCATGTGGATTGGTCCGGTTAAATTTGGCTCATCATATCACAATAGTGGTGGAACATCTAAAGTGGCACAAATGCTTGATACACTAAGTCAAGGGAATTGTGATATAACTGTTGTTGGGGCTGCGGCATGTAAAGCACTGTTAAGGGAATCTCGTTCACTCCCAATATGTTATATGATTGAGAATGCTTCACTCGTGTGGGAGTATCTCAAAGGCAGAAAGCTTCCTGGGCTCATGGCCTTAGATAGAGTATGTATTCTATACTTTTATCTTCAAGTTTAGGTTGATTAATGATCTTATATTATGTGGTTTATAATGAGTGCCTAAGAAATGCTTTGACCAAGTGCTTATGAATTAGCGACCTGGACTAGATAAATATTAATTCAGAAGACTCTCATTCAGGTCCACTGTTGGGAGATCCTTTTAATCTTTGTGTCCTTGTGTATGACATATTTATCTAGTTACCATTGAGATAATCATGGTTATTGTCTAAACTCTAACATTGACTATAGTCTAGCTGTCTAGGTTTCTGTAATTGATGAAAAATTCCCATTATGTCAAGTATTTCCTGATAGCAGCAACCAACTGAAAGATTGTTATGCATGCAAAACCGTGGAACTAAAAGAAGATCAGCAGTTATATCAGTCAGTTGTGAAGATTATTGTCCTTTGAATACTTAGTTGGGGTGAAAATTGTCTGTTTGTGCATATAAAAAGCACCGCTAGATACTAGATAGGTCATAAGAGATCCTGATATTTTTTAATACTTGTCTTCTTTTTGACATCGATTTTCTATTGAAATGCTAAAATGCCTTGCACAGTACACAAGGTTACCACAAATAGCATGGTCTTTGGAGTTAATTCAATCCTCAGCCTTATATGTATTTACAGAGAGGCTGTTTCCAGGTTCTGTCGAAATAGTAACTGACCATTATTGTTTGCCTGGTTTAAAATATATTAATGTTTGGTTGTCCATTGAGAAGATAGATAGTGAGAAGAAGAAAATGGGGAGAGAGTTTGGTGTGTCCCCTTATTTGTTTTCTATTATTTTGCCCTTCAAACATCGTTCTTCATTGAACGTGTAAGGGTGTGCTGTTCATATCACGCAGCACCCCTTTCCTTCCTTGTTTGCTTCTTGAGTGACAGTAAGGCAAGGGCCAATCCGAAATTTCAAAATTTCCATCACTCTTACTAAGCCAAGTTTAATTGTTTAGTTCCAAGGGAGGCTATAGTTTGCCAAGCGTCACTAGAATAGATATTTCCTATTATGTTCCAGGGGGATGCGAAAGTCCTATAAAACATGGTAAATTTTTTGTTTTAAGGGTATTTGGAATGAGCTGAATGCGAAAACTCAAGGGGAAGCATCTTCCTCTTTGTTTTTAAGGGACTGAGTCACCTTCATAGCTTTTTGTGGCCTTCGTTTATGGGAGCTTTTCTTGGCAGTTTTGGATCTTCATAGACATTGGTGTGTTGCCCTTTGTTTATTTCTCTTTTTATCTCCTACTTGTAATTCTTTATGGTGGATTTACTTTTTCAATAATAAAATTTCTTAAAGATTGTTATTTATTAAAAGGGTATTTTTTGACTTTGAGCCTGTTTGTAATGGACCTAATGGCTTTTCAGAATCTTTTAATGCCTTTTCAGAATTAAAAGGCGGATTTCAGATGTTTGGATTGGCTTATTTGGTCCAACTAATCGAATTTTTGAAAAAATCTGAAAATTTAGTAAGTGGAGAGATGGTTTTTCTGATTTAGAATCCAGAATCCAGAATCCAGGTTCTTATTTGGTACAGCTGTATAAAAGCTAATGTGTCCCTAAATAAGCTAATCCATACATTTTCCAGCATATTTGTCTTCTTTCAGAAATTTTAGATATGCAAATTCAGACAGTATTCCAGATTATTTTAGCAATCACAATAGTCAGAATCATCTGAATAAGTAAAATCAGAAGTGAACCCAACCAGTCCCTTTGTCCATTCGGCTGTTTTGTTATCTGACAATAACTCCCTCCTCCCCTCTTCTTACCATGTTATTCTGCCTGTAATATTTTAGTATGATACTTTCCCTCTCTAAAACATGAGTATTATATGGACGGAATTGTGATGGCCCTTGAAAACTGAAGGAGGAATAGAGGATATAAACTCTTCCGATCCTGTCTATAGAAGAATTTCATTTTCATTTTTTATTTGTTTTGCTTATGGTGTTCTCTATTTATTCTGTGATTTTTAGTATCTGCACTTAGGAGTTTTGGTACATTGCCTTGTATCTTTGTTGATAATTGATGCTGTCATCCTTGTGATGTTCCTATATCAATATGTATATGGCTGTGCGAAAGCATGCTTATGTGTCAGTAGCGTGCATGCTCGTGATTTCATATGGTCAATTTTCGTATTCTGGTCTCTTTCATACTAATTAATTTTGCTTTAAGACCTGCTGTATATACATTTAATTTCTTTCATAGTATGGTTTTACCTATTGTTCAACCCCATAGAAAGAATTTCTTCTTGTATTGTCAATCTTTAGGGGGAAATGTTGTTTTGATTATGTGTTTTAAACCCCTGCAAGTCCTTTCTGTTTGTACTGGGTGTGTTGAAGGCCTAAAGTTTTTTCCTTCAAAAGGAAAACTTATTTTGTTTTTTTTTTCACTTTTTTTTTTGTGTATATGGGATGTTTCCTATTCAAACTTAATTTTCCTTTAATTGGCACTTGATTACCTTTTTACTGATTGATTTGTGCAGGCATACCCCTTTGAGATTGATTGGAATGCCATCTATTCTGATATAGCTCGACCGTTGGTAGTTGACATTGGAAGTGGTAATTATTTTATTTTTGGTTTTGTCTAATTTTCTTAAGTTTTCCTGTCTGAAGTTTTGACAGGTCTCCTTGAATAACATGCGTTTGTTCTCCTTGGTCATAAGTTTGTTATCCCTTTTTTCCCATATTGTTACCTCCTCTCCTGTTTCAGTTATCCCATGATGTGTTTTTGGTGTAGAAAGTCAATATGTGCAATTTTTTGAATTTTATGTTATATCCCCTTGGATCTCATCTGGCTATCTAAACCCGGTCATGATGTGTTAAGACATTCATAAATCGCTCTACCATAGTTTTTAGCAGATAACCCCAATTTAGGTTTAATAGGACATCTCAACAGGGAATGACCATACTTGTTCTATTTATTTTTAGTTCTTACGAAAAAGGCGCAACTGGGATTCATTTGAATGCTTAGCACTCTTTGACAATTCCTTTTCCTTGAGAATTTTTTTGCTGATATCTTAGGAGGATACTTGTAACCTGTAGATGCATTGGTTTGGATTTTTATTTCCTAGCTTTTAGAAAAAGAAATGAGAGTGGCTAACAAAGTTGTAATAGTTTTCTAGTTTCTATTGGATCATTTTGTTTCTTTCTGCTTTGTTTCTGATCTACAAACTCATGACCATGAACTCTATACACCACATAACAGATAAATTTAGCTGCTGGTTATAAATGACAGGGAATGGATTGTTTCTCTTCAAAATGGCGAGGAGGAGGAAGAATATGAATTATCTTGGACTGGAGATAAATCAAAAGGTTATTTAAATATTCCTCTCTAATAATTTAGCTCTTTGGCTATCTCATATTCTAAACTTCTGTAGAATTTTTAATCAGCTTCTTGCTACCTTTTCAGCTTGTTAGGCGCTGTGTAGACACGGTTCATCAATCTGGGATAAGAAACGGGTATGTGTTCTATTGCATTTCACTGCTCCTTGCAGCTTTGATGAGTGATTATAAGAGAATATTACACTAACCTCCCTAGGGTTGCAAACTCTCTAAACTCGGCTCCTTTAGAAACAAGCCTAAAAGTTATGGTCAAGCATGGTGAATTTACACAATGAACAAGCTGAGTTGGTTACTCGAGGCTCCATGGGCACTCATGAGCTAGTCTAATAAATTTGGAACAACTTACAGTTTCACATGAAAGACTGAAAGTTAACAATATTTTTCATTTATATCATTATATGGCATGATTTTTTTAATTTCATTTTTAGAAAATTAAGTTTAATAGAATAAGTTACATTTTTTATAGGTAATTAATACTTCCTTTATTTCACAATAGAGTCTTATTTGCAAAATTTGCGAATACTAATGAGATGTTTTTGTTTCATGTATGCCCCTAAAGTTGTTAGTTTAGTAGTGTGGTATAATAATGAAATTTGATGGAAAACTTGATGATACTGTGTTTTTATGCTTCTACAGCTAAAAGGACTCTTTTTGTGATTTTGTTGTTGTTGCAAATGTGAGTCTTTTTGCGGAACGGAGGACTAGAATTAATTATATGAGTTAAAGCTCAACAAATTACACGACGATGGTGGAAAATTCAACATATTCATAGTTCAAAGGCAGGAACGTTAAATTTCGCCTAAACTATCAAAAAATGTATAAAAACATCATTTTTCATTTTTAGTGGCATGATTTGTTGATTGTATGAATATGACTAATACCTAGTAACTACTTATTAATATAAACACGAGTTTAACAAATTAAGATATCTGAATGTATTATCTTCTCTCTTTATATACATTAAAAAGTAGCACAACCATGAACTTGTTTGAGCTGAATTTTACTTTTCAAGTTCAGCTTGTTTATTAAGCACTATCTATATGAATTTGGTTCTGTTCTTTTATCTTAGAACGGTTTGTCAGTGTAATGCAAATACTATTGT
This sequence comes from Panax japonicus, assembly GCA_020205505.1. NCBI lineage: Eukaryota > Viridiplantae > Streptophyta > Magnoliopsida > Apiales > Araliaceae > Panax > Panax japonicus. Next base: position 12,290,642 of record CM035093.1, on the reverse strand, counting down.
CATCACATGCTCTAAGATTGTTAACATTTACAAATTTCATTTTTTCAATTTATTATGTTTCCATCTATCATCTATCTATGTTTGCCTTCTGATGTTTTTAATAGATACTTCCTTGCAACAAATGCAACATCAACATTTCGATCCATTGTTTCGAGTTATCCAGGGAAATTGGTTCTCGTATCAATACAGGTAGTACTACAGTATTGCCATGAAGCTTGCATGTTATGATCTCTGTTTCTTGCCCATATGGCTTAATGCCTTAATTACATATGCCTTTTAGATGCATCATTACGTTGCTAAATCAACAAATTTCTTTTGTTGTTTATATTTTTGTTTTTTCTTAGCTCCATAAAGATAGATTTCTGCATGGGCTCTTTTGACTAGTTAAATATTATAAAAAGGATACTGGTTCTAAGTTACAATATTTCTGGACTGTATCTATGTAAAAAGTCATTGTCTCAAGTGTATTGATTCTAGATGTCTTTAGTTTGTTACCACTAAGAATAAATGCAACTTCAAAATGTACAGTCTAATATAAGTTTCACTTCACATTATGTAATGAAATCATTGTGTATTTGTGTTAATTATAGCACATTATACATTGTTGGACTTATTTTCAAATTTCTTGAACATTTAGAGAAATTGGTGATTCGACTATCATAGATCTGGTCTCACAAGGTTGTTCAAGTTTCCCCGCTGACATTTTGTGCCCCCTTTCTGTTAGTCATCTGTGTTGGAAAAAATCACCTCCCAAATACTGTTGTATTTGATAAATTAGATGAATATACTATCAGCACATGCCAAACAAATTAAATTTGCAGTTCCACCAAAATAATAACCACTGCAGAAAATAATGAGAATAAAATATTCAACCATGAGACATCAATATTTTATGTGGAAAACCCTCTAAAATTAAGAAGGCAAAAACCACGGGACGATTTTCGAAAAATTCACTAGAATAATCTGAGAGAATACAAAGATATCTTATTTTGAGTACAAACTCAAATTACTTCACCACAATAATTATGTGATGGAACCCAAATAAAACACCTATTTATTTGAACTATCTTTCTCTCTCTCTCTCTATTTTTCCTAAAGCTTTAGAAAAAGATTTTCTCTCTCTCCTTTTCCCTTTTCCTCTCTCATATGAATATGTGAAGTTTGGTGTGTTCTTTCCCTTCAATTTGCCTGCCCTTTTATAGCCAAAAAACCGAGGAGAGAGAAGGAAAAAGGTGATGGCCAAAATCAAAGGGCCGGACGGAGGAAAAAATGGGAGGCTACATGGGTGAGGACATTTGACTAACAATCTCCCCCTCAGAACCCATTAGAGGAGGTATTCTCTGTGACCCCGTCACTTGGAATCCATGTCGACCAATTCCTTGCAAAATTTCAGCTTGTCGCGAGTGACAACTTTTGTCAACATGTCTGTATGAACTTTCTTCACTGTCATCAATTCTTTTTCCATCACTTCTTGAAGCCAGTGATAATGAACATCAATATGCTTGGTACAATTATGATAAGTGGCGTTTTTGGTCAAGTCAATTACACTCTGACTATCACAATAAACCACGTACTTATGACTATCACAATAAACCACGTACTTATTTTGTTTCAAACCTGACTATTTGAGAAACCGTTTTAACCACAACATCTCCTTGTCTGCTTCTGTAGCGGCGATGTATTCTGACTTAGTTGTAGACAAAGCAACACACTTTTGCAGCTTAGATTGCTATGATACAGCTCCCCCTGCAAAAGTAAACAAATACCCCGAAGTAACTTATTCTCTTCAGAACCTGCCATGTCTGTATCTGTAAAACCCTCCAAGATTGGACTCGTACTACCAAAACCCAAACACAAACTGGAAGTAGCTTTCAAGTATCTCAGAATCCACTTAACTGCTTTCCAATGTTCTGTACCAGGATTTGACAAATATCTGCTCACAACGCCAATTGCATGAGCAATATCTGGCCGCGTACAAACCATTGCATACATAAGACTTCTTACAGTAGAGGAGTTGTTGTAAGGAGTAGGGAACTGCTGCCATATCATCTTTCCCTTCCTTAGTAGAAGGACAAATGCACTTTGTCAACTTAATATGACTAGCCAGTGGTGTGCTAACTGGTTTAACATCACTCATGTTGAACCTTGCAAGCACCTGCTCAACATACTTCTCTTGTGACAACCACAACTTCTTGGCTTTCCTGTCACGAACAATCTTCATACCCAAAATCTGTTTAGCTGGACCTAAGTCCTTCATATCAAATGACTTAAACAACTCACCCTTGAGCCTGCGAATCATATCGGCATCTTGCTCAACTATCAACATATCATCTACATATAGCAACAGAATTACGAAGTTACCATCCGAGAACTCCTTAGACATACACACAGTAATCTGCAACTGTTCTACTGTAACCTTGATCCACTATAAATGAATCAAATTTCATGTACCACTGCCTTGGGCCTTGTTTCAGGCCGTACAAACTTTTCTTCAACTTGCAAACCAAGTTCTCTTTTCCTTTAACTTCAAATCCTTGTGGCTGCTCCATGTAGATTTCTTCCTTTAAATCACCATGAAGAAAAGCAGTCTTCACATCTAACTGCTCAAGATCCATACTAGCAGCTAATACCAGCACTACTCGAATAGAAGTCATCTTCACAACTGGAGAAAAAATCTCATCGAAGTCAATACCTTGCTTTTGAGCAAAACTCTTGACGACTAATCGAGCCTTATACTTCACTAGTTTTTCATCATCCTTCTTAAGCTTAAACACCCATTTGTTCTTCAAAGTTTTCCTGCCTTTCGGGAAGTATAGTTAACTCATAGGTGTGGTTCTTGTGCAAAGAATCCATCTCATCATGCATAGCTCAGTCAATTGTTCTTTTCCTTATAAGTCTTGACTTTCTGAAAATCCTCTGACTCCCCCTCCTCAGCAACTAAAAGATATTCAGACACGTTCTCTCATGGATCTTCTTAACTGAGGTTCTTCAATGTCAGGTTGTTCCCCATGATCAACACTCTCTACATCTGACCTATCACCATCGTGCAAATCTGTATCAGTTATATCTTTATTCTAACCTCCTTCTCCAACTGTGGCATTATGTACTTCTCTGGAGAAGGAACTCCGCTGAGATCTAGAACTCTATTATCTCTGGGTTGTGTAACATTATCAAAATCCTCATAATTCTGATGCTTATGAAAACACCACATCTCTGCTCTTGAATAATTTTCTCTGCACTGGATCCCATAACCAGTATTCAAACTCTGCATCTCCATAGCCAACAAATACACATGCATTAGACTTGTCATCAAGTTTCGATCTTTGTTCCTTGGGGATATGTGCAAAAGCCTTGCACCCAAATACCCTCAAATAAAAACAAGACAAATCCTTACCACTCCAAATCTTTTTTGGAATTTGAAAATCTAACGGTGCTGATGGAGATTTATTAATTAGATACCCCAAAATGACTTAGGCAGTTTAGTCATTTTTAACATGCATCGCACTCTCTCAATAATAGTGCAATTCATTCTCTCAGTCGCACCATTATGTTGTGGGGTACCAGGAACAGTCTGATCATGCCGAATGCCATGTTTACTACAATATTCAGCAAACTCCTTTGAAATGTATTCCCCTCCGTTGCCGCTACGAAGACACTTCAACGATTTTCCAGTCTCCCTTTCAACCATAACATGAAAACTCTGAAAATGTTGGAATATCTGTTCTTTTGTTCTCAACAAAAATACCCACACCTTCCGCGAAACATCATCAATAAAGGCAACAAAATACATATTTTCACCCAAAGACTCAACTTCAATAGGTCCACATACATCAGAATATACTCTCTCTAGTAACTCTGATTTTCTTTTAGCTGAACTACTAAAAGAAACTCTATATTGTTTCCCAAACAAACAATAATCACAAGGGCTTAAAACAGTACCTTTAACAAAAGGAATAAGTGCCCTTTTTGCTAATAACTACAACCCTTTCTCACTCATGTGGCCAAGCCTCTTATGCCATAAGTTTGGCGAAGAGTCATCCTCAACTGCTTTCAACTCACTAGAGCACACCTTCACATGAGTCTTGTACAACGAACAACAAGCAGAACCTCTTGCAATCACCATAGAGCCCTTGGTAAGCTTCCACTTTCCAGTACCAAAGTGATTCTCATAGTCTTCTTTCTCCAAGGTCATGCCATAAATTAAGTTGAGACGCAAATCAGAAACGTGTTTAACATCCCTCAAGGTAACAGTGCAACCAACACATGTCTGAATACAAACATCAACAATTCCAGTAATCTTGGACTGATCAGTATTTCCCATTCTCACGTACCCAAAGTCTCCAGCTTTGTAGGTTGTGAAAAATTCTCTCTTGGGTGTATCATGATACGAGGCACCAGTTCAATCACCCAATCAACTTTCTTATCATCAATATGCAAGCATTCTTATTCCCCAAATAAAAGAATCACAACATCTTCGGTGACTGTGGCTGCAATGTTCTTTTCCTCAACCTCTCCCTGCTCACCATTTTTCTGCTTGGCTAACCAGATTCTGCAATTCCTTTTCTAATAACCTTTTTTATTACAATGGAAGCATCGATACGTTTCACCTTGCCTGGTCTTTGACTTGCTCCTATGATTTTTGCTTTTACTGCGACTTTTATCTCCTTTGTGAGATCCCCTAAAATTTCTTATACCCATGTTCTCTGCAACAAGAGCATGTGTCTCAAAATTTATGCCTTGCTCTTTCGCCTTGTCTCTTCATTATGAAGACTGTCTTTGACCATCTGTATAGTTATTTTTCCTTTCTGGAGCTGAATTGCTTAGAGACACCACCAAAGTCTCCCAGCTGTTTGGCAATGAACTGAGAAGCAAAAGAGCCTGAATCTCATTATCAAGATTCAACTTCATGGTGGACAGCTGGTTCACCAAACCTTGGAACTCACTCATATGTTCCGACACACTGCTCCCGTCTTTGTACTTTAGATTCACAATTTTTCGAATGACAAAAGTTTTATTTTATGCATTCTTCTTCTCGGACATGGCCTCTAGTGTTGTCCATAAAGTGTGAGCATCCGTCTCCTGCGAAACATGATGGAACACACTTTGATCAATCCACTGCCATATGTGACTAATAGTCTTCCTATTCATTTTATTCCAATCAGTCCTCAGATTTATCCGCGGGCTTATTTCCCTCGAGCTCTAACGAATCATACAAATCCTTGCAATAAAGGATATCCTCCATTCTAGGTTTCCAAATCGAAAAATTTGAAGAGATCAATTTAATCATGACTCCGACTGATTCCTCCATAAAATTTATCAAAAACAACCGAGCAAATAACCTTAGCTCTGATACTAGTTGTTGGGAAAAATCACCTCCCAAATACTGTTGTCTTTGATAAATTAGATGAATATACTATCAGTACATACCAAACAAATTAAATTTGCAGTTTTCCAAAATAATAACCACTGCATGAAATAATTAGAAGAACCAAGATTTTATGTGGAAAACCCTCTAAAATTAAGAAGTAAAAACCACGGGACGATCTTTGAAAAATTCACTAGAATAATATGAGAGAATACAAAGATATCTTAATTTGAGTACAAACTCAAATTACTTCACCACAATAACTATGTGATGGAACCCAAATAAAACACCTATTTATTTGAACTATCTCTCTCTATTTTTCCTAAAGCTTTAGAAAAATCTTTTCTCTCTCTCCTTTTCCCTTTTCCTCTCTCGGATGGAATATGTGAAGTTTGGTGTGTTCTTTCCCTTCAATTTGCTTGCCCTTTTATAGCCAAAAAGCTAAAGAGAGAGAAGGAAAAAGATGAAGGCCAAAATCAAAGGGCCGGATGGAGGAAAAAATGGAAGGCTACATGGGTGAGGACATTTGACTAACAATCTGCACTCTGTTTGGTTCATGCATTATGATGCACCTTGGTTTGTCTATCCATGTGCAAGCAGGAGTTGCATGTGAGGGGTGTGTTAGAGCATGACATTTATTGTTTTGGTCCATTTTCCAACAACTTAAGCTTTTAGATTCATTTCTAACTTAACATACTCCTTATGTAATATGTACACCTATAGAGAAGCAAAGTTAATCTGATTTACATCATAGTGTTACATATCAATTTTAATGGACAAATGGTCTCTAGAAATGAAAAGTTGGTGAAATTTGCCTCGAACTTTTTTTTACCAAGCTTCTAGGAATTGAATTGAAAATTTGAATGGAAGATTATGAAGGGTATGTGAGAATAGGATTATTCTTGAAGAAGACTCATTTGTAAATTAACAAAATGAGACTGATCTTATGGTCAATAAGCAATCAAGACTATCTGCAGTTGATGGAATATTGAGGAGATGTAGTAGGAATGCAACCATCACACAGATAACTTGCAATACGAACAGTATCATCCTTGAGTTTTTAGGGGCACCATGTGTAGCATATGAATTCTAGCCTCTTAAAATAGGTTTATAGAGTATATGGCTAATTGCTCAGCTGTACACCTATTTTGCTGACAGATATAGCTACAAGCAGTTAGTGGATCAACATTTAGTATTGTCCATTGTATGGCTATATGCTCAGGAACCATTTGCATTTCATTTCTTTGTTTAGGCATCACCAGCGGCGAAGTCAGGAATTAGTTTCATTGGGGTCAAAATTATTACTCCCTCCGTCCCAAATTAACTGCTCAGTTTTGACTTTTTTAAGTCAAATTGACTATTTTTAGAATTAATAATTAAGCATATATAAATATATTTCTAAAATTATAAAAATTAGGATTAGTAATAAATTGTATATACTTTCTTTTGGTTATAATCTCTTCACCTATATTTTAGCAAAAATAGTAAAAAGATTAGTTTTAAAAATGGTCAATTTGACTTTAAAAAGTCAAAATTGAGCAATTAATTTGGGACGGAGGGAGTACTAAGCTATAAATAATAATTATTACTAAGCTATATATATATATATATATATATATATATATATATATATATATATATATTACAATGACAATATAATAAGTAATAATATATGGTATATATACACTATATTGACTCATAATAGACTTTTTTAATCACAACTATTCATAAGTAATTAATTCATTAATTATTTTTAAAAATAATATAAATTAGATTATTATTTAGTTTAAAATATTATAGAGAGAATATATTGAGAGGATATGAGTCATGTGTGGTTTAAATTTGATTGTCAAAGTTATAAATTTTAAATTTGACCCCGTATAGTAGAAAATTTATAAAATTTTAGTGGGGTCAATTTATATATAATACTTAAAATTTTTAAAATTTACGTTACATTATAAAGCAATTATTTTTTTCCAGTGGAGTCAATTGACCCCACAATCTTATAGCTTCGCCAGTGGGCATCACTAAGCTGCTTCTCCTATTATTATTCACTGTTCTGTATTAACAGGAATGATTTATATGAACTTCATCTGAAGCCAGATTCTTTTTCCTGTAGTGTCCAAATCCTGATTTTAGTAAACCAGAACACAGATGGAGAATGGTGCAAAGATCATTGGTTGAAGCAATAGCAGATCTTCTTACATCTGATGGGAAGGTAACAGACTTTTGAGTGCTGCTCTTCTCTGAATATTTTTCTTTTTTGAACCGTTGTTAGATTTGTTTATACATTGATGATCTCAATCATTAATGACATTAGATCTTCTAGTTTGTTTATGTGTGATTTTATGTCATCCAATTATGTAGAGAAACATAAGAAATCATAAGGTTACATGTGCATTATGAATCATGGCTTATACCTAAGGCCTGTTTAGAAAACTATAAGCAATATATTGTTTGGCCCTCCTCCCCTTTACTAGTTAATCCTTCAATAGATCTCTGTGCATTGCTTGAAATGGAAGTCTGTTTCTTACAAAAAATAGGTGTGCTGCTACATCATTAGTGATTCGTCTTTTTAGATTTTAGGTATTTTTATTATACTGAAATGCAGTTTTGGCTGTTACAAATCTGAACATTGAAGAAGAGTTTAAAAAAAAAATTACAAGTCTTTAGGCTAGGGAAACACAAAAGGTAATTTGGATATTTACCCTCCTGTCTTAAAATGTAGGTCTTTCTTCAATCTGACATAGAAGCTGTTGCTTTGCGAATGGAAGAACAATTTATACTTTATGGAAAGGGCAAACTCAACGTTGTGAATGATCAGGAGGATACTGCAATTGGTCGAGGAGAATGGCTAAAGGAAAACCCATTTGGAGTCCGATCAGATTGGGAAGAGCATGTCATAAAGCGTGGAGACCCTATGTACAGATTATTGCTCTCTAAATCAACAAGCAAGTAATCGACAAATGAGTGTCTTGATTCATGGGAATTGGCTCAATTGGGTGCTGCACAAATTACCAGAATGCGGATGATGCTTCTTTAATCACTTGAGGTCTGCCGTCTGGGGAGCAATTTACTAGATTCATATGTACTGTGTCAGGAGACTTGCCTTGTAAAAAGGAAAGGTACTAGTACAAATAATCTTAAATTACAATGAGTTCGATTGTTGAATACTTGGATCCAAATGCACTTAATACACGCACACATTGATTATGCTATTAGCATTTCATATGAAATATTTGTTGTCAACCTCCTTTATCACGATTCACAATGATAAGTCTTTTTTTTTTCTACAACTTTTTTTCCCTTTCAAAATATGATTTTGTTGTAGGGATCCAAATGCATTAATACACGCACAAAAGTATTAAGTGCACTTATTGTGTATTATATATGGATTGATTTCACGTTAAATTTTAGTGAAGGGTTAATATATTCGTCCTCTACAATTTTTTAAATAAATACAATCGTATTCATATAAATAATCGTAATTGTAGAAATAACTAACAAAAATATTTGAACAGTTATATTTTTTTTATGTAATTTGATAATGTCTATCAATGACTCTATATTACTCAAAGTTCAATATAAATATCTATGCAGTCAAAAAATATACGTATGTTACAAGACTATAATAACGGTGTTATATAATCTCAAATTAAATAATAATTTATAAAACTTCATATTTTTGTAAGATATTTCTATCCATGCAGTTATATTTTGTTTAAAGACCAAAGATAAAAGTATTTTATTATTGGAGCTTGTTAATTGAATTTTCCAATAATGTTGGGCCTATAGTATTAACAACCGGTTTATATATAAAAATAAAAAGAAAAAGAAAAGAATGTGCACAGTTGAAAATCCCTTAGCCTACTATCCCAGTTATAATTCAAAGGTACTTCATCTCTTGGGAACAATATACACACTGTCTTCCTCCTTTTCCAAAAAAAAAGAAAAAGAAAAAGAATGATATGCTTACCAAACTACTATAATTCTTTGAGGTACATTCCCTAGATAGTAGTATAATTCAAAGTATGAATGCACATGGATTGGGCCGGATTTGGATTTGTATTAGTGGATATGTCTATCATTTTTCAATATAAAAATATACGGGTCATTAACACTAATATACAACAATTAGAAAGTAATTACAAAAATAAAACACACACAACATAATTACAAAAATAACGTAATTCATATTAATAAGGAAACCTGAAATTAAGGAGAAATATCGGTCATAACTAATCATTCAAATTCAAATATCTGGGATCTAACCACAAAAACAAATTCAAATTCAAATATTCAAATTCAAATTTTATAGGAAAGACTGCACAAATTTTGTACTTTGGAGGAGGTGGCGGAGACAATTTTCAGAGGAGGTGAAAGCTTTGGAAGAGGCGACAGCTTCGGAGGAGGTGGTAATGGTGTCTTCAGAAGCGGCGGTGATGGCTATGAAGGAGGTAACAATGGCGGTGGTGGCGGTGGTGGCGGTGGTGGCGGAGATGACGGTGGTGGCTCAAGTGGTGGTTACAGAGACGGTGGAGGTGGAGGTGGAGGCTGGGGCGGTAGTGGCGGGAGCAACCATTTTCTGGTAGTAAAAGGAAATTCTCAAGATACTGCAGAGGAGAAGATCATTAGTAATGTTATGGTAACCAAACTTTTATAACAAGGTAATCAAACTTTTATACTAAGGTATCCAAACTTTTATACCAAGGTAACCAAACCTTGGTAATTTCTAAGGTAACCAAACTTTTATACTGAGGTAACCAAACTTTTATATTAAGGTAACCGAACTTTTATACCAAGGTAACCAAACTTTTATACTAAGGTAAATAAACTTTTATACTAAGGTAACCAAACTTTTATACTGAGGTAACCAAATATTAATTATACCAAGGTTACCTTGGTATGAAGGTTTGGTTACCTTGGTGTGAAGGTTTGGTTACCAACTGCACTATGAAAAAACTGATGGTGTGGAGGTGGATTGGTTACCTTGGTATAAAAGTTTGGTTACCTTAGTATAAAAGTTTGGTTACTTTGATATAAAAGTTTGGTTACCAAACTTTTATACCGAGGTAACCAAACTTTTATACTAAAGTAAACACCAATCAACACCAATCAACAAAAAAAAGTGATCATAAATTCATAATCAAACGCATATTTTGCATAAAATTAAGATCATAAACCCCAAATGAATGAAATTAAAGAGAAAACCTTAAAAATTAGTGCTCGAGAGAGAGAGGTAAAATAGAAGTACTTACAAAAATAGAGTACAAAGAAATATGAATAACAATTGAAAGAATAAAAGAAATAAAAAAATGGCAGAATAGAAGAAAATGGCAGAAATGGCGTCTTCATCTTTTATACAAAAATGGCAGAAATAGCATCTTCATCTTTTGAAGAAAAAATGACAGAATAGAAGAAAATGAGAGAGAAAATGGCAAAATGACGTCTTCATCTTCTTTCTTCAATGACGTCTTCATCTTCTCTCTTCACTCTTCAACTTTTGTCTTTAAATATGAAAATAGAAGAATAGAAGTGCAATGGCGTACAAAAAATAAAGGTAGGAGGAGATGAGAGAGAAAATAGCAGAAAATAATAAAATGGCAGAATAAGAGGAGATGAGAGAGAATATGACACCTACCAAAACTAATCCCCTCAATTAAGGAATTCCAATTATACTAATATTGTCATGTCAGCCATTACATATTAATCCCTTAATTTAAGGACCTTTAATTATGTTAAGATTGAAAATAAAAACAAAAAAGTGTAATAGTTTTGTAATTATTTTATAGATGTATGATTTTTGTAATTATTTTTAAAAATGTACTATTATATGTAATTTACTCAAAATATACTTACCAAACTATAATTCTTATAAGTACATTCCCTAGATTCTATTGTGTTGATTCAAATTGTGGCGAAGTCGGCTAAAAAAGATAGGAACAATTACATTTTATAGTACATTTGAAAACATAATTACAAGAAAAGTGCACTCATTAAATATTTACACAATTAATATATTTAAAATTTTATTTTCATTATTAGTACATATTTATGCTTCCTTTAATTATGGAATGTGTTTTAATTCTCCCTCATCTCTCCCACAATTTTCTCCCCATATCTCCCACGATTTTCTCCCAATCCATTTATGTTTCCCTTCTTCTTCTCCTCCATCCCTCCGCCTCCTCTTCTTCTTCCTCCTCCTGTCCAACCCCTCCCCCCCTCCACCCCCCTCCCGCCTCCCCTCCTCCCTCCTCCCTCCTCCCTCCTCCCTCCTCCTGCCTCCTGCCTCCTGCCTCCACCTCCTCCCGCCACCCCTCCCCCCTCCCCCCTCCCCCCTCCCCCTCCACCTTCTCCCGCCACCCCTCCTCCCCTCCTCCCCTCCTCCCTCCTCCCGCCTCCACCTCCTCCCGCCACCCCTCGTCCCCTCCTCCTCCTCCTCCTCCTCCTCCTCCTCCCGCCGCCTCCACCTCCTCCCGCCACCCCTCTTCCCCTCCTCCCTCCTTCCGCCTCCCCACCCTCCGCCTCCCCTCCTCCCCTCCTCCCTCCTCCCGCCTCCACCTCCATCTCCTTCCGCCTCCCCTCCTCCCTTCTCCCTCCTCCCGCCTCCACCTCCTCCCGCTCCTCCCTCTCCTCGATCCCACCGTCCCCCAAGTTCACCGGTCCATTCTTTATTTTCACCGGTAACGAAATCTTCCGATAAGATAACCAATTCAATTTTATTTAGGTTACTAATTTATTTTGGATGTGATGCAGTTGGTAATCAAACTTCATGTAGTTGGTTACCAAATCATTTGATAAGGTAACCAATTCAGTTTTATTAGTTTACTAATATATTTTGATTGTTCTGCAGTTGGTAACCAAAATTTATGCAGTTGGTTACTAAACCTTCCGATAAGGTAACCAATTTAGTTTTATTAGGTTACTAATTTATTTTGGATGTGATGCAGTTGGTAACCAAATTTTATATAGTTGGTTACCAAACCATTTGATAAGGTAACCAATTCAGTTTTATTTGATTACCAATTTTATTTTAAATGTGATGCAGTTACTAGTCAAAATTCGTATAAAGGTAACCATTTCAATTTTTGTGGGTAACCAAATCGTTAAAAGAAATTCAGAATACCAACTCCGACGGCGGCGGCGGCGGCGATGTGGCGGCGGCAGCGATGGTGGCGAGAGAGGAGGATGATGAACATTAGCTCCTTCATAATTTTTTATTTTTAATTTTCTCATTTTGATTTGAATTTTGAAATATGGATTTGAAATTGTTGTTAGAGACAAGATTTGAATTTGAATTTGAATTATTAGTTATCCTTGATTTTAGGTTTCTTTATTAATGTGAATTGTACTATTTTTGTAATATGAGTCCTAATTACACTCTTTTTGTAATTATTTAGTTGATGCACTTTTCTTATAATTACTTTATATTTGTTGTATACTTATGTAAAGGACCCAAAAAGATATGCCGAATTATGGATGCACATGGATCGGGCTGGATTTTGATTTGGAAAAACATTGGGCTGGAGCATGTACTAATGTCAGGTCGGGCCACCAATCTTTCGCATGACATTGATTATTAAGGAATGTAGGATTAGGGATGGAGGAGGGGGGAATCTACGCATAATATTCTCCAATTGATGTCAAAATATTTCTCAATGCAATGAAGTTTATATTTATTTAATCGACTAAATCAACAAGAATTAATTTAGTTTTTTAAGTAACAGTAGTACGTATATTTTTAGAGTTGACTAAATAAATAAAGTTACATATTTACGCTTGTATATTATCAAATTTTAATTCCTAAATAATATATATGTTTAATTATTCTTTTTTTAATACAATACATTTTAATTATAGTTTTATTTGTAATTAAAAATATCTCATTTAAATTATTGGTAACTTATAAAAAAATAATTTAGTTTAATTAACACGTATTTTGGATAAGTGATACAAATATTAAAAAAATTAAATTAAATTATTATGGAGCTATTCTAATTATAGTGATTGAGTATTTTAGTATGTTGATAGTTTAGTTTTTGGTGTTGAACAACAAATATTATTATTTGAATTTTTAGTTTTACATTGTGATTTTTACATGTTCAATTTTTTTTAGTATATGTCAAAATTTGGGATATTTATGATTTTGATTACATATGTTTAACATACAGTTGGCATTATTTTTGTCCAATGTTGAATAAAAACATATAATAATATTTATTATTACCACTATCTTGTAAAAAGATGTTTCTTTTAATATGTTTTTTCTTTTTTTGAGTAACAACATTTGTCATTTTTATTGTAAATAATTATGTTCAAGTGTGACTTATGTTTAGTTTAATATATGAGAAAAATAATTAATATAATTTTTAATACTTTTTTATATAAATAATAAGATTTGTTCGTAAATTTTAATATTTGGAAAAAATAATTATATTTTATTGTGTTATTTTGTTCTTTTTATGGGTATTAAAGTTTTACTTTTTAATTACAAAAAATATATATTTGAATATTTGTATGTCCCCAACTTATTATTAATGAAATTGAATTTCCTCTATTTATTATTTTAAAAATAGTAAGGGTTGATTTGATTAATGTGGTTAGTTATGGGTAAAATGCGCAAATATTTCAAATAAGCAAGTGGTTATAAAATATTCATTGTTGTCGAGGAATATTCGTTTGGTCGTGGAATATTCTTAATGTCGAGGAATATTCGTACGACGGCGCAGCCTTGTGTGGGCCCCATAACGAAAAGCGATTGAATGAAGAAAACGACAAGTATAAGTTGTTTATAAATAACGGCGTAGTTGTTACCATTAATACTGTTGGAACATCCAGTGGTTAAAACACAGTAGAACACGGTATTGCATCAATTATTGATTCCTACGTAAGAAGGCACTACTCAATAATTGTTACAGTAGTTACTGTTTAATATTTTATTTTATTGATTCAATAATTGCTACGTTGATATTTTATATTATTGTTGTTTCAATAATTGTCACTACACAGTATTTTCATTATCAAATCAATAATTCATATTATTTGAATTATATTATTAGATAACATTATTGGCAATGTCTAGAAAGTTCTGTCTAAGGAGAGGTTTGGTCACCTAATTGCGCGCCAGTAAGGTGAAATCCTTATTGGAAAGCCCCCTTTTTCTTGAGAACGGTCTAGTTGCCAGTATTGTGATTCTATAATATTATTTGTGAATAATTAATTATCGATTTATATGATAAGAAAAATATTCATTTTATATGGATATAGATGGAAAAAAAATTTAATGTGACAATTGTTGAAAATTGATATTTTATCTTTTATGATAAAATAATTAATTTAAATATATTATTATATTTTAATAATATAATAATGGTGATATTTTTACAATGAATGTGGGATATATGAGTATATGAGGAGGAGAAGTATTTTTGTTACTAAAAATGTTTAAAACATGTTAAACATGTTTGTGGACCCCATTTCTTGACTGAAATTTGATTATAGCCTGTAAAATCGTCCGTTTGTGGATTTTGATCAATTTTTTTTTGGAATTTAGAAAAACTTAAACTTACAAAGTTGTAGAGAATGAAATTTTCTATGAAAAAGACATAAGGTTCGAATTTTTCTGATAATAAGACTATTTATTATGAATTATTGAAGTTCCGAAGTTCCAAAATAATTGATTTTTGAAGTTTTAAATATTTTTTATAATAAAAACATTTTTTAAACTTTGGTGGGCCCCACTTGCACATGTTAATGGCTAAATTCAGATCTTCAAAAGTGGGCGTAGGAAAAATTTAATAAATAATATTATTTTATTAATTTTTTTGCTTTGGTGTTCTAAGCATTTTTCTATAAATAGGGTGATTATGTTAGAATTAAAAATCACACCAGAAACTAAAGTTTTCTCTCTCTATATTATCGAGCGTATTCTTGTGAGTATTTTTGATACATTGAGTGTTGCTATACGGTGCAAGTTCCTTCAGCGTTATATCTGATATTCCAGCCAGAAGTACTATTCTTTTCGAGGTAAGGGATGTTATATATTTTTTAAAAATTATATTATTTCTTCTAATATCATTATGCCGAATTATTGGTAAGATTTTTCTTGTGAAATTATTGTCTTTTAGTGTCGGGGTTACTATTCACGTATACGGCACTATTCACGTATACGATACTATTTACGAATACTGTCTATTCACAGAAAAATTAAATTTTCGTTTTTTGTCCAAAATATTTATTATGGATACTAGCTTTGATTGTATCCATGTTTTGATCATTCTTGAATTTTACTTGACTATGATTATTTATGAAGTATTTTTGAACTCGGATTGTTTGAAATACGAATCCTTAATATTTATTCTTTTGTTTCACTAGATTCGTTTTCTTTAAAATATTTTTCATCATCCTCAGTCCTAAAAGATGATATTACTGAATATATTTGGCCTGTAGTGCAAAGATGGTTGATTTTATTATGAATATCTTTGGCCCATAGTGCAAAGATGTACAGGTATTGAGATGAACATGACCAACTGATGAATATCTTTGGCCTGTAGTGCAAAGATGAATATTTGATTCAAGATGAATGTTGATTGATGTTACATGGATAAAATTTTGATGATGGACTTTTTAATTTATAGATTATAATAGATTTCATTCTCTACGTAACTCATCTATGAATTATTATTTTCGCTGCAAATATTGATCTGAAACTTATTGTCTATTGTATTTTATCAGATTTTCCCCTGTTGAATACTAACGATAATTTGTTCTATATTACCTTAGTCATAATATTTTTTACTGGGCTAGTTGAGCTCACCCTTTTCCTTTTTGTTCCATTTTTCTTCTCAGGAGGCAAGAATGTAGCGAGTACTAGTCGGGGTATGGAATGAAGGTTCTAGAAAATTGTTTTAGTAGTCCTCACCATTTTTGTAAAATAATATACCAATAATTATAATGATGACTTATTTGAGTGTTGATATTGTCTAGAAGACAATATTTATTTTTAAACTCACAGTTTTTATGTTGTATTAATAAAGTTATAGTTGTTTCTATACCATGTTATTGACGACTCAAAATGGGTGATGTATACCTATTTTGGCGGCGTCACAGATCGTGTCCCAAAGTACGTGACTCGTGGTTCGTGGCACGTGGCACGTGGCACATGGGTCGTGGTTTGCGAATCTTTATGTATATCTTAGAAATAAATTGAGGAGTGGGGCGAAAATATTGAGAGTCACAAGTTTCTGTTTGGTGTATGGTGTTTGGGTGTGACAAAATTTGTATACTCTCTTATTTTAAGTTCCTTATAAATAAGAGACTGGGGGGGCAATGTTAGGATATGATTATTTGGGTCTAGCCATGGTGCAATCTAGTCTATTTAATGGTCCGGATCTGGTGATGAACCATGTAAGACCCCAAATTATTAATAAATGAAATTTATTTTTCTCTATTTATTATTTTGAAATAGTAAGGGTTGATTTGATTAATGTGGTTAGTAATGGGTAAAATGCGCAAATAAGCAGGTGGTTATAAAATATTCATATTTTATCGGGAAATATTCATTTGGTCGTGGAATATTCTTGCTGTCGGGGAATATTCGTTTGGTCGTGGAATATTCTTATTGTCGAGAATCTCCGTACGACGGCGCAATCATTTGTGGGCCCCATAACGGAAAACGGTTGGATGAAAGAAAACGACAAAGATTGAGTTTTATAAATAACTGCGTAAATTGTTACCGTTAACACTGTTGAGTTACCTGGTGGTTAAAATACAGTAATACGAGTGGTTGCACAGTAGCACACGGTATTGCACAGTATTATTGAATTATTGATTCGTACGTAAGAATGCACTACTCAATAATTGTTACAGTAGTTACTATTCAATATTTTATGTTATTGATTCAATAATTGCTGCATTGTTAATTTATATTATTATTGTTTCAATAATTGTCACTGCATAGTATTTTCCATTATCAGATCAATAATTCATATTATTTGAATAATATTATTAGATAACATTATTGGCAATGTCTAGAAAGTTTTGTCAAGGAGAGATTAGGTCTTCTAATTGCGCGCCAGTAAGGAGAAATCCTTATTGGAAAGCCCCCTCTTTCCTGGGAACGGCCTGGTTGCCATAAATGTGATTCTGTAATATTATTTGTGAATAATTAATTATTGATTCATATGATAAGAAAATATTTATTTTATGTGGATATAAATGTTGGATATATTTATTGTGGTTAAAAATGAAGGAGTTAATGTTGAGGTGTTTTATCAGTATTTTTGTTGGAATTAAAAATCAAATCAGGGTTTTTGAGATATATTACAGGGGTTATATTTTTTAATCCGACCGTTGGATCGTGGTAATTTTTGGATATGTTATAAATATATAAGTTGAGTATATGTCCACAAATTTTGAACCGTTAAAAATGAACGTATGATTTGTTATGAAATTTACGAGATGACTGGTTCAGAAATTATTGAATTTTCAGAGTTTATCATTTTGGTGGAAAATTCTAGAATGAGTGGGCCCCACTCTTGGTTGGTGAAAAAATGTGCTGAGATTTTTATTCAAATGTGGTGGGTGGGAATAGTAGCAGGTAAAACCATCAGGTTACAGGTTAAGTCTGCTTCGGCGTGCTAACATTTTTCTATAAATAGAGGGCTAAGTTAGAATTGAAAATCACACCAGAAATAAGTTTTCTCTCTTTCTCTCTCTAGATTATTGAGTGTATTTTGTGAGTATTTAGATACTTTGATAGTTGCTATTCAACACAAGTTTCATTCAGCCTCATATCCGGTATTCAGTCAGAAGTATGGTTATTTTGAGGTAAGGGATGTTATTTTCTTCTTAAATGATATTATTTTCTTCAATATCATTATGCCGAAATATTGGTAAACTTTTTTTTTTATTATCAAATTTGGAACTTTTTGTGTCGGAGTTACTATTCACGTATACGGCACTATTCACGAATACGGCACTATTCACCGAAAAATGAAAATTTTTCTTTTTGTCCAAGATGTCTATTTTGGCTACTATCTTTGATTGTATCCATATTTTGATCGGTATTTTTGAATTCTGCTTCAAAATTGGTTATTATAGAGTATTATTGATCTTGGATAAAACTGTTATACGAATCCCTAATATTTGTCCTTCTATCTCATTGGATTCGTTCTTAAAAATATTTTTCATCATCCTCAGTCCTTAATGATGATATTATTGAATATCTTTGGCCTGTAGTGCAAAGATAAATGATTACTGATGAATATCTTTGGCCCGTAGTGCAAAGATGAACAGGTGTTGAGATGAACATGACCAACCGGTGATATAAATGAATATCTTTGGCCTGTAGTGCAAAGATGATTAAAGATGTATATTGATTGTTGTTACAGGGATAAAATATTGATGATGAACTCTTAAATATTAGAAGATTGTAGAATTCATCATCTACGTGACTCTTCTAATGGATTGTTGTTTCCGCTGTATTTGTTGATCTAAAACTTGTTGTCGATTATATTTTATCAGATTTTTTTCCTGTTGAAGACTAACGATAATTTGTTGTATATTATCTTAGTCATAATATTCTTTACTGGGCTAGTTGAGCTCACCATTTTCCTTTTTGTTCCATTTTTCTTCTCAGGAGGTGAAAACATAGCAGGATCGAGTCGGGGTATGGAGTGAGGTTTCTAGAAAGATGTTTTAGCAGTCCTCACTATTTTTGTAAAATAGTGTTTGAATAATTGTAATGATGACTTATTTGCGTGTGGATATTGTCTAGAAGATAATATTTGTATTAAAACTCACAGTATGTATTGTCGTATTTCACACGACATTTGTATTATTGAAGTTGTAGTTTGCTTTATGTACCATGTATTTGGCGACTCAGAATGGGTGTTGTATACCTGTTTTGGGGGCGTCACAAACCATATGTATTTATTGTGACAGTGGAGAGTCCTTATTAAAATAGGATTGTGTTTCCTTATTTGGTGGGATTATAAGGTTTAATTAGGTCTCCTACTCTTAATTGGATTAAGTAGTTATAAGGTGATTCTACAAAAGGAGTCCTTTTCCTAGTTGGATGCGGATGGAGGTGACTTCTATATATGGCTACATGCTAGGATTTGGGGGACAAGAACACAAGAGATACAACACAAATACACAACTTATACTCTCTATATTATCAACTTGTACTCCCTCCATATACACATCCTATACTCCCAATATTATTATAGCGGATTACTCTCTCTCTCCGTGATTTTTTCCCGATTGGGTTTCCATGTAAATTCTTGTGTTCGTATTTATATCTCTTTATTTATGTTTGTGTGAATGTATTTTGTGAGTTTGATATAATCAACTACTCCATCAACCGTTAACGCGATTTTAGCCTGCTGTTTTGGTGATTTCATCAGGCGTACAAAATTTGACGTTAACACAAGGGATCGAGCTTCCACCGTGTTGCCCCTTAATCCATGTGCCAATGAGGTGATTTCAGTGTTGGGAATAACTGTAATACCCGGGAAAAAAAAATATTAAATAATAAAAATTATTTTTGTTGGAAAATATATTAATTGGACTTTGCATTTTTATTTGGGTCAAAGTGGTCATTCAATTTATGTGGGTTAATAAGTATTAGTAAGTGATGAAAAAAATTAAGTTAGGAAATTTGGGCCTTAATATTGAGTGAACCCAATTAGAAGTTTATTAAAACAAGACCTCTTCATTAATAAAAATCTATACCTAATCTTATTTTTATTATACAACCCGAGAAAAAGAGAGGAGGAAGCCGCCTCTTAGTGTGGAGAAATTGCGTAGTGGAACAATAAGAAAAGGAGACGACTATATCTTGTTTATCGGCCATTTGGAATAAGAAATTTAACCCAAGTAAGATGACTTTGAGTATCATGTGATAAGATTTCTTCAATTGGTGTGTGTGTGTATGTATATATATATATATATATATATATTATAATAGTAAGTATATGTATGTGATTGATCGGACACATTCTTTCTGACCGCTTGTATGTAAAGTTGATGATTTAATGCTTGTATTTTCATGAATGGGTCATGTCATTAAAGAGTCTTGTGATGGTAATGGGAATTGAGAATTATTAAATAAATAACCAAAAAATCCATAGTTACGTGTGGAGCAACAAAATCATGATAGTATGAATATGAAATTGGATGAACCTCTAAGTTGGAAAACATCATAGATATTGATATATAACTATTGTATATGCATACTGCTATGATATTTTTGTTAACAATTATAATATGTTGACTAATGTAATATTTAAGATTATTCAAAAAAAAATTGAAATTTACAAGAATATTTTAATAATAATAAATTTTGGGGAAAATGTTTATTAATTAGTAATTTAGCGTATGGATTATTAATTTATTATGTTAATTTGTGTAATTAATTTGGATGGAAAGAATTTAAAGAGTTATACTTGGAATATAAATTTTGGAGTATTAATAATTGATATAAAGCGATGAGTAAAGACATATTAAATAGATTGTGAATTATTTTAGAATTATTAGTTTGAATTATTTTTAATTTAAGGTGAATATGTTTAGGTGATGAATAACGTTTCGTATTTGATATCGTTGGCATTTGAGGATAAAATTTTGTGGAGTGTGCTGTAAATGGTTCGGAAGTATCAGGTACGGATTCCGTACTCTTTCAGCGATACTTTGTTTAAATTTGATTTGTTCGTTTGTTTATTTATTTCGAATTATGTTATGATTTCACATAATTGTTTCATGTGAAATAAATATATTAGTTTCATTTTGGAGTTGATACACATGACTCGTATTTGTACTCTTTGAATTAGGATATCATGTTTAGTATTTATTTTTGATAATTGTAGAGCGGTACATGTTGCTACCTTCTTTTTGAAACCTTGTGATCATAATTTGATTTGGTTCAACATGTACATATAGAACCCTTTTGTTGGTATTATGCATGTGTTGTGATATGGTATTTTTATTAGAATATACTGTAGGGTATACCTGAGCTAAAATCACCTGTGGGGGTACCACAGGCATGTCGTCTTGGCACGAGAGACATGACACTTTCTGTGGCGGTGTGATTAGTCCACGGCGTCTCCGTTTTGGGCTCCGGAGTAAGTGGGCCATTTGGTGTTTTGTTGTGGGAGGCGTATGGGTTAACCATAGATTTCTGTTCTGCGGATTGGTGATGTTGTGCCAAACACACCTATCTGATTTGCATACATTTGGATTCGCGGTCCAATGTGTGATTTGCCTGTGTGGCATTATTTTGACTTGCCTGTGTGGCATGGTTTTGACTTGCCTGTGTGGCATCATTTGACTTGCCTGTGTGGCATTGTTTTGACTTGCCTATGTGGCAAGGTATGTTTCTGAGCTCAATCGGTATGAAATAACCCCAGCCATTTGTTTCAGCCTATTATTTTATTGTATTAGTTGTTGGCTTCTGTTTAGTTCAATTCATCAGATTAGTCACTTCAGTTCGTTATTTCTTTAATATTCTGTTTGTTTCATTAATTCTGTTGGTTCAAATATATTCCATTCAAATCTTCAGAGATTTTATTTTTGTTAGAGACAATATTTTGTCTCAGTTGATTTTGTATTTTAGTTGTATATCTTTTGTATCTTTATATCCGTACTGGGCAATTGGCTCATGCTGTATTTTTCTTCCGGCAGGTTTGCAGGGGTGATTCAGGGCTAGCTAGTGTGATGAGAGAGTTGCCTTTGACCACATAGGTTGTTTCGAATTTTAGGCTTTGATTATTGTGTCTTTATTTAGAGAATTGTATTTAGTACGCTATTGATGGATATCATTATTAATGTTTTGAAGTTATTAGTGCTCTGTTTTTTTTTATTTTGAGGTTTGTTGTGCTTTGCACGTGACTTCCCTTTCCTTTTCGGGAAGGGGGTGTTACAATAACACTGGTGGCGAGTCGATCTACGAAGCGAAGTTCGCTGACGAGAATTTCATCAAGAAACATATCGGACCGAGGATTTTGTCAATAACGAATGTCGAACCCAGAACCAATGGATCACACTTCTTTATATGTATTGCGAAGACAGAGTGGCTGAACGAAAGTACGTGGTGTTTAGGCAAGTTGTGGAGGTTTTACTTAAGAGTTAAAATTGTAAAATATTGTTATTCAATCATTCTGAAAAAATAATTTTATTAATTCAGATACAATTCTAAACAAATACTTTATATTATTAAGATATATAAACTGTTCAGATCTTAACATTCAATTTTATCAAATACAACGTAAATTACTTATTCGTTCAAATTTAGACCTAACGGGTGTTTGTTTAGAACTAAATGACTGAATCGGTGAGCCATTCTGTGCGTTTCTTTTGAATAAAAATCGTCTGAATGGCTGAATCAGTCAAATTTTTTGGATGAATGGCCAAGTGTAATTTTTTTAGTTGAATGAAGTATTTTATATATATAGTATTAACTATTATATTAAGTAATATTAAATAAATTTACAACAATTTTAAATTTTTTCAGAGAGTTAAAATAATAAAAAATTTATTATTCAGATATCTCAAATATATTAATTATCAAACAATTTTTTTCATTTTTAAAAAACAAAAATTATGGCCTACATCATCTTATTTTATTGAAACATGACTTATGTTAATATGTTATCATATGACACATTTGTGCATGTAATAAAAAAGTTAAAATATAATTGTAATTGTACTTACTTGGTTCTCAGGATCTTACTCGCGAGCCTAGCCGGCGGTTCAAACTCAGACGAGAAGAAAACTATTGCGGAAACGGTCATCATTGAAGAATTCCCGCTTCAATTTGTGAGCAATTCTCTCTCCCTGTATCGGTCGTATGTGTATGTAAATTATATAGCTTAATTTCTATACCTCATTTTTTGTCCCAAGTATTCAGCCCTAACATCCCCAAAATTTCAGCTATATAAGTCTACTTAATTTCAATTTTTATGGGGCTTTAAGGCAGATTTTAGTGTTTTAATCCAATTATTAACGATCAGTTTTTTGCGCACAAATTTTAGCTCAGAGTTCAATTGCTAGATGATAGAACCTTAGGGTCAGGAGTAAGTTCAGGGTTACAAATACTTGTTAAAGTTTTAGCATTGTGTTATGAATAGCAATGTGAACTTGTCATATGCGGGCAGATCACATCGGTAATATAAGATATCAATTTGATATAGGCTTGTACCTCCCCTCTTGGATTAGCTAACTTTTTCTAACATTTAGTATCAGAGTAGACTTTGGTATTAGAGTAGACGATCCATGGAATTACCGACTAACCGAAAATGGCTACCTAGATGCCAGATTAAAATACTGATAGATGCAAAGGGCATTGGGTCAATGTCGCTAGAGTGAAGCCATTGTAGACGTAAGTAAGTGCAGACGTTGTGGACGTTGATAAGGAAGCGTGGTGGAATGTTGTGAATACTATTGTGAGCTTGTCATATGGGGACAAATCTCACATTGGTAGTTTGAGATATCAGTGTGGGGTTGATATAGACTTGAACCTCCTTTCTTGGATAGCTAGATTTTAGGAGGATGAGGTTTGAACCTATATCGCAACATTTGGTATCAGAGCAATACGTTCCTGCAATACTATGAAAATTAGGGGTCTTGACATGGAAAAACTTCAATTGGAAGTGGAGGCTTGGAAGAAATTGCATGGAGCTGATTCTAATTATCACCTATATTCATTCAACGACAAAAATCATTGGATCGAAAGTAGATTAACACCATCAGATACCAAATACAAGGAGGATTGGAACCGATTGAAGGTATGGACCAAATTGGCTTATAGCGAAGAGTTTTCGGAAGAGCTTCTCGTTGTTGGTTTGTTGATGGGTTTAAGGAGGAGATTAAAGACAAGGTTAGACTCTCTTCTCTCAAATATGTTGATTGGGCATTTCTTCTAGCACTAGGGAAGGAATTAGAACTTGAAGCTAAGGTGTTTGACAAAACGCTTCACTGCAATTTGGATGACGCTTGTGATATAGCAACTAGTTTTACTCAAGGAAGTTGTAATGTTTCCCTACCTGCCATGCATCAAGCCCAAAGCATAAGTGAGTTAGTTATTCAATCCAACAAAATTAAAGGTAAAATAGGTGACAACAGTATTACCTTGAAGATATTCGATAAAAATTCGGAGCGAGCAAATGCTCACTATTATGAAGATTATGAAGAGTATGAGAAGGATGACATACTCCTTAAAGATGTAATTGATCTGGGTGGTAAAAAATTTGATTCTGGTTCAGGTTATGATCAATATGGTAGAAAAACTTCTTCATTAGTAACGTCTCATGTCCTAACTCGTAAGTAATCGAAAATTATTCTTAGAATCCAACAAGTGAAGTGAATTTTCATGACCTATGTGATGCTCCAGAAGTGTGTGATAAAACTTTAAAACTAGAAAACGACAACAATGAGGGTACTGGTGAGTCGCTGGATGATATTTTTGATCCTGGTGGAAAACAACTTATTATGTTTCCGGATAATGGAAGTTGGCACCTCTTGACTAGCTTCGCGGTTGTTAGGGGCATGAGAGACAAGAGCTTATGAAGTGCTCTGACTTTCTCCGAGAACTGAAATTAACTGCTGGAAATATGAAGTAATTGTTGTTTCAAAGTTTATAATTGATCCTGGAGGTGTAGTTGCAAAGTTGTTCCTGCTTGATCCTTGGGGACCAGGATCTTTGGAAGGAATGGAAACTATTGGCAGCCAAAGGGATGCGACAACAAAAGAATTCAGACAGGGTCAACAATTCGTGTCCAAGAGGAATTACCATTTCATAATTGCAGCTGATGGGAA
Source organism: Panax japonicus (assembly GCA_020205505.1). Classification (NCBI taxonomy): domain Eukaryota; kingdom Viridiplantae; phylum Streptophyta; class Magnoliopsida; order Apiales; family Araliaceae; genus Panax; species Panax japonicus. The sequence goes on along the minus strand of CM035093.1, from coordinate 12,265,462 downwards.
TTGAAATAAGCCATTGAAGGGTAACTTTATGGGGTTCCAAACCCATCTATTACACGACTTAATTCTCTGTCACGGATACACCTATCTTTTCTTTTTCAACAGGCTAGATAACGATGTGGTTGTGAATGACAAACTCTGGGCTTCTAGAATGCAGGAGGTTTTGACAAGTTCTCATATATTAGTGGGTGCTCGTAACTGTTGAGATAACAGGTTTGGTACGTGTATTCCTTCTTTGATTGAGAAATTTAAAAAAGAGATTGAGCTGAAAGGATTGAAGGATCAGTTGTTTAAGATCACAGGCACGCATGTTGAGTGCCACAAGTATAGTCAGTAATGTATATACAGATGGAAATCCTCTTGTAATTGGTATGATTATAGGCTCTAATCAATTAGTTTTGTTGTTCGAGATCACAATATTTGTTGTGCTATTAATCAATTGATCCAAGAGTTCGAGTTCAAGAATTTTGACATGGTTGAAGAAACTATCAACCTAAGGGCATACTCTTGTGGACTTTCAAAATTTAAGTTAGTAAATGAGTGGTTACTAAATATTATTTACTAAAGACTACTGAACACCTCAATTCTGTTGTTCCTTGGTAGCTTGTGACTCAAAGGAATGGTGCCATTTCGAGGGGCGTGAGTTTAGCAAAACATCTTGTCCATACTTGTCAAATTGTTCCAAACATGGTTGTTGTTAATAAACACCTTCAATGCTGAATTTCTTCTTGCTTATTCTCACAAGAGGTGCGGCCATACCAGCATTAAGTTCTTATATGACGAGTTTAGTCTAACCAAAGGATCGCCCAAGATTGTCAATGCCAATGAAATGGTGCAAGTTGAAGTGCTCATGAAGGTAGAAGTTGCTTACTGCATTACTCCATTTGCAGCTCTATATGGACACACACCTATGGTTATTTTATTATCTTATTACACTTGGAAAGTTTGGAACCCGATCATGTCTAAATTTTCTAACCTCCTTCCTTGGGGCAAGGAAATTTTGAAGGAGAGGATAATGTTGTGATCGTGAAGAAGGGAATATCTGTTGCAATTAAAGGGAATCAAGACTGCCTTGTTTTGGAGCAGACTTATGTCATTTCATGTCAGTAAATAACTTCCAAAAATGGTCCGCATCTTACCACGTGTATAGATTTGTTTTGGAGAAAAGGAGATTGTTATGGAGCTTTTATGTTTCATGCTGCATCATACTGTGATTAACAGGGCAAATGACATTATTGATAAACTTTCATTGAGGGTCGCCACTATTTCAGAGTCAACTTTCATTCCTTGGAGTATTCCGAGGAAAATTGCAGGATCTTACTCATTGTTCGCAGTCCTCTGCAAATCTAGTATTATCATACCATTATTGGTTCATAGAGGGATTTCCACCAAGTTTGGTTTTAGATAAGGGGAAATGTGTAGCTGAAGGAAAATTTGCTACTGAATATTTCAGCTTCGGGGATAGCTTTGTTGATGAATCATCAATAATTAGTGTTCTTAGTACACATGTTCCTGCTCTCTCGGAGTCATTCTAGTGCAAATCATTTCTGACTGTTTTCATGCATTGCCTCAATCACACTAAATTGGCTGACACTGATGATCACCCAAAAGGTTCAGTTGTATGGGAGTTATACCACATACTACTGAGACAGTTGCAGTGGACATTTTTTTATTGCGTTATCCAAGCATTTGAATATTTTGAGAAGCTCTGTTTACTTTTAAAAGAAGTTTCAATTCTTAATCTATGTACCTAGTTACTCAAATTACATTCTTTGCGAGATTACCTCTAGAACAAATACTAAAAAGCTGAAGGATATCATTGTTAAAAGCCTGGGCAAATCAATGCAAAGAGTGGCAAGTGATCAAAACCAAACTTTCTCATATCAATCCTTGTGGACAAGGATGTTTTCAAGGAGTGGAGAATAGTTATGATCAGGGAAGCTAACCGATGTTGTTTAGCAAATATACGTCGTCATTTTCTTTTTTAAAACTTCTGTTTTAGTTTTGCAAGAGGGCATGTAGACTGACCTATATAATGTAAATCTCAGGTTTATTGCTATTATGAATGAAATGAAACTTGTTTTGGTATCAGAGCAAACTATCCGTGGAACTAACGGCCAAGCGGAAAGGGCTACCTAGAGGCTAGATTAAAATATTGATAGGTGCAGAGGGCATCGGATCAATGTCGGTAAAGTGAAGCCGTCGTGAACGTCGATAAGGAAGCGTGGTGGAATGTTATGAATATCAGTGTAAACTTGTCATATGAGAGGCATATCCCAAATTGGTAGTATGAAATATCAATGTGGGGTTGATATAGGCTTGAACCTCCCCTTTTGGATAACTAACTTTTCAGGAAATTGGGGTTTAATGAAACAACCCGGGTCAAATCCCGAGTCCGGAATAAATCTCGGGTCAAATCCCAAGTCCGAATCGAATCAAATCTATCCAAATAAGGCCTCAAACCACTGGCCCAATAGTATCTTCTTGGGTTATCTAGCCCACCACAGGCTCCCAAAAGGTCATGACTTGAAGGTACTATTGGTAGTTACTTAATTCCTCATATACAGACAGATTTTCCCCCTATCTTTGGATGTGGGACTGGGGTGTTACAAACTCCCCCACTTAAATTTCTGACGTCCCCGTCAGAACCGATCACACACACGGCCCAAAGATCTTTGCCTCTCTAGCCATTGTGGGATAATACCGGCTGGCTTCGTGTCCCCACCTCCGGACCTTCATCTCTCCATTGTGGGATAATACCACCAGCCTTCGTGTCCCCACCTCCGGCAACCCGATCGGATGACCCGACTCGAGCTTTCGAGAGTCGGTTCTGATACCATATGAAACAACCCGGGTCAAATCCCGAGTCCGGAATAAATCTCGGATCAAATCCCAAGTCCGAATCGAATCAAATCCATCCAAATAAGGCCTCAAACCACTGGCCCAATAGTATCTTCTTGGGTTATCTAGCCCACCACAGGCTCCCAAAAGGTCATGACTTGAAGGTACTATTGGTTGTTACTTAATTCCTCATATACAGACAAATTTTCTCCCTATCTTTCGATGTGGGACTGGGGTGTTACAAAGCCTATATCGTAACACATTGTTCAATGTTCACATGTACTTGTAACATCAAACATAGCTTCTCTTTGCCAAAGTACATTGTCTTTAAGAACTGAATATCACTATCATAATTAAGAAACAATTATCCCAATCATATTGGATGGTATTTGCAAGACTTAAAAGCCTTAAATTTGAGTTTTGTGTACTCATTTTTAGCATTCCTTTTATATTTTAAGCTTATCTTTACCTTCTTTTAATCGGACGGTGTGTCGCTCTAGTTCAGAGATTGAAGGAAGCGTTTGATGTGGATCAAGATAGTATATTAACTATTACTATTAAATATTGTATATTCTTGTATAGATATAATTCAATTGTAATTAGTAATTAACTTTTGTTATATTAGGTAGATTATTCTAGAAGTTTAGCTACAGTAGTATACTATAATTAGGAGTTGTTTCCTTTTAAAATTAGGTTTTTACTTGTTCTCCAACTCTAGGTTTTCTATATAAGCATTGCAATCCTACAAGTTGAGTGAATTATTATTGATTGGAGTATAAGCTTTGTGCTTTTAATTTTTTATGTGTGCTCCAAGTGTTTATCTGGGTGAATAGGTCCTTCATCCCCTTCTTTACTCATCTCTAATCTGTATTCTAAACCTTTCTAAACTTGTCTTGCATCAGGGTTGCATGATACTCGATGAAAAGGACTTGAAGATCTAGCATTCTTATGCATTTTGAACACAAATGGAGCCACAAGTTTCCTTAGACTGCGGGGAAAGCCTCCATACTGTCAATATTTTCTATAAAGAGGGATCTTCTGGTGTAACTGTAGCCTCATCCTCACAAGATCATGTTGCTCCTAACCAGCCAGGTGTAAATGACGTATATCTTTCTATTTTTATTTAATCTATCTGATTAATTAAGGTTTTCATGGTGAGAATCTTGTATAAGGGGTCATAACTATTTAAAACTCTCAACGGCTTTCTAATGTTCAATGCAGCAAAAAAGCAAACACGACAGTGGGCTGCTTGGACACGTCAAGAGGAGGAAAGTTTCTTCACTGCATTACGTCAAGTTGGCAAGGCAAGATATTATTGCCATGTAGTTGACATTTCAGCTCTTTACTTTAAGAATTCTTTTCTTAAAACTGATAGATATTTTTTCTTGAACAGAATTTTGAGAAGATAACATATCGTGTTCAAAGTAAAAACAAGGATCAGGTTATTGGCTTTAGTAGCGAGTTTCCGTAGTTCTTATTTGGTAAAATATGGGTTGTCTGTTTTCATCTCGTAGGAACTCAAATGTTTCTCATTTCATTATATATATATTCAGGTCAGGCATTATTACTATCGGCTTGTAAGGCGTATGAACAAATTGCTGGGCCCAGAACTTTGTCTTGATGCTAAAAATTCCAAAGACACTAATGCTGCAATGCTTCGATGGTAAACATTTATCCATACTATGGTTGTCCCTTTCAAACGCATGGGTAATGAATGATAGGTAAAAAGTTAAAAAGGAAAAATCAATTCAACCCCAGAAATACGCTGCTACTAGGGATTTCTATCAGAGCTATTTTCTGTTTTGTTGCTATACATCATTTACTTCTAATAAAGTATTAGTAATTTTTGGAAAGACTTCTACAGGGAAACAGCATATCCAGGACAATATATGAGAGACTGAATCATTAGAAGTTCTTATATAATAGTCCTCCATCTGGCTTTACTTGCTCTATCTCTCTCTTTTAGGTTGGCATGGATTTTAAGACATGATGGAAACATATTTATAGGTTGTATTTTTTGGAAATTTACTAATATAATTGACAACATAACATATAATTAGTTTGTGGATGTAAAATCATTTTTAAACATATATTATATAAATGTGTTTTAGCACACCTCAAAATGTGTGCTAAACATACTCAGAGAAAGGGGCAAGTAAAGTTGGATGAAGATGGTATGTGACAGCAATGATTCACTCAAAGAGGATATCAATCTGTTTATCATCTAAGGAACATCAAGCAAGCATTCTAACAAAAAGACCGATTCAAGAAAAAAGAAATCCCTATGGAATCATTCTTTGGAGGCATGCTAGTAATAAGTTGCAAAGATCATGCACTAGACAACATTCTAATTAATGAAACATTTTAAATATTTTCATTCCTTTATTTTTACTTTTCAGTTTTCTTATTTTTAATAAGTATACTCAGTAGCTTTTGGAGCTAGATGGTAGATATGCAAATGATATTGCATAACATGGAATCTACTGATACTTGAAATCTCATTTTGTGTTTACCATGGAAGCTCATTTATTTTAAGGTGAATTGAATTGGAGCAGCTGTGCTACTTGTTTATAAATTTGGTTTATGTGTACATAGAAGTGTAAGTTGGCTGTTTTACTAGTAGCATTGTTTGATAATTTTGAAGAGAAAAATGACTAGCTAATTTTGTCAAAATTTGGCATTATGTTATTGGTCCGACAGCTTTGGTGCCTGGAAGTCCTACGCTAACGTGTTAATGATATTCTTTTGATTGGATTAATGTGTTAATGATATTATGTTGCATTTTCTGTTTACTGTCTTTACAATATATAATCTTTGGTCCTTTCATTCTTCACTATTTTTTATTTGTAGATATGATTGACTAGTAGGGGGAAATGTACTAGGAAGTAGGAGCGGTCAATAATATAGTAAAAGTGGCAGTGTTTCTTCATAAAGAGAAGATATAAGAAAATAAGAGAGTGCATATATTATGATTCCTTTGGCATTACATATGAGTATCAGTTGTGTGTATCATTTACGGATGGTACGTGTTTGCCTTGAACCAATCAACCGGAAATCTCAATTCCCTCAACCTTCACTGTTTCAACTGGACTTCACCGATTTTTATGCAACTTTGGTTACAGCAACAAAGAGGTCTTCTGCCATCTGATAATGCTTTCCACATATGGGAGGTGTAAATGAGGAAGCTATGTCACATAGACATGGGTATGGCATCAAGTCTTGGTACATATCTCAGAGTCGAATATGTTATGACAAATGATTCTTGAACACATCTACTCTGCAAGTGATCTGGCTTGTCTGAGGTATTTGCTGTAGTGCCAAATTCAGGTCTTACACGCATGTTGATGTCATGACATGGGTGCTATGGCTGAAGAGCCAAGCAAGCCAATGTAACTTAGCTAGGAGTTATAATGCTTACTCCTCCATTATGACGTTTGTGGTGCTTTCAGCTTTACTAGTTCGGAGCAGACTCATGAATTGACATCCTGGCATTAAAATAAATTCTTTTCGTGCCAAATTCATTGGGAAAAAATGATATTCGTATTCCTTGATTTCATTATTCCAAATTACAAATGTAGATTTTTTGATAAAAATAGGCCTTTGATTTTGGAAAACATTGTTTAGCTTACCAAGATTATACCTTCTCTTTTCATGTAAATGGGACTTTTGTTGCAGGTGGTCTTTACTGGAGAAGTACAGCTGCAAAGCCTCCAAGCTTCACTTGAAGCCTCGAAGATTTAAGATATTTCTAGATACCCTGGTTAGTCAAGACTATCAAGTTCCTTAATTACATCTTCATTTCTAAAGCTGAGTGCATTTATTGAACTTACTAGTTTATATTACCCTGAAGGAGCATCAACTCTTAAAGGACCGCAGGAAAAATATAAGAAAACGACATGCTCAGGTAGAAAATTGTGCTACAACGGCTTCAGCAACTGTCTTTGGTCAGGGTAAAGCCTTGGGGAATGATGGTCGTGCAGATAAAGTAGTTCTTCTTGACAGTCAAAATATTCAAAAATCAGGATCTGGAAAAGGATCTTCATTAAAGCGTAATGCAAATATAGGCATAAATCGTAGTAATTGCAAAGGAAACTATGTTCCTCTGAAAACAGCAAGGCCGCGAAGAAAACCAGGTTTGAAGCTAGAATATGAAATTCATAATATCTTTATTAGTTTAGAGGACATGTTTTAGTCTCTTTTTTTTCTTCTACACCTAAATGCATTTTATAATTGAAAGAAGCATTTACTATTACTTGTTAAGCAACTAGACGAAATGATGAGCTCGCGAAGTCAACTATTATTAAGTATCCATGCACTAGTGTTGCATTGGGTTTCTTCTAGTTTCTTAGATCTCATAGTTCTTACTTCCAAGTTTTTTATCTGGTATCAAGCATTCACTTCCTGCTAGGGCATTGAGAGTTTGAAAGGAGAGTGGGCAGTGGGCACTAGATCAGCAGCAATTTATTCTAAGATTCTGAATTCAAAATTATATTATGGCTGCTGAAACAAAACCGTTTTAAGAAAGAAAACTAAATGCAAACTGCAAATGTTTGCTTCAACTACTTATAAATGCATTCAATCTTTTGTTGTCAATTGTAGTGAAATCTGCATATCCTTGTAAAAAAAGGTTTTTAGAACGCAACTAGAATCCTTCTTATAAGTTGCGACTTAAAACCCTTGTAGCACCTAAAAAGGGCCTGGAACAATAGAAGCGAAGCTGATAAAACAGGCTGACATTCTGTAACTTGGAGAGGAAACAACTACATTTTTTTTGCTCAAAGTTGTTGGATATGGTTGAAGAGGAAACCAAGTGCAGGAATTTGCAGTTTAGCTTCCTTTCTGAAAGTTGGAGCTTCTGCATGTATGATGGATATATATAGGAATATAATAGAAGACTTGATCAGCGGACAATGAAATTTGTTATGAAGGCATCTGATGTGTTAAAGTTGGCTCAAATTGTTCATTATTATATTTTTCAGTTTTAATTTAGTTAAAGACTAAGACTGGTTTCTCACTGGTGTATTCAAGATAACTCCTTGGCATATTCTTAGCAGCTCTAGTTCCGTTTTGTCTCTTCACCTATACAGGTGAAGGATTACATACCCGGAGCTATCATTCCGTACCCTATAGAAATAACCTTTTCTGAGAGCTTCAACAATTGAACAATAATTGTGAAGTAGTTTGGAAAGCATGAATAAAAGAAATAACTTTCATTTAATATTTTTGAAAACACATCACAAGATATTCAATTTGGAAAGTAGGCGATTCATGAACAATAAAAAATATCCTAAAGGAGTTGGCTTCAGTTTTATTAGCAGGAAATCTTTATTTTTTAAAGTTATTTCACTTTTTTGGGAAGAAATAAATGGATAGTTCTTACATTTAGAGTTGTGCTTATTGTTAGTCATGATGCATCCTCTATTATGTCTCTGGAGCTAAATTTCTCTTTCTTTTTATACGAGTTTTGTTTCTTGCGATTATTAATAAACACAATCAGACAATCTACTATTCACAAGTTCAGTGGCATGTTAATTAACCTTTTGTGGTTCTGTTTTTTCTTGAATGGCTAACAGGAACTGCTACCACCACAGCTGCTTATAAAAGGTGGGAGAAGGCTGCAATTGCTGGGGTTTCATTGGTTGCTGATGCTGCTGAGCATTTGGAGCGAACATCCCTGGATGAAGTGGTTGAACATGTCCAAGGTACAATAGGTGAGTTACCAATGATACATTCCAGAGATTACTGAAGGCACGGTTGGTGTGTAATTTTTTCTCACTGTTTGGCATTTTTTAATATGAAACTCCAATATGCTTTCAGGGGAAAAGGGCATGGACTCGGTTGGAAAAGTTGTGCCCTCTTCGCCAACTTCTATTCAGAATCTTTTTAGGGAGAACAATGCACAAACATTCAAACTGAAGCTCCAACTGTTCCCAATTGATGAAACCACTCGAAAAGCATTGGAAATGGTAGGTGCAAAAGCAATTCAAATTTGAGGAGTTCTACTATGAGACATCCTGATATATATATATATATATATATATATATATATATATATATATATATAGTCATTCGAAGGCCTCTCTTATTAGTTTTAATAGTAATCCATTTTAGTTACAAAAGATAGACAAGAGGGAGTCATATTGTGTGCTCTATCACTTTATCATTTATCTCTACAAGTGACCAGATGAATGGATCAATAGAACACTAAAAAGGGATATACTGAATTCTTTGATGATTGCTTATAGAATTTAGTGGCTTTTAGCACATTTGGAACTATTTAATTTCCAATCTTTTCATAGGATAATCATAATCCACACTTGGAGCTCACTCTAAGTACTCGAAAGAAGATATCATCAGTTGTGGAACATCTCAATCGTAAATGGGGAAAGTCAAGCATAGCATTCGGAGAATTAGTGCTTTTACCTTACTGTGTCGAATGGGAAAATCTTGTTAGCTGTCAGAGATGGACTCAGGACTCTGTTCTCAGTGCGGCAGATGTATATGCACAGATTGGAAGCCCTTCAATTTTCCGCCTGAGGTTCCTGCTTTATCTTTTTATAATCTAGAATCATTGCTTACTTAGTAACCGTAATAACTGATTTAATTCTCTTTATAAGGTACTGCTGGCTTTCCAATGCTGGCCACGAGACATGTCAAGCACCTTTAGCATCGCCTGGCATTCTTGATGAGCATAGAACAAACATGAATGATGCACAGCACCAAAATGTGGATTCAGTGCCAGATTTCACACCACCTTCTGAGCATGTGTCTGGTAACCTGATTGATTCTTATAGAGATCAAGTAGTCTCAGCTGGAAAAACTACCGAGTTGGCATCATCCACATATATGCCGAAGGATATGATTGAGTGCATTGGCACAGGTCTCGACAAGAATATTTTGGATTCTTCTGATAATCCACCAGCTGTATCTTTACAAAGAGAGACTTGCAGTTTAGCCATCATGAGACAAGTGGAAGAGAAGGTAAATTTTCCACGCATCTAGCTCCATTAAACTTCTTTAACTCATGTGCTAATTGCTATCACAACTTAGTTACCACAGTTACCACTCCAATTTTAATTTTTGAAGTAATCTTTCTATAAGTACTATTGAATTTACTAGTATATTCAGTGACACTGCACAAGTTATAACCATATGTCAAAATTTTCATTGACATTTATTTGCTATTCTGTTCAAGCATGTGGAAATGGGTATATTGCTGAATAAGAATATCTTAGCTCTTTCAGTATATTCTTCTGTCTGTTATATTTTTGCTCCATTTGCTATTCATATATTTTCACCTATCATTGCCCATTGTTAATTTATTTAAATTTCCCACTGAGCTTCATTATTTGTTTAAACTTCTATTAAGACATTTCTCATTGCATTTTATCTTGTTCTCCTTTCAAAGGTTCAATGACACAGAAAGTACTGTAGTGGATATTTCTCTTTTTCCCTCTCCGTCAAATATGTAATCTAGATGTTAATGGTGAAAATTTTCTTTGGACTCTCAAAGTATATTAAAAGTAGTTCCTACAGCGAGGATACTAAATCATTAAATTTTTTACTCAAACTTTTCATTTGCTGCCCCATCTTTATAGAACGTATATGGAGGTACAACAACATATATTTTTTAGCATGAATGATGAAACTGTCACAACAGGTTTCTTTTTATTCATTTTTGTTAACAATTCCGTTTTTAAATCTTTGAGGTCTTATTTTTATTTTTTTGTTTAGAATGAGATGAGGTTACAGACAGGTAATGCATTAACTCCTGGAGAGTGGGCTGATAGCCTTACCAACATAAGTATGGGTGATCTACTCTCTGAGGCATCTGATATTATGGATACCAACTGCACTAGCCCATCTCTACAAGGCAGCTCTCAGTATCTCCAGCAGGTCCCATTTAGCTGTGATTCTTTCGATGCTGCAATTGCTGCTCTTATATATAAACATCAAGATAAAACTGGATTCCAGCTAACTCTAGAATCCCATGCACCTTCCATATGGGATGCTGAAGAAACATGTGATGCCTTCTCGTTTCAAAAGAATTCTGTTTCCCTTGATAAAGTTATGGGTGCATCTACAAATGATTCTCCTGAGTCCTGCGAACAGAGTGCTACAAGATGTTTGGTGGCATCAGGATCTGTTGTTGAGGTTTTATTTATGATCATCTTTTTTTAAGGATATTACTGTTTTGGTATAAATGACGAGTGCTTTAAAGTAAAAACTGTCTGAAATTTTCAGTTTTTCTTTAGGAGTTTCCTGAAATGGAGCCCATGGATGATGATCCAAATCATGGAGACCCAATCGATGAGTTTCAGCCTGATCCAACTACCATGGAGGATTCTGCAAAATATCTCACTGGGCTTTCTGATTTGTATTGGGTAAAATCTTTTTAACCTTCTTGATATTATAGTCTTATTTTGCATTCTGAACTTCCTGTTTTTTGGATGAAGAAAGGTGAGCCTGGCTATTTGCAATTGGCATGCCTATATATTCCTCCTTTTGGTATATTAGTTATATACACACACACACATGCTCCCTCTGTCCGAAAAAAGAGTATTATTTTATTTATACTTGTTTTAGGACAGACAGAGTATATTTATTGAAGCAGGGGGATAGAGATTTTTTCTCTCTTTCCTTCAAGTATTCTGGGGCAGATGATTTAATATTGTTTTTCCTCATTGCAGTCTGAATATTTAGGACCGTTAGATTTGGACATACCTTCGTGTAAATACCATAACGAAGACCTAATTCTAAGTGATAGCATGAATGACTTGAATCGCCTTATAGCCAGCAGTCTGGATGCATTTCAAAATTGCTCATTCTGCTTGGACAAGAAAGAATCAGCGTCAACTGTTGAAGCTCAAGAAAGTGCTTCCTTTTGGATTGTAAAATTGGCACTAAAATTGAGATATCCAAGGTTTAAAGGTTGGAACCCATATTGGGGTAATGCAACAAGAGTGAGCTATCGCGAAAAACTCAGCTCTAAAATCATTTGCCATATTAGCCAATACAGTTGGTCAGTGGAAGGGGGGTTTGCATTTGGACCAAGAAAACTGTGGCATACTTGAAGGGTTTTTCTTCTTTTTTCCCTGACTGAGAAAGTGTTCCTACCTGTTGTACAAAAGAATAGATGTGGCCAGTTTTTCTCATAATTTTTCTCCTGTTCATATGCTATCTGGAGTTTATCTTTGTTCTTTTTGTTTTGTGGAATTTGCTTAGCTAGGTGTTTTTTTTCTTTGAGAAAATATAAATACAGGGCCTGGGGGACATAAGAACGGGTTGGGGGGGGGTCCGGTAAACTGTTTACAGTGTTTTTTCAATAAAAAACGTATTTCCTTTTACAGTTTTTTGTTCAAACTTGCTCTATTATTTATTTTTTTCATAATTGTGAAAAAAAAGGGTTGCACCGGACGTACGGGTCGTTAGCCCCCCCCCCACCCCCCCCACCCACCATTACATAAGAACCTTTATCCCTAATAATTCCCTAGTGAGATGCAATATTGTTTTTTTTTTTTTTGGGGGGGGGGGGGGGGGGGGGTGGTGGAGGATAATAAATAGGACTTCTAGCTTGTCACTAGTAGTAGCGACAATGTCCTTTAATTAAAAATTCTTTCTAACTAGAGCCTTAGCAGCAGGCTGGTACTTAAAACGTCACATAAAAGTTCTGAACTACACCCAGACACAGGATTTTGGTTGGGTTCTACAAGGCCCTTACATTATATATCCCTTTCTGATATAAAAGTCGAGCCACTTCGGGTGGTCCAATTTGATGGTATTATATTGGAAGGGGGTTTATTATTGGGAATTGTTAAATTCACAATACTTTTTGTTATTTTCACAACAAAAGTGTCATTGTAGATGTATAGCGACGCTGAAAACTGTAGTTATAGGATCTATAGCGACACTTTTGTTGTGGAAATAATATTTTTTGTTGTAGATTTAACAGTTCCCTTTATTATTTCTTTGATGATGACCACATTAATTGTTCGAAGTTATTTTGAAATTAGTACCCTAAACTATGAGTCATATTCTATTTTGGTGATTTACTTTTCAATTTTATCAATTAGATAATTAAACTATTAATTTTTTTTACTTCCATTCAATTAAGCATGTCACGTCACAAATTGATGATGTAGCACTAAAAAATTTATTTTAGTATTTATTTACACATTTATTATACATTGAAGGGAAAATTCATCAAATTGTTTTATATTAAACATTAAAATTAAACAAAATAAAACTAAAAGTCTAAAATCATTAAATTAAAATAAATCGATCAAAGATGAACTGGAGATGGGTGAGCCTCTTAATCCAAAAAAAGTAAATATGAGGTCGATAAATCTGCAGATAGATTCATGGGTTCAAACTTATTCAATCTTCAATCACCCAAATCACCAATCAGATCAATAATTCATATTATTTGAATAATATTATTAGACAGCATTATTGGCAATATCTAAGTTCTGTCTAGAAAAAGGGTTTGGTCACCTAATTGCGCGCCAGTAAGGAGAAATTTTTATCGGAAAGCCTCCTTCTTTTTTGGGAACGACCTGGTTGTCAGTATTTTGATTATGTAATATTATTTGTGAATAATTAATTATTGATTTATATGATAAGAAAATATTTATTTTATGTGGATATAATGAAGGAATTAATGTTGAGGTGTTTTATCAGTATTTTGTCAGAATGGAGGTATTAAAAATAATTCGTATGTGGATTTCGGACACTTTCTGTTTGGAATTTGAAAAAACCTTCTTCTACAAAGTTGTAGAGAATTAAATTTCCTATGGAATAGACATATGATTTGAATTTTTATGATAAAAGAACTATTTATTATGAATTATTGAAGTTTCGAAATAATTAATTTTTTGAGTTATAAATATATTTTTTAAGAAAAATATTTTTTTAATGTTGGTGGGCCCCATTAGTTAGTGTAATCTGATTTTCAAAGGTGGTGTGCATGAATAGTAGCAGGTAAAGCCACCAGGTAGCAGGTTAAGTATGCTTTGGCGTTCTAACATTTTTCTATAAATAGGGTGCTTAGTTAGAATTGAAAATCACACCAGAATCAGAAGTTTTCTCTCTCTATAATATCGAGCGTATTTTTGTGAGTATTTAGATATCTTGAGTGTTGCTATTCAGTGCAAGTTTTCTTCAGCATTATATCTGATATTCCAGTCAGAAGTACTATTCTTTTGAGATAAGAGATGTTATTTTCTTCGTAAATGATATTATTTCTTTTGATATCATTATACCAAATTATTTGTATGAATTTTATTGAGAAATTTTTATCTTTTTGTGTCGGAGTTACTATTCACGTATACGGCATTATTCACATATACGTCACTATTTATGTATACAACACTATTTACATATATATCACTATTTACGTATACTGTACTATGAACGAATATGAGTTATTATTCACGAATTACTATTCACTAGTTACTATTTATGAGTTAGTATTCACGAGTTATTATTCACGGGGTACTATTCACGATAAAATTGGTTTTTTTTTCTGACCAAATTATCGTTGATTTATGAATCTTACTCTTGAAAATAAATTCATATTTTGATCATATTGTTTTTATTATCACATATAACATTTTTATAACTCTGGTGATGAAATTTCTCTTTCACTGAAGTGTAAAGATGGATAAATTATTGGTATGATCGTGACTATGAGTTCTCTTTAGCTAGTAGTGCAAAGATGAATTGTTGACTGGTATAATCATGACCATTGAGTTTATAATTAAATATCTTTAGCTTGAGTGCAAAGGTGAATTGATCAACATGGTTATAATTCTTGTTTATATAAATTCTAAAATTATTATATATTTCTTTAAAATATTAATATCTTTAGCCCGTAGTACAAAGATGACCTGTTGTTGAATATCTTTGGCCTGTAGTGCAAAAATAAATTATTGATAAATATCTTTGGCCCATAGTGTAAAGATGACATGTTGTTGAATATCTTTGGCCTGTAGTGCAAAGATGAACTATTGATGAATATCTTTGGCCCGTAGTGCAAAGATGAATTTATTGGTATGATCAATGAACATGAACTGTGATTTGGTATAACCATGATATTTGACAAGTGATAAAAATATATTTTTTCTGGATGAGAAGATGAATTTAGAACTACAATTACGATTATGAGTTATTCACGTGATTGTGGATAGGAACTGTTGATTGTTGTTACGGGGTTAAAACATTGTTGGTGGACTTTTAACATGGAGAAGATAATAGACTTTATGGTCTATTTGACTCTTCTAATGGATTGTTCGTTCCGCTGCAACTATGGTTAATTTTTTTTATCATTTACCATATATTCTAAATCTCTGATTCATTACTGATGAAGGCTATTGATAATTTAATTATCTTTAGTCATGATATTCTTTTTACTGGCTAGTTGTGCTCACTCTTTTGTTTCACAATTTTTTTCAGGTAATAAGAGTGTAGATGGGTCGAGCTGGGTAACAGGGGAATAGAACGGTGGTCTATAGCTGTTGAGGTTCTCCCTAAACAGTATGAAAATAATTTTATTGAGAACTTTAGATAAGTGTATCGTATTTTATACGTCATTTAACCATTGATTTTTATGAAACGAATAGAGTTAGATGAACCCAACTTTGAAAGGGTGTTTTGCCACTATCATACAAGATGTCTAATGACCTACGACTTCGTGTTATCATAAGACAGGGTTGTGCACATCCACTTGCTGATTATATCTATGAGCACTACCTATATAATATTGGAATTTGGTTGAAGTATAACTCTCATTTGGAGACAATGGAGATAATTATATGACAAGAGAAGACTCACCGTTGAAAATAACATGATAGCAATTTTTTCGTTTTTCTTTGGGGTCTATTGAGTCAACCAAGGATAATTCTCGAGTCATATGATATCTATTATAACTTAAATGCATGGTCTCCCATGTACAAAGGTTTCCTTGATCATTTTCTAAAGATTTTAATTTCTAAAACAGTTATTGACTATACCTTTATGTAAGGTATCAATGTGAGGTGCTATCCAAGTAAAGGGATGAGAGTCACAGTTGGTATTAAAACTCACAGTATATGTGTTGTCATATTTTACACGACAATTATAATAATGAAGTTGTAGTTATTTTCTGTACCATGTATTTGGCAACTCATAATGGGTTGGGTGGATTAGATCTATTTTGGGGGCGTCACAGAGCTTGATCGAATAAATTTAATCTGAAAGTTTTAGATTTTAGTATTGTTTTAGTTTTAATGTTGTTGTTTGACAAATTTGTCCTTTAATATATAATAAATGTGTAATTGGATATTAAAATATTCTATCTTTGTTACACCTCAGCTGAAGGATGGCCTACCCAGAAAGCCATAACATCAATTTTTGACGTGGTAGGTCTAATTGAATGGAAGTGAAAAAAATTAATAGTTTAAACATCTAATTGAGAAAATTGAAAGGTGGATCACCAAAGTAGAATATACCCTATAGTTTAGGGTAGTGAATCATATCTAACCTTTAAAATTTTGGTCAACTTTGTGTACATTTTAATTAAAAGGCATTGTAGTAATTTTCTGGACCGTCAGAAAGAATAAGTGTCGTTATTCCTAGCGATAGGTTAAAAAGTCTTATTAATCTCAACTCTTGATGAACAATATTAAATGTGGTTACTGGAATAGTACTTCAAACAATCGGTTGTTATAGATGAAGACCCTATATATATATTATTTGATGTTTATTTTTTTATATTCTTACTATCATAATTATCTATTTATCACAATCTCTTACTCTCTCATATATATATATATATATATATATATATATATATATATATATATATAGTCCGGATCAGGTCCGGACTTCCGAATTTTGTTAAAATCCGGATTTTTTTTTTTGAAACAACTAAATTTTTTTTTTATGGAATTGAAATTTTTATATTATACAGTGTTTTGGGTGTGATTTGGATGCCTATAACAAAACATGTCTGTACAGTCTGGGCAGACTGTACATACATTGGTTGGTGTAGGTATTAAAAACACACCCAAAACACTGTATTATTGAAAAATTTCAGTTCCATAATTTTATTTTATTTTTAGTTGTTCTACAAAAAAAAAAAAAAAATTATTGGGTCCGGATTTTCTCCCGTCCGGGAGGTCCGGACCTGATCTATTTTCTATATATATATATATATATATATATATATATGGCTATATGTATATACACAGTAGGGCTATGACGGCATATTTTTTGGACTATCGCGACAGTTCACCTGTCGCTATAGCCCAGAATAGCTATGACAACGGGTGAAACCGTCGCTATAGTCCAAAAAATCGTCGTCATAACCGACTGTGTAATACACGACTGCGTACATACATTTTCCCCATATATATATATATGGGTCTCCATCCACAGCAACCGGTTGTTGGGGAGCAACCCCTTTTTGGCCAGCCGGTACAGCTTGTACCGGCCTTAGAATTTTTTTTTTTTTTTTATAAGCCGTAACAGCTTGTACCGGCTGGCCAAAAAGGGGTTGCTCCCCAACAACCGGTTGCTGTGGATGGAGACCCTATATATATATATATACACACACACACACATATGGAAAAAGGGAGTATGTGTCTTACACACATACAAATTTATGTGTCCTATTATTTTAAGAGATTTTATTAATGATGTTTTTGATATTTTACTATTTTCATTAATGATTGTTTTGAAATTAATTTTATCAATTTGTTAGTCAAAATTACGTACATGACACACACACACACTTGTGTGTCTAAGATACATGCTCCATTTTTTCGATATATATTTCAATTTAATTAGTGTTATTTAAAATTCATATTCTTTGATAACAATAATATTTAATTACATAATAATTTCTTAAACTTATATAACTATTTGAGTTTTAATAAGATTTTATTATTACATAAATAGATTAATCAATGAATATATAAACGAATAAACTATTAATTTAAAGATGAATACTAACATTTATGTTATATATATATACTAGATGAACTATTATTGTAAATTTTAATAAAGTTTTTCCTCTTGAGCAAAGTTCTTTGTCGGCAACTATGGGAGAGAATTTCAATCTATTTCAATTTTTTTTATAAATAATTATTTATACATTATTAGTTAAATAAAATATTTTTTAAAAAATAATTCTTCTTATAAAAATACCGCAATTATCATTATAATTAATATATTAGTACAATTGAATAGTAAAAATATAAAAAATACAATATCTTTATAAAAAAGATTGGTATTTCACACGTATCATGAAGCTGTAATTGTGTACTTGTTACTCGTCATGAACCCTGATTCACACCAGACAACGCCTGGTCTGGACCAACCCAATATTTTATTCTTAAGCGCATTGTCACTCAACAAGAGTAGTCTAACATCAGTAAGTTTACTATTATATAAAACCGGTCACATATCGCTCATATATATATTTTGATGGTCCACATGTAGATTTAGTAAATCATGTGAATCATCAAAATATACATAACATAATAGTAGACTTATTTATCCGCAATATACTTGTCTACTTGCAAGTAGAAAATACATGTGTTATTGTGTATTTAAACGTAAAGTTGATATGATGAGTTTTAATTTTCGAAAACGGTTCTCTCTCATTTTCATAATATAAAAAAAGTTCAGTCAAAAACTATAATTAAACTCTAAAATTCAAAACTGGTTTTAATTTATTTGATTTGGATTAATGTCATAGTCAATATTGAAAACTAAACACCAATTATTATATATTTATAAGTACAAAAATGTCATTTTCAAAATTTAAATAAATTCTCATCAAAGTTTAAATTTTAAAATTTTGTAAATTAATTAGAATCAAATTCAAATAAAATTCTTTTTGTTCAACGGAGGGAGTATATAAATCTTGTGATCGATAGTATTTTATTTGATTGTTTATATTTTAATAACTGCTTTGTATTAAATTACATAAATTAATTGTTATGAACTTATCTTGTAGAAAATAATTTGTCAAGCCTAGTACTTGATACTATATTATTAAGACAATTATGCACTCCGTATGGTGCTTAGAGTTGATAGCACTTGTCTCTCAAGATACAATGACACCGTATACTTTAGCAGCACTACAAAAAGTATACTCTACGAACCAAAACATAAATGCACTAACTCTCTCTTTTAGAACTATGAAACTGATGAGAAAACAGAATACTAAATGACTAATAAATGCTTAGTTGCTTGTGAATGAGTGAGTATGAAGGCTGTCCCCTCCTATCTATTTATAGGAGGGGTTTGTGCTCCTTTGGATGGGCACTTAGCCATTGAAAATGCATGAGATGCCACTGAAAAGGTATTTTTTGTATTTTTTGGTCAAAACGACGTAGTTTTGACCATTTGCAGAATAAGCGCATCTATCCGGACCCTTAAAATGACGTAGTTTAAGCATTAGCAGAACCAAAACAATGTAGTTTTAGGCTTAGAAGAAAAAATGCGATAAAAACGACGTAGTTTTGGGCCGCCCGTTCAGACTTATACCGCTTCTCAAAATGACACAGTTTTGATAATATAATAAATACCACTTCTCAAAACGACACAGTTTTGATAATAGAATTAAATAAATAAAATTTAAATAAATTTTATCTAAAAAATTAGATAAAGGACCCAGACCCACGACTCCCGTACCCAAGCCCAAGCCAGGTCAGGCCGGCTGGTCGGCAGCGGCGCGCGTGTGTGGGTTCGAACCTAGCCCTCTCCCTTCCACAAAAGTAGGATGCCCTAGGGGCCCAAACCCAATAACACTTTCATTGTATATAAACATATTAAAAATTTAATTCCTAACCTATGTGGGACTTGGTTGATCCCACATGTATTTATTATATTTTATCATTTCAAAGTGTAATCGTCGGGAGTTAATATCTCATTCATTACTCCGTGGATTTGAGCTTCTAAATACTTAATTTAATATAATCATAGAGTAGAACACATTAATATATGAAATCATTAAAAATAATTAATAACACCCACATTAATTTAGGCTCAAATTCCAACAATCCCCCACATGAATGATATTGACTGGCACCCTTATGCAAATGTTATGCAGACTCTAAGACTGAGAGAGAAAGAGAGAGACAGACAGAATTAGAAATCATCTGTATCAAGAGAGGTATCTTTTGACTTTGAACCTTCCCTTGTAAAAAACTATCGAGTTTACTAGTTGTCCAGTGAACGTTGTGACGCCCCCAAAACAGGTATACACCACCCATCTTGGCTCGCCAGATACATGGTACATAAATTCAAATACAACTTAATTATACAACTGTCGGGTAAGATACATGGTACGTGATATTCGGGTGAATAGTAATTTGGGTGAATAGTAACCCGTGAATAGTAACTCGTGAATAGTACCCGTGAATAGTACCTTGGAATTTCTTGTTTGTTCCTTGTTGAGGCCCATTACCAGAGAACTTTCTCTTTTTAGACTTAAGACCTTGTTCCACCACATAAGCTTTATATTCCACAAAAATCCTTCCCGTTTTCTTCTCAGAGGCACAATTGTCCTCTTCTATCCTTAATCTTAATCTTTAAATTTCATCTCTTTACGTTTATGCTTGATATAATTTTTAAAATCTTTCCACATAGGTGGTAATTTTTTAATAATAGCATCAACTTGGAAAGATTCACTTAATGACATACATTCTACATGTATTTCATGCAGGATTACTTGTAATTCTTGGACTTGGTTGATGACTGCCTTGGAATCCACCATCTTGTAGTCCAAAAACCTGTCAACTACGAATTTCTTCGTGCCAGCATATTCTGTTTTATATTTTTTATCCAATGAATCCCATATTTCTCTTACTATTTTGAGAGAACTATACACATTGTATAATGTGTTGTCTAATCCATTAAGGATATAATTTTGACACAAAAAATCTACATGTTTCTATGCATCTATTGCTGCAACAACTTGCTTGTCTGTTTCATCTTCTTTGAGCACACGGGGATCGTCGTGAAGAAACCTCGCTAGGTTTAAAGTAGTAAGATAAAACATCTTTTGTTGCCATCTTTTAAATTCTGTTCCATTGAACTTTTTTAATTTTTCACCATGGTTCACAGGAACATTTGGTATAAAAGGTGTAGAAGAAGAACCAATTATAGTAACAGAATTGGTATCCATATTTCTTGCAAATATATATATATATATATATATATATATATATATAAAGATAATTGTCTTAAGATTGTTATGAACATTACACGAAATTATATATATATATATATATTTATATGAACTTATCTTGTAGAAAATAATTTGTCAAGGCTAGTACTTGATACTATGTCTTTAAGACAATTATGTCCTCCGTATGGTGCTTAGAGTTGATAGCACTTGTCTCCCAAGATACAATGATACCGTATACTTTAGCAACATTACAAAAAGTATACTCTATGAACCAAAAAATAAATGCTCTAACTCTCTCTTTTAGAACTATGAAACTGATGAGAAAACAAAATACTAAATGACTAATAAATGCTTAGTTGCTTGTGAATGAGTGAATATAAAGGTTGCACCCTCCTATCTATTTATAGGAGGGGTTGGTGCCCCTTCGGATGGTCACTTAGCCATTGAAAAGGCATGAAATGTTACTGAAAATGTATTATTTGTATCTTTTGGTCAAAACGACGTAGTTTTGACCATTTGCAGAATAGGCGCATCTGTTCGAACCCTTAAAACGACGTAGTTTAAGCATTAACAGAACCAAAACTACGTAGTTTTAGGCTTAGAAGAAAAGGTGAGACAAAAATGACGTAGTTTTGGGTCGCCTGTTCAGACTTATATCGCTTCTCAAAACGACACAATTTTGATAATAATTTTAATTAAAAATTTAAATAAATTATATACAGATCCATGTGCCCCGAGCCAGGCCGATCGACGATGGCGCATGTGTGGATTCTAATCTAGCCTTGGTTAGGTTCTGTCCATTCCACAAAAGTGGGGTTCCCCTTGAGGCCCAAACTCAAGAGCACTTTTCTTGTATATAAACATATTAAAATTTTAATTCTTAACATATGTGGGACTTGATTTTTTTCACATGTATTTATTATCTTTTATCATTTTCAAGTGTGATATTTGAAAACCTTAATAAAATATGAGTCGATCGCAATAATTTTTTTTAAATTAACCTTAAAAGGTTATAACTAATCCATTAATATATTTTGGTAAAAGGGCGTATATTAATTTCCTTGTGGTGCAGTGTGTGTTGAGGAATGTGGAGAGAATAAAAACCTTCTTCAGTTTTTGTTTTCTGACCACGTATCAACCAGTGTCCGAATGAGAGTGCACCCACCGGTTCAATATTATATGTCTCATTTGGTAGCTACGCTCATACTGAAACTCTTGACTCTTTAAAAAATATAGTATTTTTTTCAACTTAAATTTTTATAAAATTCAATAATTTAAATACCCTCTAGGATAATTGTTATAAATATTTGGCATTCCGTGAGAATCAAAGCAGTGATTTCGCGGTGGGTGTGATAATTATATTCATGTCAATAAACAAATTAAACTTGAGCATTACCCTTTTGGTTGGGTGAAGTGAAGATACTATACCTTCGTTCCTTAATATAAATTGTTTTAGAGTTGTGCACAAATATTAAGATAATGATTGCACAGTATTAATTATAATATTAATAGTCTATATTATCCTTGTATTGAAAGAAGAGATTGTTATTTATTGGACAGAAAATAGTGAGAGAACCAAAGTTATATTTAAAATTTGGAGTAATATTGAAAATTAAACAATTAATATTTATTTAAAATTCTCAAACGACTTATATTAAAGAACAAAAATATTTCTCTAAAACGAGGGAGTAATAATTTAAGCAAAAGGCAAGAGGAATGTAACTAGCGAAGAGTAGACCAACAAGCTATGTAATAGTATACTCCGTCAAAGGACTAAACGGTCAAAAGGAGTGGAACTTCGGTTATAATTCTAGAAGTTTCGATTGGTTTATTTTGTTAAAACATATATTTTATTTTTAATTTTATTTCACAAACTATAGGTCAAACAAAGCGTATTGGGCGGGCTGTTTCACACACTACTATTTGTCCAACCGTGGGAAGCCGCATAAATGGAATCTAGAAGACATACCCGCCCAGTTGCGCCATCTAGTATGTGTTATAGAGAGATGAACCATCTAGTATGTGTTATAGAGAGATGAAGAGTATAAAATAGAGAAGGGAAATAAAGGCATAATTTTCCTCTTGGTTCTTCATTAATTATTATTTATAATTAACAAATGAGTTTAAAAACAATTCAAGTACACTAACTTCTTAAACTAACTCCTACAAATAATGAAACTGAAAATATAAAATTCAAACTTTAAATACCAAGTCAAACAGAACCTAATTAATAACAGAAAGATAAAGACTTAACAACGTGCTCTATTATGCCCCCTCAAGATGGAGCTCGAGTAGAGATTCCAATCTTGGCCTTAAGAGAGAGAAATTGCGTGCGTAATAGGGGCTTTGTGAGTGCATCCGCAAGTTGATCTTTACATGAAATATGAGCAACACGCAAACATCCTGATTGGACTTGTTCACGTATAAAATGAAAATCAATGGCCACGTGTTTCATTCTAGAATGAAAAACTGGATTTGAACAAAGATTTGTGGCCCCAACATTATCACAATAAATAATAGGAGAATGAGGGAGACACACGCCAAGTTTAGTCAAGAGAGAACAAATCCAGTTTAGTTCTGCAGCAGTGTTAGCTACAGACCTGTACTCGGCCTCAGTGGAGGATCGTGCAACAGATCGTTGTTGGTGGTGAGTTTTAGAGGAGCTTGGGCAGAGATGTTAATGGTGATGAGCTGAGCTTCATTGGTACTGAGAGTTGTTGAATTGATTGGAGTTGTCATATTTGATGACTAGTAGTAAAAATAGTTGGTGGCCTAGTTAAACAGGCTGGATCGAAGAGAGCCTTTGGACATTATGCTCTGATACCATGTTATATAGAGATGAAGAGTATAAAATAGAGAAGGGAAATAAAGGCATAATTTTCCTCTTGGTTCTTCATTAATCATTATTTATAATTAACAAATGAGTTTAAAAACAATTCAAGTACACTAGCTTCCTAAACTAACTCCTACAAATAATGAAACTGAAAATACAAAATTCAAACTTTAAATACCAAGTCAAACAGAACCTAATTAATAACAGAAAGATAAAGACTTAACAGCTTGCTCTATTAGTATGTTCCGAAGAGAAGACTAGGTAATATGGATAAAACTAAAAGTAAATCATTCAAATAAAATTAAGATATGTAAAATGGCAAAAGGAATGCAAAAAAAAGGATGTAAATAATTATTGGATATTTCAATCAATTTACTTTGCTTTCAAAATTTAATTGGTTGGTGTAGAGTAGTATTTTTTTGCACATGACTTTACTTCTCGAAATGCAAATTTTAATAATTCAAACAAAACACGGGGTACGTTAGAAACAACATATCAAGTAAATTTTAAATTTAACATTTTTGAACGATATTTTAATTGGTTTCGAATCGATTCAGTAGTCCAAATTTGTCTAATTTTTATTTTTTTCTAATCTTTGTTCAAAATAAATATGTACTAAATATTTGTAAAAAACTTAATTTTTAAGTTGGTGAGTTGATTTTTGGAAAAACTAAAATTTATGACCAAAATAACATGAAAATAAAAATAAAATTGAATTATCAAATTTAAACTACTGCGTTGACTCAAAATTAACAAAAATAAATCAATATTAACCTTGTTATAGATGTATAGAAGAAAAACAGAATCTCCAAGATAAACTGATAAATGGTATGTTGTGGTAAATTGATTGAAATTTATTATGTGAACAAGATACCGTTATGTCATTTACAATACGAACTCGGAACATTCTAGATCCTCAAAATTAAACAATGAGGAATCTTTTTAATGAGTAACAGTAGGTATCTCAAATTTTGTTGTCTCAACTCTTAAATATGATTATAATCGTGTGGTATTGAATATAATTATGACATCATCATTTGAGACAAATTTAATACCCCCAACAATTAATCTTTTGTTATTATATTTTGTTTAGAAATATTTGACTATTAATTAACTCTTTTAAAATATATTTTAAATTTAATTAATAACCAATTGAAGAGAATTAGAGAAAGATAATCATTTGAGAATAATATTACACATAAATTTATAAATATTAACTTATTTACTTGCTTAAATAAATAAATCATTAAGTATCGAGACAGTTGATTCAACTATTTTTTTATCTAATTTTATCAATAGTATTTTAATGGAAAATAAAAACTTCATTAGTAATATAATAACATAAGCAGAAATACCCAAACTATGAAATTTAAAAAAAAAATTAATTCTATCTAAAAAAATGTTTTAACACTTCAACATGAACATGAAAAGGAAAAGGAAAAGGAAAAGGAAAAGGAAAAGGAAAAGAAGTAAAATTAAGAAGCAAAAAAAGAAAAGGAAAAAGGTTTTCTTTCCGAACAAGAAATGGAACCAGTTCTATATATAACCCGGCCCCAAGTATTCAGATCTGTCCTATCAAAAGTTCAAAACACTAAATTTCTCTCTTCAAGAATTTCTTAATTTCTTCTTCTATTCGATTACAGCAAAGATGAGTAACCAACCTGAATCATCTGACCCGTAAGTCATCTATCTCCAGATCCTATCCTCGTATTTGTGTTCAATTCAATTTCATTGT
The DNA here is from genome assembly GCA_020205505.1 of Panax japonicus. NCBI lineage: Eukaryota > Viridiplantae > Streptophyta > Magnoliopsida > Apiales > Araliaceae > Panax > Panax japonicus. The sequence continues at coordinate 12,239,878 of CM035093.1, read as the reverse complement.
GATTTTGTTTTGATTGATTTGAATTATGTTTGATGATAATTTATGCAGTAAGGGAACGAAGAGGGACTTCAGTACTGCGATTCTGGAACGGAAGAAGGCGGCGAATAGGCTAGTCGTTGATGAGGCAATCAACGATGACAATTCAGTCGTTGCTCTTCACCCTGATACTATGGAGAAACTTCAGCTTTTTCGCGGGGACACGATCCTTATCAAGGTTCCAAATTTTGTTTTTGTCCCTGTCTAAATTGTATTGTTAGTTTTTAATTATGGTTAAAATTTTGACTTTGATTTATTGGGATTATGTTAGGGTTTGTAAAGTTTAGGGTTTTGGTTAGAGGGTTAATGTATGATTTTGAGCTGCGGTATTTTGCTGGGTTTCTAATGGGGGTTTTCAATTTGTTTGGGTTGTTACCAAGTTTAGCATGGGATTGGTTAAGGCTTTATATACCGAGTTATTGGTAAATCTGAAATCAATATATGCTATTAAGAAGGTTGGTACTTTTAAAAGTACATTGATGTTGGGTTCTGTGTTATGAAGATTATAAGTTCTAAATGCACTTTACATGTGCAGTAAGTGAGCTTTTATGATGTTTACACACCAGTCATAAGGACAAATTGTTGATGGTTAGGTTTCATTGTACTACTTTTGAGGGCTCCAAAATTGATTAGATTATATATTTTTTTGGTACTGTTGTGTAATAATTTACTACTATTTACCAGTGATCCTTACGGTCTTTAGAAATTACATGGGATGACCATTAACTTAACTCAAAACAACAAAACAAAGCCTTTTGAGCTACTTGAACTAGACCTCAGTATGCTAACTCATGTATTTGTGACCTCAACCAGTTAGGCATAAAAGACATTTAGTTGAGTTATGATTTTTAATTCATTTAGTTTTTCTATGGATTGTGCATATACGAAGCAATTTATAGATGAAAGCCATTTTTGTAATTGGAGTTAGACTTGGATTTTCATTTGGATCATTACTTGTGCTTTTACATTATGCTTGTGAGTATTAATATGGATAAAAGAAATGAACGGACGTGCAAGTTTTTTTGTCCATTTTCTCTTGAAATAATGCTAGGGGTCTCAAAATATTGTTTTTGCCTCAAATAGTGTCTCAAATATTGTGGCATCCTTACATTGATCGAGATGGTTCTTCATGGGATAGAAAAGAAAAGGACCAAATACCTTATGTCTTATGTACAAAATAGTCAATCTCACATGTTTCAACGTGGGATTGGGGTATCACAATCTTTTTGAATCCTTGATGTCCTTTTTAAGGTTAATCAAATTACAATTAGCAATCACAATCTGTCAAACCACAGCCAATAGAATCACAATCCCAGGGGATGTATGGGATTTAAAGCCTAAAACCCAGCACACCACGAGGGGCCACTGCATTGATACCATATGTAACGGCCTGATCCAAATCGAGTCTCAAGTTTACTGGTCCAAGAGTACTATTGGGTCAAGATGCTTTTCTTGTTTCTTCACTTTTTTGTTCAGAAATGGAGAAATTAGGATGGAAAAGCTCATGACTTGAGTGAGTCTGTGGTATATTATGAATTAGTATAAACGACATCAATAGCTTTATTTATTTTTAATTATGTCTACCATTTTGGTTTTCAGGGTAAGAAAAGAAAAGACACGATCTGCATTGCCCTAGCTGACGACACTTGTGACGAGCCAAAGATTAGGATGAATAAGGTTGTAAGATCAAACCTGAGGGTTAGGCTGGGAGATGTGGTTTCTGTGCATCAATGTGCTGATGTGAAGTATGGGAAGCGAGTTCACATTCTTCCCGTGGATGATACTATTGAGGGGGTTACTGGAAATCTTTTTGATGCTTATCTGAAACGTAACTCCTATTCTTTCTTTTTTATTTTTGGTTTAATTTAGCTGGAAGATTTGAGTTAAGAGTAAATAATTTTTTTTCTCTTCTATGAATATCTATTTGTCAGTTTGTGCTTTTGGTGTGTTACCGCACGCGTTTACTTTACCTATATTATTTTATTTTGTTGTGCATTAGTACTGAACCTTTATTTGTATTATTGCAGCATATTTCCTGGAAGCTTATCGCCCTGTTAGGAAGGGTGATCTCTTTCTTGTAAGGGGAGGTATGAGAAGTGTGGAATTCAAGGTCATTGAGACCGACCCTGCTGAATACTGTGTGGTTGCCCCGGACACTGAAATCTTTTGTGAGGGAGAGCCTGTGAGAAGGGAGGATGAGGATAGGTTGGATGAGGTTGGCTATGACGATGTTGGTGGTGTCCGTAAACAGATGGCACAGATAAGGGAGTTGGTAGAGCTGCCGTTACGACATCCACAGCTCTTTAAGTCTATTGGAGTAAAGCCTCCAAAAGGAATTTTGCTCTATGGACCTCCTGGATCTGGGAAAACTTTAATAGCCCGAGCTGTTGCTAATGAAACTGGTGCTTTCTTTTTCTGTATTAATGGACCAGAAATTATGTCTAAGTTGGCCGGCGAGAGTGAAAGCAATCTCAGGAAAGCATTTGAGGAAGCAGAGAAGAATGCGCCATCCATTATTTTTATTGATGAGATTGATTCAATTGCTCCCAAGCGAGAGAAGACCCATGGAGAAGTTGAGAGGAGGATTGTTTCCCAGCTGTTGACACTTATGGATGGACTTAAATCCCGTGCCCATGTCATTGTTATGGGTGCTACAAACCGTCCCAATAGCATTGACCCTGCTCTGAGGAGGTTCGGGAGATTTGATAGAGAAATAGATATTGGTGTTCCTGATGAAGTTGGGCGGCTTGAGGTTCTCCGAATTCATACAAAGAATATGAAGCTTGCTGAAGATGTAAAGCTCAGGCCAACTTTTATTTATTTATTTATTTATTTTTCTTTAAGGTATATATCATATTATTGAGGAGAGTTTGTAAAATCAAAATTGCTATTGGTTGTGCAGGTTGATTTGGAAAGAATTTCCAAGGACACTCATGGTTACGTGGGTGCAGATTTAGCAGCTCTGTGTACAGAGGCCGCACTTCAATGCATTAGGGAGAAGATGGATGTGATTGACTTGGAAGATGAATCCATAGATGTAGAGATACTCAATTCAATGGCTGTTACAAATGAACATTTCCATACTGCTCTCGGAACTAGCAATCCATCTGCTCTGCGTGAAACTGTAAGTAGTGATGTCATACTGGCTTTGTTTTCAGATCCTTTTTATTTTGTTGAGATAATCTTTTGATCATGAGTTTTCTGTTGGGCCAGGTTATTGAAGTGCCCAATGTTAGTTGGGAAGATATTGGAGGCCTAGAGAATGTTAAGAGAGAACTTCAAGAGGTATTTTGCTTTCAAAATCATGCTGCCATATATATATATATATATACACACACACAAACACATGTATATGTATAGTTCTGTCTGTTGTATTATTCTGTTTTCCTGTTGTGAGTTAAGTTCTTTACCTATAATTTTTTTCGTGCAGACTGTCCAGTATCCTGTGGAACATCCTGAGAAGTTTGAGAAGTTTGGTATGTCACCCTCTAAGGGAGTTCTTTTCTACGGACCACCTGGATGTGGGAAAACTTTGTTGGCCAAGGCTATTGCCAGTGAATGTCAAGCAAATTTTATTAGTATCAAGGGACCTGAATTGCTTACCATGTGGTTTGGAGAGAGTGAGGCTAACGTACGGGAAATATTTGACAAGGCTCGTGGATCTGCGCCCTGCGTCCTATTCTTTGATGAACTGGACTCAATTGCTACTCAGGTTTGTTTAATTGCTTTCAATTGCAACTTGTAGTTGCCTGCATTATGTATTTTGGTGGTTTCAATTTACACAAGTTATATTTTATGCAGAGGGGAAGCAGTGTTGGTGATGCTGGTGGTGCTGCTGATAGGGTTTTGAATCAGCTCCTTACTGAAATGGATGGTATGTCGGCCAAGAAGACTGTTTTCATTATTGGAGCTACCAACAGGCCCGATATAATTGATCCTGCACTTTTGCGACCCGGCCGTCTTGATCAGTTGATCTATATTCCTTTGCCTGATGAGGAGTCTCGCCACTCAATTTTCAAGTCATGCCTCAGGAAATCTCCAGTTTCTAAAGATGTTGATTTGAGCGCTCTTGCAAAGTACACTCAAGGCTTCAGTGGTGCTGATATTACAGAAATATGCCAACGTGCATGCAAATATGCCATCAGGGAGAACATTGAGAAAGTAAGTTTTTTTGATGCATTTCTGTTCTACTTGAGATTTTTCTCTTATTGTTTATTATAGCTCAATCTTGGTGAAAATGGTTTGATGACTGACCTAATTCCTTTCCTCCGCCTAACGGATAGAGTGGTTACTATGGTACTGGACCAATACCCACAAAACCAATGTATATGTGGAATTCAGTTGCTTGTGTGGCTAATTGTGAGCAGTTTAAGTTCTGTAAACGCTAAACTAAGCTTTTGTTTTTTTAATGTTTGCAGGATATTGAGAAGGAGAAGAGGAGAAGTGAGAATCCCGAGGCTATGGAGGAGGATGTTGAAGATGAGGTGGCAGAGATCAAGGCTGCTCACTTTGAAGAGTCAATGAAGTATGCACGCCGGAGTGTGAGTGATGCTGACATTCGCAAGTATCAGGCATTTGCCCAAACATTGCAGCAATCTAGAGGGTTTGGTTCTGAATTTCGATTTTCAGAGACTAGTGGCGCTGCGGCTACTGGGTCTGATCCTTTTGCTGCTTCTGCTGGCGGGGCTGATGAAGATGACCTGTATAGTTAGGTTATTCTTTTATCTGTTTTGTTACTACTCTTCCTTACATTGGTTTTGTACACTCTTATTTAAATTTCTATAGTGTATGTAACTACTGCTTCCCTGTAAGAAGGGATTAAAAGCTTACCTGGATAATTTATTTAGCAGCCCAAACTTTTTGGGGTTTGGCCAGTGGCACCTTGAAAGAATTTGGTTTACTACGTATTCATATGAATTGATTGATATTTTGGCTAATAGATATTGAAATTCAGAAGATGATGATGATGCTTTTACATGGTATTCTATTTTGGACACTGACACGTACCCTATTGGCCATGTATATTCTTCGATGGTGAATGAGAGAGATCACATTGATAAGTTTCATAGACAACATCTTTAGCTATCAAATTAATTCTGAGGAGATATCATACAGTACCAGTACAGTAGCCGCTAAATAGGAGTAATAGTTGAGTAATTGCTGTTATTTTATTGTACCAATATTTTTTGGGGTACCATATTTAGAAATTCGCCATAGAGGATGATAACTATGCAGTAACCTTTCACACAGATGGACCGTGTAATTTCGCTGTATAGTTAACACGGGCGGGCGAATGGAGACAACAAATAGCTCCAGCAGCAATTTTAGACTCTGACGTTCCGGCACCTAACTTAGAGCAGAGCAGAGCCATGGTTGGTGGCATTGTGTGAATTTGTTAGCTTTATTTTATTTTATTCAGCCATCGTATTTGACTAACTTTTTCCTAATGTTAATATCAATATTAATGGATGAGTTCGGTAAAAAAAACATTAAATTATGGAAGGATAAAATAGAAACATAATAAAATTTATAAGGGTAAAAGAGGAAAATAATTTGTGACATAAAAGAGGGAAGATGGTAATCACAAATAATTATGTATTTAATATACTTTGAAATTAAGGTAATGTACAAAATTATAGACATTTTAGAAGTGTATTTGTCAAGTTTTATGAAAATTTAATAGTAATATATAATCACTGATGAGGAGACGTGACAAATTGATGAAGCCAAGAAGTTATGGTTATTTGGAATCTAGTTATGATATAATATTTTCAATCAAAAAACTATATAAATTTACTATGATTGATGAAGTTGATTTCAACTAAACCTTGGCGGATTTCGTTTAGTTGGTTACCATACCATATTGCAATTTGAAAGATACCCCCACCGTCTCATGACTCATCTATAATTGTAAGTAAAAGGGAAAGCCTTCACATCAACTCAAATCAAATCAAATCAAATCAAGCCAAGCCATATTTTTCTAGCAAGTGGTAAGCAAAGCTCCACGCGAAAATCATATCGTCCATACATATAAATTATGAATGGGTCCATTCCATTCCTTTTGACCATCCAAAAATGTATATAATCATTTTTCACAAATAATAAGCATAATAATAAGCATTCAGCATAATAAGTGAATATATGCACTTTGGGAAACAGGGGTTGTGCATTATATATTAAAAGTTGCGCATTGCACTTGTAATATCACTTATTACTTGATAATAATTTAAAAAAAAACAAATTATTTAAAGATTACTTTGTTCTTTTTATCACAACCTTGAAATTTAGACCTTGGTGTTAAATACTTCATTCAAGAATGATTTTTGATCCAATTAGTAAGAATCAATAGAAAAAACAAAAGCTTTAATTATACACTATATCTGTCTTAATTATTAATAACGTGAATAAATATGTCATGTCTTGATTGGTCCTGACTATAAATCATTAATCCTTCTCGAATTAAACTAGGTTAGGAATAACTAATATTTAATTACATGTTAGATTGCTTAGGTCAAATTTCTATACGTTCTATGAGGGTTTTATTTACATGATTTTTGTTACGAAAATTCTCTTATATGCGACATATAATTGCACCAAGGAAAGGCTTCTAAAAAATAATAGCTTATGTTTTGGCATAGTAGGTTACCTACCTCGCAAAAAAATAATTTATATCAATGTGTTTATGGTCGCATAGCTCATTTCTTTACCTGTGGGTTCCTGTTCGTTCAGACATGCACAAACGTTCTCATGTTATGAGACGGTTCGGACCATTGTGGAGCGCTTCGAATGCAAAAATTAATGAATATATCAGACAAATAAGTAATTAATTTGAGTTTAGCTTTCAAGTGTAAAAAATGTATAATCTTTGTTTATACCAATTTTGATCACTATTTATAGTATCACATATTTTGTCTTACTTGAAATATGAAGTACCAATAGGTATATCGGTATGGCAGACACAACAAATGGTGTCCCATCACCTGACTTTTACACCGCTCGAGATTCGACTACGTAGGACCCTCGGGATTGGACATACTCTCCAAGTTATTTTGTTAAGAAAATAATGAATGGACACTATATATATAAACTTATCTCAAAACTGCATAAATAAATTTGTATAGACTAGTATTTGATAATGTTTTTAAGTCAATTATGCCCTTCTTATGGTGCTCAGAGTTAATAGCACTTGTCTCCTAGGATACAATGATAACGTATACATAGTAGCACTCCATATTACCAAATATAATGCTCAGAACTCTCTCTCTCTAAATGAACTATGCAATGAATACCAGAAAACTAGAAATGAACTATGAAATGCTTGAATTTGAATGATCGAAATGGTTGCCCTTCTAGTCTATTTATAGGATGGATTAGTGACTCTTCTAATGGGACACAACCCATTGAAAAGACACTATTTAGCTAAAAACGACGTAATTTTTGATTTTACTAGAAAGGGCGCGTCCGTTCGGGCCAAATACGACCACTACAACAAACGACGTAATTTTTGGTTTTACCCAAAGCCTTTTTATTGTATTCGACATAGTTTTAGGCTTAGCAAAACAAAAATGACGTAGTTTTAAGCTTAATAGAAAAAACGCGTTTGTTCAGGCAAAAACGATACAGTTTTGATAATAAATAACATTTATCAAAACGACGCGATTTTGATTATAAAACTAAAATAAATGACATAGTTTTGTCCAAAAAATTATATACAAGGACCCATAACCAGGCCGATCGGCAGTAGCAATGCGCGTGTGGGTTCAAACCTAACCTTGGCTAGGTCCTCTCACTTCTACAAAAGTGGGGTGCCCCTTGAGGCCCAAACCCAAGAACAACTTTATTGTATATAAACCCATTTAATATTTAGTTCTTAATTGATGTGGGACTTAGCTTCCCATAAATATTTATTATCATTTACAAGGGTAATATTTGAGAGTTAATTTCTCATTCATTACTCCATTGATTTTAGCTTCCAAATACTTCATTTAATCTTGTCACGAAGTAGAAAACATTAATACGTGGAATCATTTCAAATAATTAATGACACCCACTTCAACTTGATATACTCAAATTCTAACATCTTTGTCACGCTTCTCCCGAGCCGTTTGAACACACCAAGTTTATTATTTCTTGGGTCTGGGCCAACATAAAATGGGATGGGCTTTTTGGGCTATGTGAGACCCCAGATTTTATGAATAAATATTTAAATTTTTTGAAATATTTTTTTTAATATTATGGTGTGGATTTGATATAATGTTATAGTTGTGGGTAGTATTTATAAATTTTGCAAAGTATGCAAGTTGTTATATTATATTCATTAGTCGGGAAATATTCGTTTTAACAGGGAACGTACGACGACACAATCATTGGTGGACCCCACAATGGAATTATTGTCGGATTGAGAAAACGATAAAAATATCTTTTTATGAAAATAACGGCGGAAGTTTTACCGTTAGAAATTGATTTTTGAAAAATAGTAAATGAATTTTAAAAATTCCGAGAAAAATATATGTTCAATATGGAACTATATTCTGCTAAATCCCATAAACGAAATATTTTTGGGACTGATTTGGTATTTTTCATGAAAATAATCTAGTTATGAATAAATGAGTTAAATATGTTATGTGAAGTTACAAAATTAAAAAAATAGGATTTTATGGCTTGGGAATCCTATATAGGGTATATGCAGATTTTTGATAAGGGATTTGATCATTGGTGATGAAATCTTATGAGTATGGTATTTTTGAATGATTAAATGCACTATTTGGTAAAGTATAAACAATTGAAATAAATTGTTTATAAGTTTAAGAAGTGATTAAAATATTGTTATAATATTAATAATATTAGATTGTGAGTTTATTAAGTGATTGATAATATTTGGATAAATTTAAAGTCTTTAATATGTATCCTTGTTTTAGTTTGATTAATGCTGATATCATTGTTATCATCCTCATGCTTATATGGTGATGAAAGTTATCTCTGGCTTTTGTATGAAGATAGATTGTTGTTTACTAAATTATATATCTTTGGCTTACGTGCAAAAATGGATTGTTGATTATTGGTTTATTTGTTGTATATCTTTGACTTACGTGCAGATATGGACTTGGTATGATTATGACCAGGGATCATTCGGTATAATCATGACCTGTAATGTGATAAATGATGTGGTAAAAGTCCTCAGTGGCCTGTAGTGCATTGATGGATAATTTTTGGTATGATTATGACCAGAGATTATTCGGTATAGTCATGACCATTGATGATTTAATGAATATCATTGGCTCGTAGTACAGGGATGATTAGATGATGTGTTTTATTTATCAAGTTGAGTCTCAGCGATAAAAATTAATGAAAACATTTTATACTATAGAAGATAGTAGATTTTATTCTCTACTTGACTCTTCTAATGGATTGCTTATTCCGCTGCAGTTAAACTTGATGTCTATTGTATTTTATTAGTTTAACATTGTTGAAGACTAATGATAATTTATTTTGCATTATCTAAATCTTAATATTTCTTACTAGGCTAGTTGAGCTCACCCTTTCTTTTTCACTGTTCTCTTTAGGGAATGAGAACGTAGCCGGGACTAGTTGGGGAACGGGAGTGACGGTCCAGATGATAGCATTAGTAGTCCTTACTATTCTGTTAAATAGTGTGACAATAAATGTAATGAGTACTCCATTGAGTGAGGATATTGTCTAGATGACAATATTCTTATTAAAACTCTCAGTTTATATTTTATCGTATTTTACAAGACAGTTGTATTTATATTTTTGTACCATGTATTTGGCAACTCAAAATGGGTGATGTATACCTATTTTGGGGGCGTCACATAAGTTGTAATAACTTTAGGAAACAAAATTAAGAAACTGAATGTTGTAATATTCTTATATCAATGATATATATTGAATGATTTTTTTATAGAAGTGTATTGTGTACTTTACATTTAAATTAGTAGATGTTGAAATCATTTAATTATGTTAAATTTGCATTATTGGCAATGTCTAAAAAATTCTGTCGATAGAAGGGGTTGTCTAATTGAGAGTCGTTTTAATGGAAAGCCCCCCTTTCTTGGGAACTGACTGATTGATAATACCACAAGTCTCAGATAGATAAATAAAGAAGAAGTTCAGATCAAGGATGATAAAGTTATATAAATATCTATACTCCAAAAGATTTCCTGTTGGATGAGGTGGATCGTGAGCGCCAAATTTGTTGTAGCAAGTACACGAATTTGGGGGCGTTACAAGATTAGAAATTAAAAATCGACGTTCCCTAGTAGCTGACGGGGAAAAAACAAATCGTCTGTTACTAATAGTAGCAGACACTAATCAAAATAAGAGTTTTACTTTATTAACTATTGTTTAGGGTTTATTAACTGGTGTTTAAAATTTAAAAGCTCTATTTTTAACTGGGTTTAGGGTTTATTAACTTTTGGATAATAAACCCTCAACCATGGTTAATATATAAACCCTCAACCCTTGTTAATAAGCCCTAAATCTTGATTAACAAATCTTAAATCTTGATTAATAAACCCTAAATACTAGTTAATAAATTCTAAACTCTAGTTAATAAATTCAAACTCTTATTTTGATTAGCGGTCGCTATTAATAGCGGACGTCGATTTTTAATTTTTAATTATAATCGTTCCTTCTTATTTTTAAATAGTATAAATGATACATTTCTTATAAAATTCCATACTTATTACATATTTATGAATCATTCCCATTTATATATATATATATATATATATATATATATATATGGGAACCCTTCCATAGCAGCTGGTTGCCATAAAAACTGTGCAACAACCCCTTTTTGGACCGTTGATAAACTTATTGGAAGGCTGAGATTGAAACATAAGTATACCAAGCTGGCACAACTTGTACCGGCTTTTATTTTAATATGAGGACCCCACATAGTCAACATGTTGTCAGTTTGTTGAAATAAAATGAATTTTTAATATTAAATAATGCCCGACCGGCACAGCTTGTACTGACTGTGCCATTTTTATTTTTATTTTTAAGAATTTCTCCATTAATAATCATGACTCAGCACATTGCGTAAACTTAAAAAAAATATAAAATAATCTCGGCCGCTACAAGCTCTTACTACTGTTAATAAAAAAAAATCCAAACCGGCACAACCTCTTCCGGCTTGGAATAAAAAGCTTATATCCTATTTGTGGCACAAGTTCTTTATTTGCTATTTTTTATAAAATATTTGTTATTTTTTATAACTCTTTCATTTAATAACAAATAAAGAATTATAATTCAAATAAAAAATAATATCCTATTTTATAAAAAATAGCAAATAAAGAATTATAAAATAAAAAATATCCTATTATAAAATAACAAATATTTGCTATTTTTATATAAAGAATTATAAAAATATTTTTATATCTTATTATAAAATAAAAAATAAAAAATATTATATATTTTAATAACTCTTTCATTTAATACAAATAAAAAATATTATATATTTTAATAACTCTTACTGCTGTTAATAATTTAAGACAACATAATTTCATTTTTATTATAAGTTTCATTGTATTAAATATTAAATATTATATATTTTAATAACTCTTACTGCTGTTAATAATTTAAGACAACATAATCTTTATTTGTATTAAATGAAAGAGTTATTAAAAAAAATTGTCTAAGGCCGGTACAGGTTGTAGCGGTTGGGCCAAAAGAGGTTGCTCTCCAACAACCGATTGCTGTGAATGGAATCCCTATATATATATGCTAGTTGGGTCCCATGCCTCCGGCACTGTATAGACAGTGAAATTTATCTTAAATTTTAAACGGCCCAGATAATTTATTGAGTGAGTGATAAATTCAAAATCATTTGTATTTTATTAGATAAATAGAGAGATGTATTTTATTAGATAGATGTATGGACGGTGAAATTTATCTCAAACTTTGGACGACCAAGATGATTTATTAAGTGAGCGAAAAATTCAAAATTATTTATATTTTATTAGATAGATTTATTAGATATATGTATGGATGGTGGGATTTATCCTAAACTTTGGACGGCCAAGATGATTTATTGAGTGAGCGGGAAATTCAAAATTATTTGTATTTTATTAGATATATATATATATATATATATATATATATATATATATATATATATATAGTCCGGATCAGGTCCGGACTCCCGAATTTTGTTAAAATTCGGACTTTATTTTTGTTTTTTTAAAACAACTAAAAAAAAATTATGGAACTTGAATTTTTACATAATACAGTGTTTTGGGTGTGATTTGGATACGTATAACAAAATATATCTGTACAGTCTTGGCAGACTGTACTTACATTGGTTGGTGTAGGTATTAAAAACACACCCAAAATACTGTATTATGAAAAAAAATTAGTTCCATAATTTTTTATTTTTTTTAGTTGTTCTACCAAAAAAAAACAGGGTCCGGATTTTGGATCAGGTCCGGACTCCCGGACCTGATCCGTGTTCTATATATATATATATATATAGTCCGGATCAGGTCCGGACTCCCGGATTTTAACAAAATCCGGACCTTTTTTTTTTACTTTTTTTTAAAGCAACTAAAAAAATTATGGAACTTGAATTTTTACATAATACAGTGTTTTGGGAGTGATTTGGATACGTATAACAAAATATATCTGTACAGTCTGGGCAGACTGTACATACATTGGTTGGTGTAGGTATTAAAAATACACCCAAAACACTGTATTATGGAAAAATTTTAGTTCCATAATTTTTTTTTTTAGTTGTTCTACCAAAAAAAAAAAAATAGGGTCCGGATTTTGGATCAGGTCCGAACTCCCGAACCTGATCCGTTGTGTATATATCTATCTAATAAAATACAAATAATTTTGAATTTTCCGCTCATTCAATAAATCATCTGGACCGTCCAAAGTTTGAGATAAATCCCACAGTTCATACATCTATCTAATAAAATACATCTATCTATCTAATAATCTAATAATCTATCTAATAAAATACAAATAATTTTGAATTTCCCGTTCACTTAATAAATCATCTGGGCCGTCCAAAGTTTGGGATAAATTCCACCGTTCATACATCTATCTAATAAAAGACATCTAATAATCTAATAATCTAATAATCTATCTAATAAAATACAAATGATTTTGAATTTCTCGCTCACTTAATAAATCATCTGGGCCGTCCAAAGTTTGAGATAAATCCCACCGTTCATACATCTATCTAATAAAATACATCTATCTATCTAATAATCTAATAATCTATCTAATAAAATACAAATGATTTTGAATTTCCCGCTCACTTAATAAATCATCTGGGCCGTTCAAAGTTTCGGATAAATCCCACCGTTCATACATCTATCTAATAAAATACATCTATCTATCTAATAATCTAATAATAATTTAATAAAATACAAATGACTTTAAATTCTCCGCTCACTCAGTAAATTATTTTGGTCGTTCAAAGTTTGAGATAAATCATATTGTTCATATAGTGTCGAAGGCACGGGACCCAGCTAGTATATATATATAAAAGAAAGATATGCTACCTAAGCCTACATTAAAATATATTCTATAGATTTCTGAAAATAGGAGTATCATGTTGAGGAGGGGGAACCTTAAAGTAGAGACCAAGTTGGCTTGTGTTTTGCTCTTTACACGTCCTCAGACTTTGGGGGACAGAGAGAGAATACAACTTTCCTTTTGGCGTCCCCACACGTGTGCTTTCACGTGGGAGACGTCTGACCCTCCCATAGATTATGTTCGTCTCAGATACTAACTAACGTGTAACCATTTTATCTGGGTCCCAAGTCTAACAAAAAAAAGAATTCATCTCGTTTACAAAATTCTAGTCAATATCTTGTTTTGTTTTGGGTCTTGAGATAATTCATCTCAAAAATAAAATATTGTTAATGCCCCCCGCCCATCCCATATATCAATATGTTGTTAATAAACGTGATTACATTAACTTTGTAAAATTAAATTGTGGTGCACATATATATATATATATATATATACACACACACACATATTATCATTTTTAAAATATGAAATTAATATTAACCTTTTAAAATTTAACATAAAATAGGTTAAATTGAAAATTGATGTGAATGATACAATATTATTTTTTTGAAACAATGATACAATATTTAGAAGTATTAAAAAATATCAAATTTTATTTTATTAATTAATAATAAGTTTTACTATTTTTTAAACATTGGGTTGGGTCATGTCAATTTAAATTTAAAAACGATTCAAGTTAACTTTACAAAAGTCACTATTATTCTTATATTTGAATATTAACGAATGGAATATGTTGTTAAACTTTAAATCTTACTCACGCCAATACAATGATAAACAAATTAAAGTATATGCACAATCAAATTAAAAACAATATAAGGGAGGGGAAGGGGATGTTAACGGTTTTAATTAACGCTCATAACTTGATATATTTAAACACAATCTTAAAATCTATATATACCATGTCAAAAAGACTTAGATGGACTGAGAAAATATTTCAAAAATCAATTAATAATTATATATGTACTCTATTGACTCTCAATTCAACAAAAGAGCTCCAATTGATGAACCCTTTTTTTTTCTTGCAGGGAAAACAGTCATTTTTTTAATTAATAATAATATAAAATGAAAGAATACTCAAGTTTGCTATATACCCTATATTGATATATGGGATGGGGCATTAACAAAATTAATGAAATATAAATTATGAAATAACATTAAATCTTGAAATACTTGAAACTAAAATATAAATTTTATTTTTAGGAATAATTATGAAATAACATTAAATCTTGAATATTAATTTATATATCTCATGCATAAATAAAAATGAAAATCCAAAACATAGGTACATAGGCTTTGTGACTCATGAATTAGAATCTTTTCCATTTCAAATGAATGAAATGAAGAGTCACTATTTAATGATTTAAATTTAAAATGTGTTAAAATATAATATCACCATAATAAAATAAAGAAAGATGATGATTTAAAATATACAAAATCTCTTCATTTCGAATCCGGAAGACACATGCACAAAAAAGTAAAGGAAGAGCCGCATGAGTGGGATACTACTACTTCTTTCTCCTCAGGATTCCAACTGTCGGCTGCCTCCTAATTTGGTACACATTCATTTTTCTTACTACCTAGTCATTCAACCGGGATTTTACTTTTCATGAGACTCGATTTAAGCAAATTAAAGCCAAAAGCATATATATATATATATATATATATATATATATATATATATATATATATATATATATATATATATATATATATATATATATATATATAATTCAATAATTTCGAAGAACATTAAAATAATTAAGTTGGATGCATTGCATGTGTGTTAAGTGTCTATAGACCAACGAATTACTTGCTTTAAGTCGTTATAGAAAAGTATATTTGTCTCTAAATATAAGTCGTTTGAGAATTTCAAGTAAGTATTAATTGCTTAGTTTTAAATATTACCTCAATTATTAAATATAATTTTGGTTCTCTTACTATTTTTTGTCCAATAAATAATACTCCCTCTGTCCCCTAATTATTTGACGTTTTAGAGGTGGACACAAGAATTAAGATATATAATGATTGAAAACATTAAATGTAGTACTCAATTGTTTATTATACCCTTAAATTTTTTGTTGGAATAAGGAGAGTTTTGTTGGGATAAGGAGAGAGAAAGAGTTTAAAGTATCAAAAAAATAGGCAGAGTAATGAGGGATAATTTTATAAAAATTGTCATTAATTCTCTTAGATTTAAACAAATGTCAAATAATTAGGGACAAATAAAAAACTCTAAAATGTTAAATAATTAGGAACAGAGGGAGTACTCTTTTTTCAATACAAGGATAATATAAACAATTAATATTATATTTAATGTTATATAATTATTTTCTTAATATTTGTGCACAATTCTAAAATAATTTATATTAAAGAACGGAGAGAATATTAAATTAATATGCATCGATCCTTTGTAGTTGTGTTGTTTCTGCTGTTGAAGACATGGCCCTCCCTCCCTAAATTTAAGTGACTTTAACTCTTGTCTTGAGTTGTTGTAAATTATGGAAGCATTGTCCCAACCGTGTGCAAATGCAAACTCTTGTTTCTTTAAATTCTTTTGAAGAAATCTCATTTTATTATGATTTTCTATTATATATATATGGTTCGGATCTTAAGCCACCTTTTATCTAATATATCTTGGGCATCCCCTTTTAGCGACAGACCGGGCGACGATTCGGTCTGTCGCTATATTTGGAACCGTCGTCTTAGTTTTTAACGACGGACAACATATAGCGACGGACCGAATCGTCGTCCGGTCTGTCGTTAAAAGGGGGTGAGCAAGATATATTAGATAAGAAGTGAGCTTAAGATCCGGACTATATATATATAGTTAGGTTTAGTTATAATTAGGGCCGGTGTAGGGTTTATTAGGGACAATAAAAATATAAGTAACATTCTACATTGTGCACGCACAATTTTACTAAACGTAAAAAAGTATAATTGTATATGAACGAGTTGTAACTCGCGAAGCAAAATTATTGGTGTTTGTCGTTATAGACTGTTGAACCGTGTAAACTTTTGTTATATACTATATAATAATTATATAAACTAAAATTAAATAAATTCATATCAATTTGAAATTTAATTAAGGTGTCGTTTGACTTCAAAAGTATAATTTGTATATCTAATTTTGAAACGGATGAGTATTTTTTTTAGCATTACGTACTTTTTTTATTTTTATTTTTTAAAAAAATACAAACTAAACATGTATCCTTTCAGAAAGAGTTAGAAAACAAAAACTAAAAACAAATAGCAAAAGAAAAAAAATAAAGGAAATGGAAACATAAAAAGCAATGATAAAAGCAGGTATTTTGTTCACAAATAACCTCTCATAAACTTGACAGAAGTAAAGCAGTTAATACTTGGAGCTTAATTAAAATTCAGACTTGAACCTCTAGGAATTTCCATACAATTAATCATCACAGAAAGTATGAGATACGTTTACAAACCCCACAAGGCACAAGCTTCTCGGAGGTGAATCAAGAAGATATATATATATATATATATATATATATATATATATATATATATATATATATATATATATATATATATATATATATGTTATACAACTTATTCTTCAAAGTTAAAATAATATCAATAATTTTAAAATAAATTAGTTGTAAAAAAAAGAATATTAATGAAATGAAAAATACAACCAAGAAAACCCAGATCTAAAATAGGAAAAACATAGTATTATACAACTGTCATTAATTTATTATCAACTCTTCTAACTACATTATTAATAAATAAATTCGTGCATGATGCAGATACTCATACTAATACTAGGTAGATTAATTAAAGAATAATTAATGATCACCCCGCTCATGCCAACACACCAGCATTGCTATGCAGCGGCGGAGGATGTAGAATTTCGCCCGCTGCTTTTTCGCCAGATGACCACACCGCTCTCCAAACGTTCGGCTACCGTCAGCCCCGTTGACCCCACCATCACCATCACCATCACCACCACCACCGTGCTGATGATTTCTAAAGCAGCTGCTGCTGGTTTTTTTGCTTCCGCCATCTCTTTCTTCCATGAATCACTTTGATTTATATATATAATATTAATATAAAATACACACACATATATATATATATATATATATATATACACATATATATATATATATATATATATATATATAAAGTGATTAATTATTTATTTATTTATATTGAAGGAGCAGCGAGCAGCTAGCTAGCAGCAGCAGTTACTATATATTGGTAGAGGTGAAAGTTGTTATGTAAGTATATTTATACTGCTTTGAGAGATAGACTTTAGTACTGCAGGCTTTTGTGTCTGTGTACACGTACGGATCAACAATTGCAAACCATATCTTAATTAATTATCACCGTCTCAGGACTGTAAATATTTTCACCCCTTTTGGTAGTTGTTGTATATTTTAACCTACATGCAGCACAAACATTAATATCATCATTTTCTCTTAATTTTTTTTACCATTTAGTTTAATCACATGACCCGATTCATATCTCTGTCGTACTATGAGTGGCACAGGAGAGACAGAAGAAAAAGCTAGGTTTCATATATCACTTTTGTATCGGAGGATCCATGTTATACTTATGTTAAACAATGAAAGACGGAGATTGAGACTAGGAATAATTAAGATGGGCAACTAAAATTACATATTTTTCTTACTCTATTCTCAATAAATGTTCATAATTATGCGTACGTACGTGTAGAATGTACAATACAACAACAGCCTATGTTTTCCACCCATTAATTTTTTTAAAAAAAAATGAGGGGCCGGGTTTTAAATTTTTGTAACAAATTATGTAATATATATTGAATAAAATAAATGATAATTTATGACATATATAATCTATACATACTAAATCAATATCATACATCATACAAGATTAAATTTTAAAATGATATATAGTCCTACATTTACGCTGACATGTAATTACAAGTTTAAGATATTTGGTTGATGTGAGTGTACCAATTGATCAATATTACTTGAAATTAATTTTCATTAAAACTTGAGATTTGAAGTCACAATTGGTACTTGCTAGATATGCATTAATTTAGGGTATGTATGGACAACGGAATAGAATAGGGCCACCACGCATATGAATTTACTGTCCAAAAGGTAAACTAATAATTTTTTTTTTTAAAAAAAAGCAATAATTTTTGCAAACTATTCAAAATAACTGTGGTTGTTGCAGCCAGTTCACACCCGTGTACCTTGGTGGCAATGGGTGTAGCCACCTGCAGGTCAGGTGACAGAGTAGTGGAGGAGCTGCCTGCCATACCAACCAGATTAAGAAGAATTTGTCAGCCCACTGGGCCAGGTGATATTAACACAGCCACCCTTGTCACTGGACTCTTCCTAGCTACCACCTATTTCTCTGCTCCTCCTTGTACAGGCCTATTTTCAGAAGGAAAAAACCCCAAGCTTTTAGAATAACCGATTATTTTACCATGACATTAATTTTGATCCACAGATTATTTCGGCCCATAAAATATCATTTTAAAAATAATGTAAAACATTTAATAAACATGGTATAACTGTGTTTATTGTGTTGGAAATATATATATATATATATTTTTGTAGACAATTGTTCAATAAAAAGGACTTTTGAACAGACTTGACATAACATAATAGGTTGAATGACACTTTTATCCAACCAGACCCAATATAATATAATAGTACTGAATACTCATTATATAAACGTCCAATCTTCTTTAATGATCAATTATATTTTATAACCAATGGATCAAATAAAACGTATGAATCCATGAATTCCTAAAAACAAGGGAGAGGGAGAGGGAGGGGGAGGGGGAGGGGGAGGGGGGAGGGGAGAGGGGGAGAAGACGTATAAAACTATAAACTTTTTACTTTACGTTATGTTTGTGGGTTCTAAAAATGATGAAAAAGAAAATAAAGTTTTACGTCTCAATCATCAATGACATTTTATGGTAAGGTTTTTTGAGTGAAAAGTAACTTCAATTTTCTTTTAACTTTTTGTTATTTTCTTTCATAGTAAAATTCCAAAAACAGATTGTTATCAACTGTAAAATTCACTTCTTTTACCGTAAACTGTTTCAATCATTAAAATCTTTAGCATGATAATCAATCATAAGCACCAGTGGTCTAGTGGTAGAATAGTACCCTGCCACGGTACAGACCCGGGTTCGATTCCCGGCTGGTGCATTAGCTATGACGAATTCGCTCCTAATGCAGTGGTTGGGTCCATTGCCTTGTCTGTTAATTCAGATGAAATCAGGTGCATCCGAGCTTTTTTTGCAATTAATTTATTTTATTACTTGAGTTTTACGTAAATAAAAATGATACTACATCCTATAAACATTATTAAACTTTAAGATTACTTGTTAATTTCTAAAAACCTACCTTATTAAAGATGATTCTCGATGTCTTTTTTCCTTAATTATTTAAACATGTTGAAGAAATCAGACAAAAAAAATACTTCCTCTATTCCTAAACAAGTGACATTTTGAAGAGTTTCACAGTTAGTAAGAAAATCATTTATTGCTCCAATTCTGTCATTAAGATTATTAATATGTATTACCACAATTATCCTTACATTAATTAAGAAAAAATATACTCCATATAATTGCCTAGATAAATGAGATAGAAAGATACTTGAAGACAATAGAAGAAAAAATATAATTAATGCTTCTTAGAAATTTGATAACATCAAATATATTGAAAAATTTTGAACTCCTTAAAACGTCAATTATTTAGGAATAAAGGGAGTAGTAGTTGAACTAGATAAGTAACTACACGGGAGGTGTTTAGGACATTATATGATTCTCTAACGTTAATGCCAATTCACACACACTCGCGCATAACTATATAAAAGCCACTAATCAATCTTTTTTTTTAGAGTTATCCGTACTCTCCCATCTCAACACGCTCGCTCACTTCTCGAGATACTTGATTGGAACAGAGAAAGAAGGTTGACTCTCTGATCGTTGATCAAGGTGCATATCAAGACAGGGGCGAGGAGCAAACAACTTCTTGTATAGGATTCTAAATATGCGCTCCTCTAAACTACAAGCTTTGTTTGATGCCCCTACTTAATATTTGAAGAAACCCCTATTCTACAAATATTTTTCCAAGACAAGGGAAGCCCGAAGAGCTTTCTTCGCATGCTTGAGCGCATCCCGTTTCTATTAATAAGGTTGTTAAAAAAGGTTGTTAAAAGGTTTTTTAATTGTCTAAAAAGTACTACTTATTTTAGTGAGCTATCTCAATTTTTAATTAAAAAATATCTCAAATTAATTTTTTAAAAGTCAATAATAATTATATAATTTGAAACAAATGAGGTACAAAAAGATAATGACATATTTATTTAGAAAATCGAATTAAGTGGGTTATAAATAATTTCGCTAAATATTGCAAAAGTCTTTTATTAAATTACGATAACAATATATATTAATACATACATAAAATTAAATAAAATTATACAGTTGACTCATTATATGTTAAACGAAGATAATTATCTACATTATTACAATAAAAAAAGTTACATATATCAGTTTACGATTACGAAAGACCGTCTCTTTAAATCGGATTAACACTTAACAGTGCTGATACCAACATAGACTACATCGCGCCATCAAACGCCCCTAGGGAAAATAAGGTAAGAGTAAACTTGTATCCCAGAGAGCAACATGAACATCGGCATCCCTTTTAGGAGGGTAATTGGCCAGCCATTCAATAAAACCCTTTTTCACTTCGTTCCCAGACAGCTTCTTTTGAAGAGCCTTGTTTTTTCCTCTTAATTCATTCTCATCCGAAATGTCGACGCAAAATTTTTTCTAGACCGTCAGAAAAGTATTCTCAATAAATCCCACTACAACATCAGATCAGAAAATGGCAAATTTGATCTCCAAAACCCTTATAAACTCAACCTCAAAAACCCTTGAGGTGACTCCCAATCTCATTTCCAATCTCAATTCCAAAATAATTTGTCTTGTTCTCTCAAACCCACATGTCAAAATTCAATCTTGCTTACAGTTCTTCAAATTTATCCAATCAAACCCATCTATCTTTTCCCAAAAGCCCAATCTTGAAGCGCACATAACCCTAGTTTGCCGCCTATTCAGAGCCCGAAAATTTGCTGAAGCTAAGAATGTATTGAACCATGTTGCTAGCAGTGATTATCTCATATGCCCAGCTTCTGATATAGCATCTTTGGTGAATGAAAACTATGAAGGAACCAAGACTGTTCATAAGTTATTTGATATGCTATTTAGGGTTTATGCTGATAATAAGAAGTTTAGAGAGGGTTTAGAGGTTTTTGAGTTCATGAAAAATAATGGGTTTGAGATTGATGATAGGTCTTGCATGGTTTATTTACTTGCACTTAAGAGATGTGATCAGTTTGAGTCATTGTTCGGGTTCTTCCGACAAATGATTGATTCGGGTGTTAGAATTACTGTGTATTCTATGACACTGGTGATTGATGGTATGTGTAAGATTGGAGAGGTTGAGGAGGCAAGGAAATTGATGGATGAAATGGTTGGTAGAGGGATCAAACCCAATGACTATACATATAATACATTGATAGATGCATATATGAAGAAACTGGATTTTTGTGGTGTTAAGGAAATGCTTAGTGCAATGGAGGAGGATGGAGTAGTTCCTAATGCGGCTACTTATACGCTTTTGATTGATTGGTATTCAAGGTCTGGCAAGATAGAGGAAGCAGATAGACTGTTTGAGGAAATGTGTGAGAAGGGTATAGAGGCTGATGTTCATGTTTACACTACAATTATTAGTTGGAATTGTAAGTTGGGCAATATGAAAAGAGCGTTAATGTTGTTTGATGAATTGGCTCAGAGAAGTCTTGTTCCGAATAGTCACACTTATGCGGCTTTGATTAATGGTTTGTGCAAGGCTGGGCAGATGGAGGGAGCGGAAGTTTTACTAAATGAGATGCAAATTAAAGGGCTAGATATAAATCGGGTGGTCTTTAATACTTTGATGGATGGGTACTGTAAGCAAGGGATGATAGATGAAGCATGGAGGCTGCAGAGTGTCATGGAGCAGAAAGGATTCGAGGCTGACTTGTTTGCCCACACCATAATTGCTACTGGATTATGTAAACTGAATCGACACGAGGAAGCAAAGAGGTTGCTGTTATCAATGGTAGACAGAGGTGTGGTTCCAAACACGGTTGCTTTCACTACGTTGGTTGATATATTTTGCAAGCAAGGGAACTTTGTAGAAGCAAAGAGATTGTTTTGGGAGATGGAGGGTAAGGGAGAGAGACCTAATATTGTGACATACAATGCCCTGGTTGATGGGTATTGCAAGAAAACAATGATGAAGGAAGCTCATAAAATAATAAAGGAAATGGAAGTTAGAGGGCTGATGCCTGATGTTTATACATATACATCACTTGTACATGGAGCGTGTATATCTGGAAAGATAGATGAAGCTGTTAGACTGTTCAATGAGATGCCTCAGATGGGTTTGGTCCCAAATTTAGTAACTTACACAGTAATGATTTCAGGCTTGTCAAAGGATGGAAGATCAGATGAGGCTTTTAGATTGTATGATGAGATGAAAGAGGCAGGCCTTACGCCTGATGACAGGGTATACGCTGCCCTTGTGGGCAGTCTTCATACTGCTGATACTTAGCATTAGAAACTAAGGGAAAAAGATTTCCCAAATGGCCAAAACTTGTGCCAATAGGTCTCATAGATGAGGAAATTTTGCAGTATGGACGGCCTACTTAAGAAGATAACGCTTCAGTGTCAAAACTGGGCAGTTTAGAAAGCTGATAATGGCTGGAATTCCTTTTCATCCTCTGTATAGTCTTCAAATTTTCTCACTGCCAAGCAAGTTGAAGTTGAAATACTGATTTTTGACAATCATACTTGATGATTTCTTCTGAAGAATAGGAAGCAGAGTGCAATAGCCAACATGTGGGACTGTTTGGTTGAGACAACAAAAAAATCATGAGCTGCTGTCCACAACCCTTCAAGCAATGCTAAAGCTTCGAATTAGGGGCGGTTATCTCTGTGGGACTGATTGGCAACCTACCCAGTCAGTGACTTTAGTAAATGATACAAGAATGGCTAATTGGCTACTCTTTTGTCAGGTGACTTGGGTTTATTTCTGTGGGACTGGTAGGCAACCTACGCATCAGCGACTCCGGTATACATTGCAAAAAGGGCTAGTTGGCCACCCTTTGGTCAGGTGAATTTGGTAACTGATCTGTTGGCCTTCAGTCAACCTTGCCCTGCACCTTATTGAGCAATAGTTGTCATTTATGCTGTTCAAGTATCATTGTGACGGCGTGCCTTACTATCAATATGGTGTTTTGTTCTAATAATTTTATTAATTATGTGTTTCTACAGTAGCATATTGGTCCATGGAGGCATTGTCCAAATTTGAAACCTGTCTTGAGGTGATTTTTCTTTGAAAGTGATTTTTCTTTGAAAATGATTTTAACTTTTCTATTCTTTTATTTATATATATAGGCTGGGTCTCAGTGAACTAAAAACGGGCCGGTTTGTTTTTAGTTCACACAAGAGACAGATCGTGTGTGTGTATATATATATATATATATATATATATATATATATATATATAATTATATATAGTGTCCCCATATGTATATATTTCAGATGGAGTGATCTTGGCCTCATTTGAACCTTAGAACTTAATTGACAGACTGACTATTGAGGCACACAATGGGTTTTCCTTCAATACATTCAAATAAGTTGCCAAAAAAATGTAGGCAAAGTATATTACTATAATGAATTTGGACCCTATCAAAGGTGAAATAGGATAAATGAAGCAGTAATAGTAAAGAATTGAAAATAAATAGTTAGACTACACTGAACTTTAGATTGGTACATATGCTCTATAAACCAACAAAAATTGATTGGGGACAGACGAAAAGAGCAAGTATAATATGTACATTATTCACTTGCATTAATGTATCCATCTTCAAGAGCCATGAAGGACTCCTCTTCTGCCCTTGATTTAGTTCAAACTTTAAAGTTGTGAAATGACTTGCACGGAAATGCTTTAGGCCTCTAAATAAGCAAATTTTCATAGGCATCCAGACCTTCACTATCGATACATTGCTTCAGTTTGAATAATGCTCGTCTCTCTAGCTGCCGGACTCGTTCCTTAGACAACCCAAAAACAGCACCTATGTCACAGAGCGATTTTGATTTACCGCCTTCAATGCCATATCTCAGACGCATAATTTTCCTTTCTTTGGGACTAAGAACGCCAAGTAGATTGCGGATGTGCTGCCTCATGAGCTGCTTTTCCACACTCGCTTTTGCGGTCTCAATTGTCGTGTCAGCAGTGATTTGCTGTAAAATGAATTCAATGTATTGCTACCTATGTGTAATTAAATAGAAATATCACCTACTCATGCTAGCCTCAGCCAAGGCACTAAGAATTCGTTTTAGGTATCACATGCATGATAAGACATTCTACAGCTACGATATGTTAATGTCTATTCACCACTAAATTTTCTATAGGGTCTTAGATTGATAATAGTTCATATGACAATGAAAATGTCCTATTAGTAGTGAGAATGTCAGAACGGCAACAAGGAGATTTATGTCATTCACAATCATACGTGCTCTTCAAGTTTATATATAGGGATAGGGATGTAAACAAACATAATGTTGTGATATCCTTATCCGTATCTCAAAAAAATACTTTATCCGTATCCGTATTCGATATTTAACGAATTTTTTAAGTCACCATTTGAATTCGATATTTGAAAAACTATTTGAATTCTAATATTATTTAAATTCATTAGCATAATTAATTAAAATTAGTAAATAAATAATTTTAAATTCAAAAAATTACTATTATGATATTAATATAACATAACACAATCAACAATCATATGATTAAAATAAAAAATTAATCACTCTTTTTGATAAATATCTTTATGGAAGATATTAAAAAATATTATAATTTTATAATAGGACTCGTTTTTTGCTCGGGATTATGATACCAAATATATAATTCAATAAATTTGTTGGTGGTGTTAAACGGATACGATACATGTATCCATATTCGTATCCGTTTATTTGCGAATATCTCTAATCGAATACGAATAATATCCACTTTAAACAAATACGAACATAGACGAATATCCTATTTTCCGGTTAGCATTTACAGCCCTAGTTATATATCTTTCAACTCAATAGACTGAATTAACATGGACACAAACATGGGGCATGGACAGGCACAACAGAAATACTCAGACATGATAAACAACAAACTAGACATGGTAAGCCTACAGTCAATCTGAGACAAATATGTAACAGAAAATCTACAATTTTGAATCAAAAATAGTAAGTGGTAAATGAAACTCAGAATACCGTTGGCAAATAATATAAGTGAACTACAATCATTGCACTTGTAATAAATATATTCCTTTATAACTCTTATAAGAAATATGGAGACGTGGACTCTTGTATTTTAAATAAGAATAATACTATGTGTACAAAGTGACGCAAAAAGTTGTGCACAAAAAGTAGGACCCATGTATTGTATCAATGAAAATGTACTGTTTGTGCACAACTTTTGTGTATAGTTGTACCCCTAGCATTACTATTTAAATATGAGAAAGAATTTTTATGGCATGTGGACAAATTCTACTTTTAGCACTGAAAGCAAATGAAAATAGAATCATATGAAAACAAAAGTGGGTTACTAAACTAGCAACACTTTGCCTGACTATAATTATGAGTAAACTTTAAAATTTTCAGAGAAATTTAATAATGATACATTTGATAGCAAGCCCTTTTGTGCAGTTTAATTCTTAAATGTAAACATGTAACACAACTAAGCTGGGAAAACAGAACCCTTGCAGATTGAGAAGGGAACCTAACAGCAAATTTTTCCTAGTCAGAACTTCAATGATACTAAAGAATGGTTCATAAACATTCTATTCAGAATTTATTATTTATATTAATGTATGTTCTTAAAAGGTGGTAATTAGGGAGTCATTAGAAAATTACCTGAAAGGTAGTATTCTGGTCCGTCCACACAGGTTGTTGCATTGAAAGAGGTGTTCTTGCTGAATACAGCAATCTTTCCAACTTATCGACTGTAATTCCAGCACGAGCTGCAATTTGCTCTTTTGTTGGATAATGATGTCCTTCTTGAATGCATTGTCTCTTTGCTTCCGTTACCTTGTAGAGGAGCCCATATACACTGTCCTGCATAATCCATTTGTTCACATTCAGACAAAATAAAATAATAAAATATTATGAGGTCCATATCAGTTTGATACTCTTTTACATAAGCTGAAATTTTGTCAAATGATGCACCGGTCTCCCAAAAAGCTGGACACTAAAAGACAAACATATAGGACTTACATAGTTCATTAAAATAACAATAATAATTATTATAAAAAAAAGTGGATTGAAATAGAAAGAATTCAAGCAATAAGAAAAGCCCTTACTGGCAAACGAATAGTCCTAGAATGTTGAAATATAGCCTTTCTAACTGCCTGCCGAATCCACCAGAAAGCATAAGTTGCAAATCTGCAACCAGCTTGAGGCTTAAACTTTTGGACACTCCACATAAGGCCCATGCTTCCCTCCTGCAACAGGAACCAACTAGATCAGAAAGGACACAACAAATTTCATTTAAAATTGATGCTATAAAGATATATCAAGCAAGCCCATCCATATTATTCAATGAAACGCTTTCTCTAAGTGCCAAGAAAACAAAAGGAAAATTTTGGAGTGATAAAGTTCACACTCAAAGCCCAAACAAACTGAAATCCAACCTTTTCAATATCTACTTGTACATTTTATCTGCAGCCAGACAGGTATTTGTATGTTATGCTGAAATTTGGTAACTGATAGAACCTAATCCCTTGAGCGCAAACAGTTGTGAAGATTTTGGTTATCAATAAATACATATAGTAGCTGTCAATACATTGGGATTGTCCCCGGATTGAAGGACACATCCTCATGAACTGTGTGATTTTGCTTTTTAAGTTTTCTTCTCTTTCCTTTTTATAAAGGTATTCCATTTAGAGGAAAAAGTAACGCTACAAAACCATGTAATTTTGCAGTCCGACCTATTTCTAGTTATTATAACCAGCTTTAATGGGTAAAAAAGTAGGAATCGTTTCTATCACCTGTAATAGGTCCTGAAGGTTGAGCCCACGCCCTAGATACTGCTTTGCTATATGAACCACCAAACGAAAATT
Source organism: Panax japonicus (assembly GCA_020205505.1). NCBI lineage: Eukaryota > Viridiplantae > Streptophyta > Magnoliopsida > Apiales > Araliaceae > Panax > Panax japonicus. Next base: position 12,212,074 of record CM035093.1, on the reverse strand, counting down.
GGCATATATTAACTTCTCCCTGCTGTTGTGACTACAGTGAAGTTGCGACTTCAAGGCACGACAAGTAAGCCCAGTGGCTTCAGCCCATTCAACCATAGTTGGTTCACGGCCAAACTGAGCATGTAGCCTACCCTTCACTTCCTCTAATCTCATCAACTCCTGGTACATTATAAAATTCAAATGAGAACTAGAGCAGCTTGCGATCTAAAAATCCTGCATTGCAAACAGGAGAATAAACAAACCTGTATGTGAACAATCAATTCAGATTCTTCCTTAGCAGTCAAAAGTTTTTTTGTTTCAGGAACCCACGAGAATAATCGGAGAGCATCATCAGGAGCAGATGCCTTACTTTTACTTCTTCGTAAGTCTGCTCTTTTAGAACTGCTAGTCTCTTGAACAATAACTTTTCTCTCTGGCACCCTCCTCTTCTTAGATTGTCTCTCCAAGCGACGTGTTGACCTTACAGTTCTCTCCTGCTCAACTGGGAAACTGGCCAATGTTGTAGATTCCAAACTGAACAAATATTTGAAATATCAATCTCTGAAAAACATTACCAAGAAGAAGAAAATAATTTGAAAAGAATGCCATCAAAGGAAACTGCCTATGTCAGAAAAGAAAGGAAAAAGAAATGAACAAAAACAACAAAACAAAAGGAGAGAGAAAACTGCCTTGGAGTAAGGGATTCATCGAGATCAGCATCAAGTGATTTATGGTCCTCAGCTAATGAGGCTGCATGTTTAGAGGCTGACAATGCTTTTTTAGCAAGGGCAACCACATTGCATGGTTCCAGGCCCACAAGTTTCTTTTTTGTTTTACTTCCAGTGGGCTGCTTATTTGAAGATAAGGATGGTATTCTTCCCATCTGTAAGGATGGCGATCTGTGAACAACAGCACAGAAGAAATCATTAGGGATGACTATTAGGAGATCAACTGTGAAGCTAAAACCAGAAGTAAAAATCTAACGCATGTAGAGCAAAGTTTTTATGATTATTCTTACAAATACCATAAGCCTCGCCAGTGAAACAATTGGCGTTGAAACTCCTGAAGATATTTATCAGAATCAACAGGGTCATTCTCTTCATGTGCTGATAACCCAGTTTGCATTTGCCTCCCGTTCATTGCTGCCTTTTAACAGGAAAGAATCAGTGAGATATTAATTGAAACTCTTTAACATAAGATAAAACCACATTTGACTTCAAATCACAACCAAAAGTAGCCTTTCATAGTAAAATAAGTGCAATATCTGTGGGAAAAAGTTTTTATCTTCTCATCTCCTTTACCAAAACAAGATCTTGTGAAAATATTATTTCAACTTATGTTGAATAGGTTTATACCCCACAGTCTCACCTGGGATGTTTTGTTTGTATGGAACAAGGGATTAATATCATCTCGTGGCTCCTGAGTAAGAACTGAGGTAGGAAAACGTTGAGCTAAAGAAGTAGTTAACATAGAGGCAAGTGCAGGAGCAGCTTGCTCATGATGAGCTGCAAAAAGAATTAACAAGGTAACATTAATTTGATGTCTGAAAACTGAACCAATACGATGTTAGTATGCAAGCAATGTCACTTCACAACCTAAAGAAAAATAAAAATTCAATGCAATAATTTTCACAAAAGAAGTGACTTTGATGTAAAAATGAATCCGCTATGTTTTAAATTGAGAAAACAAATGTATATATTAAATTCCGAATTTCTCACAATCAAACATCACTCAGCAAAGCCCTATGACATTAACATTGAGATTTAACGCACTCGCCGCAAATTTCAAAGATTTCTTGGAAAGTTCCAGAGGTGAAAATTTTGGTCACATGGTGGAATGGGGTAAGGGATAAGGGAAGCAGGGACACAAATTCATGTTAATCCATGACTAATAAATGCAAGTTCAATTTGGATTCCTACTGCTTACAACATTTGCTTGCAGCAATTAAATTGGTTCCTCACAATATTTGGACTTAAAATGTGAAACTACCTAAAAACAGCCAATTAACTATCACATTGACCAATTAGTTTGCAAAACACACTTAACTAAACCCTAGATTTAAAAACTATAACCTTCCCAAAGACCACATGGAAGGACAACAGTTATAATCCACTAAAGAATATCAGAAACAATAAAAGAAGACTATTATTCACAAGGTTGAGGGGTAAAAGAACTCTCTATTGGTCTACATAACCACATAAACAGCATTATCTTTATCTAATAAAAAAATGGCCAAAAGAAACAACAGTGTAGCGTTAGAGAGCTGCTTGAACAAGTCTCCAAAACATTAATGTCTGTACTACGATTACATTATTTATTTCGTAATATTTTAAGGGTTTCCCATGGCTTTCAGAAAAGAACGGAGAAATAGTTATTTCCATTACATTTCAACACTTGCCATCCAACTTTCCATGTTTTGGTCTGCCTTGAACAAATTCAAGTGCATCCAGTAATCATAATATCTAATGGTATTGGTATATCACCCATCATTACTGAAACAGCCACATACTTATTTAATATGCCAAAACCAGTAATAGAAATCAAAGCAAAAAGATCAAGTCTCTTCCCACACGAGTGCGGGTTCATGAGAGAACCTTGTGAAATATAAAAGTACTCTTGAAAATATCAATTCCTAAAAAAAATAAAAAGTAAATAAATAAAAGATAATGGCCACTCTGAATTGACAGAAAATTGTCAACCTCGGTCCTAATTTTTTTTTATTTTGGTCAGTAAATAGTCATTCTGGAATACATTCTAGCAAACCACTCCTACAACTTCCTAGACTCCAAAGATTGAATTTTTTCCCGGGAACAACTTTAAGTACAATTTTCATAAACCCAATTCCAAACTTCTGGGAAAAAAATGAAAGTTTCAAAAGTATTTACCTGAAGAAGAAGAGCGAGAAGGGATATGTTTGAGCTGGGTTCGAGGAGGAAATTGTGAATGTGAAGAAATCAAGCTTTTTGCTGCCTCCGTTGATGTATATACACTGTGCATATTATATTATATTATATTATATATATATATATGTAGGGGGAGTGTGTTATATAAAATAGTTAATGGTGATGTTATCTGAGCGAGCTATTTGTTCTTCATAAAGATTACAGTTGGTTTTGTAGATGAGAAGAGAGAAAAAATGGGTGCCAACGTTTAGTAATTGGTTGAGCTCGACTGTACCTCCAAATAGGCAAACCCATCTAATCTTTCGTCAAACGGATCAGATTCTTTTTCTAATTCTCCTGCCGCCGTCACTACACTACCCCCGCTTGTCTTACGTTATTACGGTTATGTCCTCAGTCACGTATAGGAGGAGGTCGGCCTCTTTCTTAAATCACGTGCCAAATTAAGAACATCAATTAAATTAAAAAATACTCCATCCGTTCCTTAATATAATTTATTTTAGAAAAATATTTTTGTTCTCGTTTAAAAATTCAAATAGGTATTAATTGCTTAATTTTTAATATTAACTCAATTATTAAATATAATTTTAGTTCTCTCACTATTTTATATCCAATAAATAACAATTCATTATTCCAATATAAAGGTAATATAGACATTTGATATTATAGTTAATGTTATGCAATCATTATTTTAATACTTGAGCACAACCCTAAAATGACCTATATTAAGTAACGAAAAAGAGTAATAGACCACGATATTTACCATAAGGCATGTATAGTGTTTCGATCTTTTAGTTAAAGAATAGAAAAACAACAGCATAAACATGTTTATAAAATAAAATTCAAGGGGATAAAGTACAAATTATGTCTCACACAAACTGTTGGAGAAATACGAATAAAATATAGGATTCAACTATCAAATAAAAGAAAGGCATAAATTGAACTTATCGATTTAGAGCGAATTATGTTGAGCAGAGGCGTGCAGTGCACTGTCCTTGTAAAACCCCAAATTTTATAAATAAAATTTTAATTTTCTCGAAATATTTTTTTAATATTATGATGTGAATTTGATATAATGTTATAGTTATGGGTAGTATTTATAAATTTTGTAAAGTATGCAAGTTGTTATATAATATTCGATTAGTCGGGGAATATTCGTTTTAATAAGAAATATTCGTACGACGACACAATCATTGGTGGACCCCACAACGTAATTATTGTCAGATTGATAAAACGACAAAAATATTTTTATAAAAATAACGGCGGAAGTTTTACCATTAATACTGTTGAACTACTCGATAATAAAAGTACAGGAATACATGTTGTTGCATAGTAGCACACGGTATTAATTATTGATGCTTACGTGAGAAGTTACTTAGTTTTGTTCAATTTATTGCTTCAGTAATTGTTGCATAGTATCTCACGTTATTTGATTCAATTATTGTCGATATTTTATATGTTATTAAATCAATAATTGAGATAACAAAGTTGCTAATATTATTATTTGCATTATTAACAATGTCTAGAAGTTCTGTCAAGGAGAGGTTTGGTCACCTAATTGCGCGCCAATAGGGAGAAATTCTTATTGAAAGCTCCCTCTTTCTTGAGAACGACCTGGTCGATTAATAATGTGAATTGTAATAATGATGATGAGTTCTGTTTTATTAGTATTATTAATGTAATAAAATAGAAAAGCTTTTTATATAAAACAGAATACTTTTATAAAGTTATTCATTTTATTAGGCTAATAGTAAAATCTTTTTATATAAAACATAATACTTTTATAAAGTTATTCATTTTATTAGACAATAATTAGAATATATTATATTTTATTATGCATAGTGCCTGCATAATATTTTGTATAGTAAAATCTTTTTATATAAAACAGAATATTTTTATAAAGTTATTCGTTTTATTAGGCAATAAATAGAATATATTATATTTTATTGTAAACCAATCTGGACCGTCCGTTTAAAAGTAAATCAAACTGGACCGTTCATGTATTGGTTACTATTCAGTCCATTCTTCTATAAATAGAAACTCATTCCTTCATTATTTCTTACGAATTCACTGAAACTCTAGAGAGGGAATTAATAGAGAGAAAGAAGAAAAGTATTCTGTTACTTCACTACTTCTTTATCCAGTTATTCTTTATAAGGTAAGGGGTATTATTTCTTTCGTATTCATGAAAAGAACTTCTGTTATTCCATTCCTTATTATTATGTTGAAATAACCTGTATATGCGAAGTACCGCATACATGGTGATATTCATCTGTTATTCCATTCCTTATTATTATGTTGGAATAACTTGTATATACGAAGTACCGCATACATGGTGAAATTCTTCTATTATTCCATTCTTTATTATTCTGTCGGAATATCCTTTCTGTGCGTTTACGCCGGACCTGGTTCCATCATTTATTATTCTGTTAAAATAACCTGTCCATGCGAAGTACCGCATGCATGGTGATTTCTGTTGTTATTCCATTCTTATTATTCTGTCGGAATATCTTGTCTGTGCGTTTACGGCGAACCTGGTTCTATCATTTATTATTCTGTTGGAATAATCTGTCTATGTGAAGTATCGCATGCATGGTGATTTTTGTTGTTATTCTATTCTTTATTATTCTGTCAAAATATCATGTCTGTGCGTTTACGCCGGACCTGGTTTCATCATTTATTATTCTGTTGGAATAACATGTCTATGCGAAGTACCGCATGCATGGTGATTTCTGTTGTTATTCCATTCTTTATTATTCTGTTGGAATATCCTGTCAGTGCGTATTACGCCTGACCTGGTTCCGTTAATTATTATTCTGTTGTAATAACTTGTCTATGCGAAGTACCATATGCGTGGTGATTTCTTTTATTATTCCATTCTTTATTATACTCAGTTGGTTAAAGTTTTGACTTCTATACTCCATGAAATTAGTGAAATATCATTGATATTTGCGCTTCATCCAGTATCTTTTCATGGAAATATTCTTTTGAGCATTCTTGAATTTTACTCTACAAAGAAGTATCATGTTGACAATTTGGACGTTATTAGTTCTGGATAATTTAATTCTCGAACTTGTTTTATTGAATTATTATGTCATTATAATGATGAGTTATGTTGGTTATTATGTGAAAACATGAAAATTTCTTAGAAATCACAAAGGGTTGAAAAATCAGATTTTGGTGAAAATGAAACATGAAATTCAATTGATCATATCTCCTATTATATTTTTGAATGTTTGAGTGTGGTTAAGTTCTAGAGTTAGATCTATGATTTTTGTAGCATCTCCAATTGGAATCACTAGAAAAGGTGTTGTAGATTTTCGTGTGGACTGCTTTTAGCAAAAGAGTCCAAAGCTGCAAAAGAGAAAAATGCCACTGCCCAGAAACTTTAAGGGGCTGTTTCGGCCACTTAATTTGTGAGAAAATTTTTGGCCTTTTGGGACATAAAAATATATGGTATAAAGTACCTCCTGTCTAAAAATGAACTCATTCCGACTTAAAATGAGCAAGTTATGACCATTTCAATATTTAAGTTTTTTCGACGAAAAACGTTATAACCGGAGTTCTATAACTCCGATGACCATGACATTTAATCTGGAAGATCGCGTTAATATGTGTAAGATTCTGCCAAGATTTGAGAATTTCTGGAGTTAAACTTGAGGTAGCTAATTTCTTAAATAATTAATTAGAAATTGATTTTTAAAAAATAGTAAATGAATTTTAAAAATTCTAAGAAAAATATATGTTCATTATGGGACTATATACTGCTAAATCCCAAAAAAAAATATTTTTGGGACTAATTTGGTATTTTTTATGAAAATAGTTTACTTACAAGCATATGAGTTAAATATGTTATGTGAAGTAACAAAGTTGGAAAATAGGATTTTATGGCTTGAAAATCTTATATAAGGTATATGCATATTTTTAATGAGGGATTTGATCATTGGTGATGAAATCTTATGAGTATGGCATTCTTTGGATGATTAAATGCATTATCTGGTAAAGTGTAAACAATTGAAATAAATTATTTATAAGTTTAGAGGTGATTAAAATATTGTTATAATATTAATAATTTTAGATTATGAGTTTATTAAGTGATTGATAATATTTGGATAAATTTAAAGTCTTTAATATTTATCTTTATTTTAGTTTGATTAATGCTGATATCATTGTCATCATTCTCATGCTTATATGGTGATGAAAGTTATCTTTGGCTTACGTACAAAGATGGACTGTTGTTTATTAAATTATATATCTTTGGCTTACGTGTAAAAATGGATTGTTGATTATTAATTTATTTGTTGTATATCTTTGGCTAGGGCTGAGCAAGTAACCAAATTGGAACCGAAACCGCACCAAAAACCGCACGAATCGCACCAATTAAAACCGCACCAACGGTTCCGGCGTATATGGCGGTTTTAGGTGGGTTGAATAACCAAATTTACGGTTCCGGTTTGGTTACTAGCCAAAACCAAATCGCATAAAACCGAAACCGCACCATATGTGTGTATGTACGTATTATCTCTAGTAAATTCTAAACTTACTTTTCACTTGAACACGCTCAGAGAAAACCCCAGTCTTGCATTGTCATTTTTTCACCAATTGAAAGAAGATGTTAGAGGTTATAGAGTCAAAAATTAAGCAATTGGGTTTTGAAATTTTGAATTTGTTTGATGCGTTATTGGAGGGGCTTATAGTTAAGGGGATCGATCACTTGATGCATTGGTTAATGTCAATGCTATAATTGTAATAGTCTAATAGATTATTTTTAGTCCTCCCTGCAATATATTTTATTCTATCTTCAGTATATACTTTTAATTTTTGTGGAACTAGATAAACATTATTGCTTGTTATCGAATATATGGTCTCCGTTGTTTTATATAGCGCATATTTTAGTTCTAAAGCATGCTTGATATAATTCTCATTGTCGACTTTGTCACTAAGTTAATTGCTCGATGTAAGTTTTATGTTAAATTTTATTGAAGGCTTAAACTTTTTTGTTGTTTTAATTGGTTTTGGAACCGAAACCGCACCAATTAAAACCGCACCGCACACTTTAAAACCGCACCGCACCAATCACAAGCGGTTTCGGGTGCGGTTTTGAATTTTTCAAACCGCACCTAAGCGGTTTCGGGTGCGGTTTGGACTTCAAACCGCACCAAACCACACCATGCTCACCCCTATCTTTGGCTTACGTGCTGAGATGGACTTGGTATGATTATGACTAGGGATTATTCGGTATAGTCATGACCATTGATGATTTAATGAATATTCTTGGCTCGTAGTGCATGGATGATTCAATGATGTGGTTTATTTATTAAGCTGAGTCTTAGCGATAAAAATTGATGAAAATATTTTAAATCATAGAAGATAGTAGATTTTATTCTCTACTTGACTCTTCTAATGGATTGCTTGTTCCGCTGCAGTTAAACTTGTTGCCTATGGTATTTTATCAGTTTAACATTGTTAAAGACTAATGATAATTTATTCTGCATTATCTTAGTCATAATATTTTTTACTGGGCTAGTTGAGCTCACCCTTTTTTTCACTGCTCTCTTCAGGAAATGAGGATATAGCTGGGACGAGTCGGGGAACGGAGCGACGGTCCAGATGATAGCATTAGTAGTCCTCACTATTCTGTTAAATAGTGTGATAATAAATGTAATGAAGACTCCATTGAGTTTGTATACTGTCTAGATGACAATATACATATTAAAACTCTTAGATTATGTTTTGTCGTATTCTACACGACTGTTGTATAATTAAGAATTTATTTGTATTCTGTACTATGTATTTAGCGACTCAAGATGGGTGATGTATACATATTTTTAGGGCGTCACAATCCTTAAGTAGAAATTTCGTCCCTCGGAGAACTTTTCTCGATGCTAAGGTCACTGACGAAATCATACTCCAAGATTCAACGGCTCTTCACCCAACTAATCAACACTTGAAATAGTTGAATGACTCAGGAACAACTTCTAATTTTTCTTACTCAAACTCAGAAATTGCACTATATATATATATATATATATATATATATATATATATATATATGTTAGCAGCACTGAGTAATAAATCAACTATATTTGTTAGTACAACTAATATATATATGGCTTAAATATGAATTCGTACCCTAAACTATATGCTATATTCCACTTCGGTGATCCACCTTTCAATTTTGTCAATTAGGTGATTAAACTATCAAATTTTTTTAATTACAACAAATTGAACATGCCACGTCAGAAATTACTGACGTGGCTAATTGTGTGTGCCCTTAAGAAGCTTGATGTGGCAAAACAAATAATTTTTTAATCATTAATTAATAAATCTGTTTAAATAAGGGTAAAATGGTCAAAACCTAATTTAACATTTTAAATTAAAATAAACCAAACATTAAACAGATATGATATCAGTACCATTACAATCGATCGATCAAAAGCCCCAAATCGAATATCTCTTTCCTCATTATCTCTCTCATCTTTTACATCTTCTCTCTCATCTCTTTTCCTTCTTCTTCCCTCAGTTTCCCAGAAAATCCAATCCATATTTCTCAATTCTCTAGCCTCTGGTCCAAACATTTTCCTCCACAAGTTTACAGGATATGTATATGTTGGAACATTGGCTTTAACATACTTTATGATTTACCCGGGATTTTTTTATAATAGAGAAGATAGTATTACTATGATATAAGATATGTTCACTTGAATATAATCATTCAATTATTGCAGTAGAAATATATTAAAATCAAAACATGTAGCTGCAAAGGGATTTCAATTTTTACACTAATGTCTCTGAAAACAAACTTTCATCACGCATCAATAACAAAGGGATCTCTCTTCTTCTTCCTTTATAGAGTATATCATTTCTGCGACTTGCTTGATACTTGGCCTTGCATCTGGTGAGGCATTTATGCACTTCAAAGCCACCTGCAACAGATTCACCAGATTCACTCTGCTCCGGGCTGGCCTTCTGTTTAAGTCCGTTGGTGCGTGCGAGTCCAAATCGGTACTGGAACCAGAAAGGAATACAGCCGGAAATTGCAATTCCCAGCGAAGTTAGGGCTCTGATGAAGCCTCACCTCGGCGTTGCGTCGGCGTTTTGCGCAAACAGATCACGGAAGCTTGCTAATTTCGATAGATTTCATCCGAACTATTGAGGCAAATGGAGACGTACACTTACTTCGGTTGAGCTAGGATTTGTCTTGATCGAATGTAATGTAAGGGTAGTGATGATATATTTAGGTTAATATTTGTTTTATTTTAATTTGTTGTCTTAAATTGTGTTTTGACTATTTTGCGCCATATTAAATCAGATTTATTTATTTTATGATTAAAAAATTGATTTTTTTGCCACATCAACTTCTTAAGGGCCCACACAATTAGCCACGTCAGCAATTTTTGACGTGACATGTTCAATTTGTTGCAATTGAAAAAAATTGATAGTTTAATCACCTAATTGATAAAATTGAAAGGTGGATCACCGAAGTGGAATATGACCTATAATTTAGGGTACTAATTCATATTTAAGCCTATATATATATTCACCTTTTTTTGACGTTGAATAAAAGATATATATATATACGGTCCGGATCAGGTAAGGACTCCCTTACTTTGTTAAAATGCGGACTTTTTTTTTTCTGATTTTTTTTGGTTTTTTTTTTTAATAACTAAAAAAAAAGTTTAATATTTTATGGAACTGAAATTTTTTCATAATACAGTGTTTTGGATGTGATTTGGGTACGTATAACAAAAATATGTATGTACAGTCTGGGCAGACTGTACCACCACTTTTTGGTATAGGTATTCAAAACACGCCCAAAACATTATATTATGGAAAAATTTCAGTTCCATAAAATATTAAATATTTTTTTTTTAGTTGTTTAAAAAAAAAAGCAAAAAAAATCAAAAAAAAAAAAAGTCCGCATTTTAACAAAGTAAGGGAGCCCTCACCTGATCCTCTCCGTATATATATATATATATATATATATATATATATATATATAGGGGAGCGATCCATAGCATCTATATGCTATGGGACAAATATTGGCATATAGGCTCTAAACCACACGATTTATGGATTAACGGCTGAGATCTGGAATTTTATTTCTCCGTCCGCTAGTATTACTAGCGGACGTAATTATTATAATTTCTGGACAATTATGCCCCTCATTCCTATCAGTAACCTGTAGTCCGCTAGTAATACTAGCGGATATAAGTAAGTATAATTCCTAATTTCAAAGCAATTAGCCAACACCATCCGCTAGTATTACTAGCGGACGTATATCAGTCGAATTCGATCTCATGAACCTTCCTACTGACCCATGATGGTGGAGTTGATTGACTGTGATATGTTTATGACAATAGATCAAATTACACCACCAATCATCACCGCTACCTAGACTTTACCGCCAAAAAAAATGATAAGAATGGAATAGAATTGAAAATGAAAGAGAAGAAGAGCTGATGCAGAGACTTAGACAGATAAATGGATCTTCTGAAATGGGTCGATCACCACCAAAAAAAATTAAAAAAAATCCTTCATTAACAAACCCCAATCATCCAAGCAAGAGGGTCAATCACCAAAACGAGGATATCCACCTGATGGTTGGTGAAATATAAGATCCCAACAATGAACCCAACCATTGATGCTTTAATGATGATGAAAAAGATGGAATCTGATGAAATCTAAGTTTTCAATGATGAAGATGAATATGATGAGATCTCATGATGAAGACTTGAGATCTGATATTTGATGTTGATTCCAGATCTATTTGGTTAGGAATTTACTTTTCTCTCTGTTTTTTTTTGCTAATTACTTTTTTCTTTTTAGTTAAGGCAGTGTAACAGTTTTGTTTAGTTTATTTTGCTTAATTAATATAATGACACTTTTACCCTTGAAAGAATTTAGGAAATTTGAGAAAACGGTACTTCAATAGCATTTTACCGGTTGAAAACTCGTGGTGTGTAATTTAACACAACCACCATAATAAGAGGGTGCATGAAGACACATTTTGAAGTATAGGGTGCGACAGTACTCTAACATGTGAACCTTGGAGTCCAAATTGTACTTTAGTCAGAGAAAATAAGATGATGACATCCGTACTTTTTACAAAAATAAAATACTTATGTTTACAACGACTGCAAAAGTAACTTGATCATCTGACTTATGTACGTCCGCTAGAAATAAAATACTTATGTTTACAACGACTGCAAAATTAACTTTCATTTGACTGATATACGTCCGCTAGTAATACTAGCGGATGGTGTTGGCTAATTGCTTTGAAATAAGGAATTATATTGACTTATATCCGCTAGTATTACTAGCGGACTACAGGTTACGAGGGGCAATAATAATTACATCCGCTAGTAATACTAGCGGACGGAGAAATAAAATTCCAGATCCCAGCCGTTAATCCATAAATCGTGTGGTTTAGAGCCTATATGCCAATATTTGTCCCATAGCATATAGATGCTATGGATCGCTCCCCATATATATATATATATATATATATATATATATATATATATATATATATATATATATATATATATATATTGACTGATGAGACTTTTCTTTTCTTTTATATGAGAAAAGAAGGTAACAGTAATATAATGAAAATAATGAGTATTTAATATATGAACAGTTACAAAATCTCCATAAACATATTAATTATAATTCATTTAATTTACACATTAAACTCTTTTAATGGTACATCACCAAATAATATATAAATATATTTATTTTTATTTAACTTTGTAATATATTATTTTGTATAAAATACAACGCAAACATCTGTACAATGTAATAGTAATAAGTATAAACTTAAGATTTATTTGTCAATAAATTTAAAATGAAAATGAAAAATGCCGACTGACTATACAAGTGAAGCTGAGGTGCGGCAGCAACAAAAGAAACTGTGCTCAGCTCCGCTCCGCACGACCTAACCACATCTAATTAATGCTTATTCCGGAAAATCCACCACCTTTTCTTCCTCTTGTAATCGCATGGCGGCAACTCTATTACAACCGAAACAATTAAACGTTCAATTAATGTATGCAATAGATGTGAAAACAAATTCAGACTATACTGTCTATACAAGACTTTACCCTTATGTTTAGACTTGTTTAAAAACATTCGAGCTGAGGAGGAAAGAAAATTAATAAAATCTAAACAATTGTTGAAACTTTCACACCTTTCACTATACTATATTTCAACATTGTTACTGATATTTGATTTTTTTTTTTCAAAATACAGATAATTATACTTATGTTCAGTAAAATAAATTTTCCTTTTTTTACATTCATTTTCAAGCTCCAAACATAACTACATGAAAGTTAAACTCCATGCCATATATAACAACACCAAAACCCATTTACACAAATATATGTGCTAACATGATGGCTAAATTAGATATACAGGAACCGAGTGCTTGAAACCGCTACGGTATAAAGTTTTTAATTTGATGAAACCAATATTCTACGCACTGAGAGTCTGAGACCAACCACTGAACCACATGTTACATTTATGTTTCTTCTGACCAGCAACATTAAGGAAAAGAAAAGCTAAAGGAAATTACCTCCCTGAGGATAGATGGAGTTGTAGTGCACCTCCGCCCAGAAACTCAAGAAAATGACTGCATGCAATACATAAAATCTTTATAAAGATTACCCATTAAAAATAAAAAATGTTCATGCAACTTGTGTTTTATCATTAGTATTTCTAGAAAAGAGAGATAACGTGAGGTAATCTCATAATAGAGGTCATACTTGTATATTCATGGAATGATAGATGTTGGTGATGGAAAAGCCATTAAGCAGATGAGGTACAAATAAAAGATAGGTAAACCAACAGATGCAAAAGAGAGAAAAAGACCCAAAAAAGAAATTAAAGGAGAACTAACTACAAAAATAAGGAAAAGAAAAGATAAAGATAAAACATGAAAATTAGAATAAAGTCATAACATAAAATATGTAATATTACACAATTAGTTTTACCCTGTTATGGCACATTTGTTGTGCTGTAAGTCTGCAACTTCTTACTTCACTTACGGATAAGAGTTCAACGGTGCTAGGAAAGGCCAACTTAGATAGTTGCAGTCATCTTAACACAACATTTGGCGTATCTCTTTAGGTTATAACCATTTAATTTTATCCTAGTTATGTAGTTTTTTTTTTCTTTTTCTTTTCTAAGATGGCATTTGAGCATTATTGTTCCAGACCAGCAAATTTTCTTTTGCTTTAATTAGTTTTCTGTTACTTAATGAAAGGAATGGCATTATGGCAATACTGAAAAAACCTGTGCTAGTTAAAGGGACTACACCTTTCACATATCTGTATGTGCACAAGGGATTGACAAAACTGAAAAATGGAAAAACATTGATAAATAAAGAGAAGTCATTAAAGCCACAAGAGCCTGAGTAAGCTCCGGTGAACCAGTAAAATTTAGAAAAAGAAGGCCAAAATGAATCAATTATATTATTACTTATACATAAGCTCCAAGTTTGAGAAGTCGATCCCAAGGCTGAGGGAAACAACATAAAGCTAAAGTCAAGACTTTCTCCATACAATCCTAGCACCCTTGATAACAAGGACAGAAAAATGGCTGATATCTTTTACTGACAATTAAAAGCTTTGGCTTCACATTGAGATTATTCTACAATAGCCAAATATATTCCTTCAACATAAAGAGAAGTGGGAATAAAATGTGTTGAAATTGTTTAATTACTGACAAATGAAAGAGTTCAAAATTTTCAGAGGATACCAGATGAGAATATATTAGTTAATAATATTTGAGTATGTTGTCTTCAAAAGTTACAAGAGAATGTTCCTTTAAAAGAAAGAAAAGTGGGAATAAAATGTGTGGAAATTGAAAATATTAATAAAGATGGTCATAAAAAACCCACAATTTTTAATTTTTAACCCATCAATAAAATTGTGTAGGAATGAATTAGTGACTAAAAGATGAATGAGTCAAAACCTCAGCAGACTCCAGATAAGAATAGATTAGTTAATAACAAGACAAATCTACAGGTAAAGTCTTCAAAAGTTACTAACAGATAACAGGATATTCCAAGCCAACATCAAAGTGAATGAATTTTGAAACCCTCAAAAATTACCTCGTTTCGACTTTTGGACCTTTGGGAGAATCTCAATTGAACATGTATCCTTAAATGACGTTAAGACAAAAAATCTCACACCATACTGCAAAAAAAAAAGAAGATTAAAATAAGCAAGTCCTGATCTTGAGTTTGGTTTACTATTTCCAAAACTACAGAAAAGTTAGCACTAAAAGAAAATCTAAGCCTGATAAAATAATCAATTAGTTTTTCTTTATTAATCATCAAAGAAAAAATATTATAAGAAATTTTATATTTTATATAGTGCATGATAAAAAACAAAAGAAAACTGCTCAGATATTTAATTGTTGAGGTAGAATGGGAAAAAAATAGAAATATGCAAAATAAAATGGAAGCAACTTCATTTGAGCAGAAGAGGAGACTCTGGTGAGCTGAAAAAACTTGCCAAATCTGCAGCTGCCTGTAAGGTGATGTGATCGCCCCACTCGCCGCTCCTAGTTTCATCAAATATTGAAGTTTGTGAATACATCAACTCTCAGTAGAAGTTTGAAAGACATACAGCTTAAAAATGAAAAGTTTAAGTATTACTTTGACATCCTCTTCAAATAATCACCATATGCCATGGGAACATATCCTTCGTACATCTCTGGGTGTGACTTGAGCTGATAATATCCAACCATATCAGAAATCAGATTGTAAGCAGTTTTACAGACTCAAGAATATGAAGTTCTAAAGAAAATGATTTACGATACTCTAGGGGAGCCACCTGATTAATAACTTGTCTTCTCACAAATTTGTGATGCTCCGGGGAACGGTAGAACTGATCTGATAAAGCACGGAACTGGAGGGGAAAAGGGTGAGATGACTGAGGTAAATAAATTTTGACGAAAAAAATATCACACTGAAGGACTTGGTGCCAAGAAAAACCCGTACAACAGAATGAATTAATTGACAAAATGGATGCTAAACATTTTTCAACATAACTTGGCTGGGATTAGAACTAATAAAATTGCATTAATTAAGGGCATATCAACTTGCAAACATCAATACATGAGAAAACACAAAATTCGAACACAGAAATCACATATAAATTATAACTTCCACTCAACAGCAGAATACAAATTTATGTTTAGGGAAGAAAAAACATGCATACAAGTTTTGTGATCATATACAAATATTCTGAAAATTTAGTTGATATAAAGGCCGTTTGAGGACAAATGAGTGTGAGTATCATTAAAAAAAATTAAATACAGTTGGCTCCCTAAAATTTACTACTCCCTCCTTCCCAATATAAAAGTCTTGATTGACTTTTTGCGCATATTAAGAAAGAGGATAAAATGACAAAATTATCCATATTTAAATTTTAATTTAATTGCATAGATTTCTACACATGACTAGTGATGCTCCATAAATATACATAGAGAATAGAAATATGACAATTAATACTAAAGGTATTATAGACAAATTATTGTAAAAAATAAATTATTTAAGGTAAGTAGACATTTAACTAGAGACTACTTAAAATAGTAATAAGGACTTTTATCCTAGAACAAAGTGAGTATTATTTAGCAAGTCAGTAGTCACTATCAATTTACTTCGCCAGTGATATTTTTTCAAGGATTCATAATCAAAAGTATTGAAGAGAACTCCAAGTAATTTTTTTTCTTTAACAACATACAAATGGTAAATAAATAGCACCTACAATTAATTACCAGAATTAACAACTTAAATTCTCATGACAATCAAAGGACACCTTTTCTCTAGTAAACTCGCCAAAACTTGGTATCATCAATTAGGAGCTGAAAAACATGTGTATGACTAAAGAGCTTCAAGTGCCAAGTCATTTGATTGAAATATATCCCCAAAGGGCAAGGAGCAAGTTAGAAGGATCCACAATCACACTACTAGTTAAATCAACAATTCTTAACATCTCAAGTGCAGAAGATGTAGCTGTCACTTTCTAACATTATCTTAAACACTAATTTACTGGGCATTGACAGCACAATACTATGTTTACCGTACAAAAAAGGTAGAGAGTGAAATTAACCTGACAGTTACCATCTCCTTGAACTTTGCATTCAACCAAGTTATACAATTTCAACCTGAATCCAAAGAGATTTCCAGTATAAAGTCCTATAGCTTAAGTAGTCTCGGCATATATAAAACAAGGAGTCAGAAGGTGAAAAATATGTTCAGCTTGAGACAGTTGGCTGTGCAGGGAAGTAACCTATGGTTAATTGTCTAAAAAGGACTTTCGCTTGTGTGTATACATTTTGCTGATCGACAGTCCTGCTTTATTTTGTGTGCTTATCAGTTCGAGTTCCCACCACAAGGTAAGACAAAGAAATAGTAATACTAGTCCATTTAAATCCAATAGGCAATAACATATGTCCACACTCATAGGCTTGTCCATGATGCACAGAACAAGTCATCTATTCAACCTACAGCAAGAGGATGAAACAGATATGATACCTATCCAGCAGCCTTTGATGATCAGAAGTTGCTTCATCAATAGAAGGTATATCTCCATTTGTTCTGGGAATATGCTGCAGAAAGATGATAAAATTTAAACATCTTAATTCTATTCAATTGCAAAGATCGGTTCCCTGTTTGGGGCCTTTGGGCACATGGCAAAACGAAGCATACAGAGTGTATAAAGATTTGAAGATTAGATCAATGGTAATAGCCTCATGAAACGAAAGATGTTGCATATGTTCATATTTAGTACAGAATGTTCTGGACAATCATGAAGAAAACACAATTAGAGGATCATTTGCTACAACTTTATCATCATGCGGAAACCCTCGTGGCAGAAGCTGATAAGCCACAACATACCGGTTGGAGGGACCAGCATGACCTTTTAGTAACCGATTAAGCATAGACCTAACTTTATTGACTAAGTGGTTAGCTATAACGTAACTTGAGTTGTGGCTTGATTTGGCTGGCTATGAATCTGGCCTTCGAAGTATCACATTGGCTTATTTCTACTCACTAAATTTGGTATTTGTACGTGCATCAGTTTGGGTGTAAGGTATGCATTGTGTGTCTGTCTGTCTAGTTCACAACATGAGAATTGTTAACTAAACATACATTTTTCGAGTCTTGGTTTATCAAAATGGGATCATTCAAAACCACCCAAAACATAAGTTATTTGAGAATGAACTGCTGCTTGCATACCAAAGCAACATAGATTATAGACATAAAACATCCACTAAAATGTGTTCAACAATTGGGGAAATAACAAACATTGAAGGAATAGGACTCGTTAAATAATTACTTGTTGTAAAGCCAAGGAAATTTATGATTTAACAGGAAAATATCAAAATTACACAGGTAAAACTGTTAAAAAACATAATAGTACTTTACGTAAGCTACACTCACAGGAGCAGGAATCATTTGATTCAATCTCTTGCCAACTTCTCCAACAAGCTCAGTCTCATCTGTTATCTCCAGAGTATAAGTAAACTCTTCTCCATTATATGATCGATCTCCAGGGCTAGAGCATGAACTTGAGGGTCCCATATCAACCGTCTCTTTTAGGGCAACCTCATGGTCTGCCAATTTTAAAATATGTTAATAGGAAAGCATTAGTTGAATAACTCGAATAATAAGCTAACTAAACATCCTTTTCTTTCCCCCAGTGGTGGGAGGACTCACCATCATAATAGTTCCCTGCTGGTGTACCCGACCAATCCTGGGTACCAGCGGATGCTTGCCAGGTGTCCTCCACTGCATTGGATAATTCAGTTTCTTCTGCAAGCGACATTTGTGATAATTCTTCTTGAAGAGTATGTGCAACAATCACATCATTTCCTACACTGCTAAATTCTGTTTGATGACTATCTCTGACATACTGTTCATGGCTAATGTCCACATCATGTTGATTGGTGTCGCCATAATAACTAGAACTAAAGAGTTGGTCTACATCAAGAAAATTGAGTCCCCATCGAGCAACATCTGGATCTGGTTCGCACATAACTATCTGCCTTAGCTATCTTTCCAACTTGAAATCCGTCTGCTACTACAAAAAGTGGACCGCTATTCAGTGTTAACTTCCAGTAAATGCATCCCTTAATTGCAAAGCAGAGATGATTATCCACGCTAGTAAAAGATAATTTTTAGCATAATATAACTATATATGGATAAACCTTTCACCTTCAAAACTTGTGTAATGCGTGATGCTTTCCTCGTGGTAAATGAAAAAGTAATTAGATAAATTGATGTATTAATTAAAAACTCAGTCGTAGTGCGGAAGAGAAAAGAATGAATATACAACCACAAAATTAATCTTTTTGTTCTTGAGTTTATTGGACAATATATAGCCAACTCTTCATGGAATGTTAACATGCCTTTGCTTGCTACTATCATGATTTAGCTTGCATAATCAGATCCCACAGTACTTAAAACCATAAAGATAGTGAATGTTATAGCATCTTAATGTTATGATCCAAGTCACTTAACCATGCTTATATACTGTTCTAAATCAACATATCAAGCAAAACTTCTCATTTTAAACAATAGATATTCTTAAAATACGGCCCGTCATTAAATATTCGCAACATATTCAAACTGATGTAGAAATATCGTAATCGTAATTCTGGAAAATTAATAGCTAAATGGTATATGGTTACTCTTTGTCTATGGTGGGTGCTTTGGAGGGAAAGAATTGAACATAATTAGAGGCCAAGGAGCATACCATTGTGTGTAACAAAAATTTACAGCCTTATTTTCTTCTGGCAGAATGAGGTATTTCCAGGATTGATTATTTGTTTGAAGATTTTTTGTCGGAGTTTAGCCTAGGACATGATGTTGTACTAGAGTCTGCCACAGAATTTCCTTTTAAGTCAGAAGTTTAGCCTATGCATAGTTATCAGAATCTTACAATACACGATAAGTATCGTACGATACGATGAGATACAAAAACAATTAGATACGTATCGCAGGGTGAATAAAAAATGACACTATATCATATGATTCAGATATGATACGTATCTTACGATATAATACAATGCACGATACTTTTTAAAACTAGCAACCGACTTGTAAACTTTTTATGTAGATCTAAAAGAGTAAAAGCAACTTTTGAGCCTTTTATTTCAAAAAAGAGGTTTTTTTAGCGTTAACATATTTTATATCGCTTGATGAGCCTTGAATCGCTTTTTAGAGTTTAATATCTTCTTCTACAAAATGTTTTATTTTTCTCACACCTCTTTCCACAAGTAAAAATAAATCAAGTTATTTCAAAATAACTTCAATTTACTATAAATCAAATCAATTAAAATCAACTAGTATTTAATTTAGAAACAAATCAATTTACAAGTCAATAATAAATCATTTACAAGTAGAAACAAATCAATTCAGAGTATTTTGACTAATTTTAGTCTATAATAATATTTACTTGACTACTTTAATACTTAGTCAAGCTAATATGCTCGATTGTCCAATAAATTGTATGTTTTATATGTTTAAATATATATTACCATACATTTTTCCTTTTGTTTTCGTATCGTACATGAAACACGATACGGGGATTTTCGTTGCACGATACGATTCACGTTTGACCACTATGAGTATGTGGATATGATATTGTACTAGAGTGTACTGCATAATTTCCTGATTTGTTGGGTATGTCGGTATATGGATGGCACCCCCTTGGTGCCTTTTGAATATATAATCACTTATAAATTAAAAAATAAATAAATAAAAAATATACACATTTAACTCAATACATGCCTTGAACAATTATTCAACTCCATAACATGATCCAACTAGAATGGACTAGTTTCCAGATCAATTAGAATATCCAACAAGGGGGAATACTTTCCCTTCATCAACTCATAGTATGAAGATATAGTAAAACCTCGATAAATGAATGTTCGATAAAGTAATAACCTCATTTAGATAATAATTTCTTCCGGTCCCGACTTGGGCATGTGTACTAAAAGTAATAATCTTGCTAAATGCATTAAGTAATAAAAATTTTTGAATCCTTAAAGGCCCAACGAAAATATAAATTAATAATTACTAAATTCCATACAAAAATTTATATATATAATCCACATATTTTTGAACTTTTTGTCATAACATCCATACAATAAACCCAAACTTTTCAGTCAATCAACAATATCCATACAAAAAGTCATTTTTTCTGAAAATATGCATATTGCTTTCCTCATTTCATCGGTTAATGTCGATTTTTTTACTCCTTTCAAATGATGAGAGGCCATGGGAGAAAAAAAAATTGTAACTTGTTGGAATATATCTTCTACACAGATACATTAACTTAAAACCTTTTGTTTTCCAATACATTATAAGTTTCACCAATTCTTTTACATAAATTGAAAAACTCCCTCTAAAATAATAAATAATAATTTATATAAATAAATAATCTGGCTAATTTTTTCGGCCAAAAGGTTATTCATTTATCGATCATATCATCGCGTGAATATTCATACTTTCCTATAAACTCACGTCATATTTTATCTGATTGTCAACTACTTATTCAGCATTATTAACCAGAAATTCAATAAATTTCAGATTATCTCATAAATGATATCCAATCAATAACAAGTCGTCCTAAAACATGAAAATGCAACCCCCTGAAATTGAAAAATCAACAAAAGTACACACAGAATAAAAAGTATGAGAGGGACAGGTGAAAGTTATTCGCAACTTCAGCATTAAGAATTCTCACAAGAAGTATTTTCATAACCGAATAATCTAGTTGTCAACCGAGAAAAGCCTAATCGTAGGTATAATTATCAGAAATTGTAATCAGAATCGACAAAGATAAAATAACTTGTCAGAGTAATAAACGCACCTTCAAATCAATGCCAACTCGGTTGATCAAATCCTCAATTCCAAACTTCAACTATTTAGCCGCCAATAAATATAAACTACAGAGAGAGTATTGAAGATTACATGGAAGAAGAAGATAAAGATGAGACTAAGAAATATACGAGTTGGGGAATTGAAGACATTATAAACACTTGCCCTCCGTTAAACGCTAACAGCTGCCGCATGAAAACTTTTGAAAGAGCTCTGTTATAGTGGGATTTTTGAGTGAGTGAGTGAGTGAGTGAGTTCAAAGATGATGGCATTTTCTTGAAGGTTATGTTCAAAAATTAAACTTTTAAACCAATAAAAATTAATTTTTTTAAACCGTCATTTTATTTAAAAATTAAATAAGAGTAAATTTTTGTTTTTTTCTTTTGTGGGATTTTGTCTTATGCATGAGATGATTGATGCATTTTGATATTTCATTATTATCTCCGGAGAGATTTTGCTACTCTTTTTTTTTTGGAAGGTTTTGTTTTCTCAGTTTAGGAGTTCTTTTTTGTTCGTGAGATTTTTTTATGCAATTATTTAAATTTGGACGCTTTTATTGTATTATGTTCATTTGTTGTTTGTGCTGAAAAACGATTTGAATCTGCGTATTCTATTATTATTTAGGGTGAATATGACTGTATTTTAAGAATTTATTTGGTGTACATTATTACAATTGGTTCTTTTTTTTCTGATTACCTGTTATTTTATTTGAAAAAAAAATACTATTTGAGTTTGTTTTTTGTAATCCTCCTATCTTTAGATACGTAACATATTACAATTTTAATATATTTCAATTATTTGGACTATTGAATAAAATAATTTGAGATATTTTTAATTTCAAAATTAATGTAATTTAATTAACATTTAAAAATAATAATCCTGTGGTTGATAGTATTTGATAGATAATCTTCTATTTTTGTGTTCTATAACCTAAAATTCAATGAATATATATCATAATATATCCAATATTTTAGAATCCATTTAAAAGTGGGGCCAAGCTTCGGCTCATAATAGTTCGTTTCACGTGTGAGATGCTCTGCCTAATTCCGTCTTCTTGTCATTTTCGTTTTGCTTTCCGAGTAACCCTGCGCAGGTACGGCATCTTCCATTAATGTGAATTAATTTGAGTTTTAAAATAATTTGATAATCAAATCTAGTGAATTATTAATTATAAATAAAATGTCCTTTAACACTGTTTTCTTTTCCAAATAAGAAAAATGCTTAACTAGCTTTCCCAAACAGCGCTTAAACCATAATAATAACTTTCCTCATTAGGCTCTCTCTCTTTTACACCTCACTCTCAATATCACTGTTTCCGTATTTCCAAAACTTGAAATATATGATGCCTTCAAAATTTTAAAAAACATCACCCTTAAAAATATTGACATTTGATACGGCAAGCTGACACTAATGATCTTCTCTCATCACCCTTTCCTCTCCGTTACTATCAATTTGAAAATTAGAATAAATCTAAACTGTCCTTATATTTTTTCGCCCAAACTAATTAGAATAAATCTGAACCGTCAATATGCTTTCCCATTCAAATTCAAATTGAGTTGTTTCTTATTTTTATCAAAAAATTTGGCTCTGTCATGATAATACAATAACAAAAAAATTAATGTATCGTGGTGTTGCATTATGCCACAAAACGTACTGGCCACAAGTGTTAAAACATGTTTCAACAGAAACTACCTACACGTCCCCAAAACCTATAGTTACAACAATCCTTCTCCAACCCTTTGCTGTGCCTTTGATTCCACCGCAATCCACTTACTCCTGAAAGTTCAAACTGCAAAAGCAAAACAAAGGATGACCATATATCCATACATGTTGAGAATTAAAATGTCCATTAGTAGGCCACTTTACGGAGATAAGCTTCTTCAAGTACCCAAAAGAATGAACCACTAAGACAGCCTTCTATATGCAAGAGACATTGTATTTAGCAGGTCCTTAAAAGCTTTGGTGACCACATGCGAGACAACCAAGAACTGTCTGCGTTCTTCAATTCCATTATACTCCGCTTACCTTTTCTTTCAGTTTCTTCAGAAGTTCTTTCTTGGTGAGCAACTTCCTTGGGAGTAACAGTTGGAACGGAATGTGTCACAGTTGGCTGAGTACTTCTTGTTTCTGTTGATGGATTTAGGATCCGATTCACCATTTCCAACACCTCACTCATCTTTGGGCGTGTTTTTGGGAGTCTGGCCAAGCAGCGGTTGGCTACAATTGATAACTTCTGGGCTGACTTCAGAGAATATTTTCCTTCAAGCCTGGGATCTACTATCATCCTAAACTTCTTGGGGTCTGATATGTAAGGCTTTACCCATTCTAAAAGCTTCTGCTCACATTTAGGGCCGTTACGGTCCAATGGTCGCCTACCTGTGATGAGTTCATAAAGGAATACCCCATAGCTCCATACATCACTCTTCGACGTGAGACGTCCAGTTTGAATGTACTCTGGAGCTGCATATCCCATTGTTCCAACAACCTGATGGCATTCCATGTTAAATGGTAATAAAACTTTAACGGAACTCTATACCGGATTAATTACTTGACATCAATGAATGCACATGCAGTTCACATAGGTTATTGAAAAGCAAGTGAGAATACACATATTTGAAATTAGGTCTCCAAAGCCACTGCCTAAAGATCTTAACTACCAAATATCTCAACTGACGCCTTTTATCCCAAAATAGTTGTGGTATGCTGAAAATAGACATGATTATTTTAAATTAGTATATTGTCACAAGTATAAATATGATTTATAACTTGAGTGTTTCTAACAAAATACATTTGTTTTTATCTTTGTACATACTACGTATAGAAAAACTGCATTCCAACTTCTGAATAATCTGAACAAAATTCTTATTGGCTATTTTTTACATGCAAGTCGATCATTAATATTATGCTGTGGTTCGGATCCCCTGATTTCACAAATTATCAATTTAAAGACAAATATTTATGATGTGTAGCAATTCAAAGAACAGTATAAGGTATTCTACATCATTTTACATGAGCATACCGCAGTTGAGACGTGGGTTAACCCTTCTGTAGGGCCCAATCTAGCCAATCCAAAGTCTGACAGCTTAGCATTCCATTGCTCGTCTAGCAGAATGTTTGAAGATTTGAAATCTCTGAAGATGATCTATATTATATAGAAACAACAACCAGAAAAGAAAAAAACCATCAGTTACATGTTTTCTAGCTATAGCACCAAAAGAAAAAAAGGAAAAGAAAAAGTATTTAGCAGTGAAAAAATACCACCTGAAAGTCCATTTCCTCATGTAGGTACGCCAAGCCACGAGCAGTGTCTTGTGCTATTTTCAGCCTCATGGCCCATGAAAGAGGGGTCTTAGACCGAGTTGCTAAATGGTCCTCCACGCTTCCATTAGGAAGATATTCATAAATTAGAAGCCGCTGGATTCCTCTTTCATCATCTTCAGCACAGTAGCCCACTAACTTCACAAGATTTGGATGCTCTACCACCCCAAGAACATTAACTTCTGTCACCCATTCCTTGTGCCCCTGCCAGACAAGTGTTGGGAATGTTACTAAATAATAAACATAAAATGGATGGAAGATTTCTGACAAAGAGCAATTCACGAACGTAGTAGTCAAATCAGTTAAGAGGCATATCAAGACGGGACTTCCTAGATCACTACTGTTACTTATAATATAAAAAGAAGAATGAAATCATGGAAGATTGCAAAAAGAGAATGATTACCGAAAGAGATGCTACCCCTAAATTTAAGTATGAATAGTAATAGACTAATCGTAACCATAGGATACTATATGAGTATTGCAGCATCCTAGTTTTGTCTTCCTTAATTTCCATTTCGACATGTTAGCAAAACACTAGAACTTGAAGGTTTGATGCAATCTTCAATCAACTAATGCGTATCTAGAAGAATTTAACTCCAATTATTGCTAATAAGTTTTTTACTGACTAAGAGACGATTTACTTACTTGCGTATTCATAAGTCAAAGATTGTGTAAATCAATGCCATGAAATAAGTAGTTTAAGCCAGGTTTCCTCATAAAAATTATTGTTTTGAGTTGAAATGCAGTTTATGCATTATAGAATATATGTTCCTGATTGGTAAAATCATACGTTCCTTGTGTACTAGACATTTAAAGTTACAACATAGATAAAATCATCGTTCCATCTAGTTCTATCTTTCAGTCCTTACTGTGTTGACTATTTGTTCCCCACCTTCCTTTCTTTCCATAGTCAACAGTTCTAAATTAAATACGTTCTTTGCTTGATTCCCTTATATTTGCCAACATCTTTTCCCTCATTTGAAAAATTCATATTTGTAAAATATGATAATGTTTTTAGTTATTATTGATCCTCCACAGTCAGAACTAATGATCACGGAATAAGTAATTTCAAGCTCTTCAAAGATTAACTTACGGATTAAAAGAACAAAAGCACAAGTTAGGAACCCTTGCCTGTAGTCCTCTTCTACCAAGTTGTTTAACAGCCACGTCGAGTTTCTTAGGATCTTCAGAACTCTTAATTACACCCTTATAGACACAACCAAATCCACCCTCTCCGATCTTGGCAGAACGGCTGAAATTCCTTGTGACTACCTTCAGGTCAGAAAATGTGAACACTCTGAGATTGCAGGACTTCTGAGATAAGCTTGGAAAGGCAGTCCTGCCCATGGACTCCGTGCTAATATCCGAAACATTCCTAGAATTGAGTTCAGACCCAGATCGCCTTGTATCACGTTCAGTAGATGCTGAATCAAAGGATTTAAACGAAATTGATTTCGATGGCTTCGAGTCATCCTTCTTTTCTCCACTGTAGAACTGGAAGCACTTCATAGTCTCCAAAGAATTACAAGTACGCAACTATGGAATTATCTGTAAAAATAGATCATCAATAATCATGAAGTCATCAAAAGACTAACAATACATTATTACATTGGACATCATAAATAGTTGCATCAAACCATAACCTAAAATAAATGATGTTAAAATTTGATTAACCTTGAAGCATAACAACCAAAATAGTATCAGACAAGGAAACATTAAGTAACTGAAAGTATCAGATATCAGATTGTGTCTCCCAACATATATTTAGGGAAATAATAAGTATTCAAGAAAAATCTACCCAAAACCTCTTAACTAATACTCCCTCCATGTCACAAAAACAGTCCCATTTAATTTCCAAGTCAAGTTGCAAAACCCTAAAATTCACAATTGATGTGAATTTATTTAACTTTCATTAATGTAATTGCTAATATTGTAAAGTAATAAAAAAGTATTATCAAGTACAAAATTGTTTCAAAAATTAAAATAATTTCACCTCAAGATTTCGCAAAATTAAATAGGATCAAAGTCTTGTGGAAAGGGGGGAGTGGTAATATTTATACTCGTCCCTGAAAACCAATCTGTTCTTCCCAAACAGGACTCCTAAATTACTACATAAATTCTGAAAAGGAGGGGCTTTCACAGATAAACATCCAAACAAGGAAAACCAAAAACAACCCAATTTGCTTACAATAAATTGCCAAAGCAAGGTCAAGCAAAATAAAACAGATAACCCACTTTCTTCACAAGTCTATATTTCCCAAGAAAATCATATAAAAAATAAGACAGTAGCATTCATTTGGTCTTTGTAACATACATATGCATGTGTATAATAGAAGAGAGCTGTAAAGACCCAGATTCAACTAATTCCAATATCTGAATTCCTAATACTCGTAGTAAGAAAATATGAGAAAGCTTACCTTAAGTTTCTCAATCTGATTGCAGAAAGCCAGAAACCAGTGTGCTTAAGAATTACTTCCAAATTCTAATATGATTAATAAATCTAGAGACCCATTACTGGGAAGGTGCTGAAGCCGTCAAGCTAAAGACATGGACAAAATTTAAATGAGCACAGACCATATTAGAAAGTCTGTACACGACAACTGGGATCAGACTTGCTTCACCAACCAACCCAAAAACCATTATCCAAAATCAAAATTACAAATACCCCCATTAATCTATCTAGAATATATATAATCACTCCGTACACCAAACTTACAAAAAAAAATTGTCCATAAAACGAAAAGCTAAAGTACATCGATTGAACTATAAAAATATTAATTAGTTAAGTCTATTAATATAAAAATATTTATCACTATAATTTTGTAGACCTTTACACTTCTGTTTTTGAGTTTTGAACGAAAAACAAAAGAATAGAAAACTTAAATTAGAACAGAAAAGAAAAGAATAGAAAATTTAAAAAAAAAATCTGTGTTATTTTTAGTTTTTAATAGAAAAGAATAGAAAATTTAAAATTGAGGACATGAGTTGTAATTTAAAATTTATTATATTAAAAGTTGAGGATAATATGAGAATTATAAAAATATTACTTATTCTAATTTCTTTTCCATCCAAATTTGGCCAATTTTGGACTGAAAACTTTGACAGAAAAAGTGGCCAAGTTTTCTATCTATTTCTTTTCTTTTACGTTTATTAAAAAACTCAAAAACATAAGAATTGGAAAGAAAACTTAAATTTTTCGTCCATTTTTTTTTTTTCTGTTCATTTTAAAACTCAGAAATAGAGCGTTAGAAATAAATTTAAAATATTTTTATTTTATTTATTTTTAATATGCCTAAAAATGCAGTCGGTTCATCTTTGAAAGTCAGAGAGTAAATTGTAGAGAAAACAAAATAAAAACATGGACAAACATTAAACTTCGAAGAAGGCAGGAGAATAGGCGGCCCTACGAAGAAAATTTCGTGTGGGAAAGGCAAGACAAGTAGTTGGGCCAGTTGGGTACTTCTCTTATTAAACTGTTGAAACTTAAGTACTCCATTTTTTTTCTCTAAATACTCTTACCATTCTACCCTTCTTAAATATCTGAACAAATTTGACATTTTGAAATCAATGTAAAACATTTTAAATTTAATAATAATAAACTTGTAATAGTAATTAGTATTTTAAATACGATTACAAGGTAGTAGCTAATTAAATAAAACTATCTTAATTTATATTAAGGGTTTATTAAATAGTCATATATTTGATAAAAAAATTATGAACAAAAACTTATTCATAAACATAAATTACGACTGATCAAAATTTTAATTTACATTCAATTAGACATGTTAAATCATAAATTGATGACGTGGTCAGTAACTATACTAATTAGTGCTTATGTAATTAAAAAAAAACGTTGTTTTAAATGTTTTTTTCAGTTTTTTTTGGTTCACCTGCTTCATTATTTGAATCAAATATCATAATCTGAATTTAAGTATGTTGTTTGGTACTTGAATTAATATGAATATGGATTCTGGGTTATAGTATCATGCATTAAAAGAATGATCAAGCTAGTATAGTTTTTGTGTTTTGCAGCCTAGATATGTGGTGAACCAAGTGACTGACAGTACCTGACACCAAAGGTTATGAAGTTTTTAACTGATCTTCATGCAGTGTTTCAACTTTTCGCATGCTTAATCTTCATGCAGTGTTACCAAAGGTTTTGAAGTTCTTAACTGATCTTCATGCAGTGATTCAACTTTTCGCATGCTTAATCTTCATGCAGTGTTTTTTTTTTTGTAAAAAGTTTGACAGTAGGTAACTTTATATATATATATATATATATATATATATATATATATATATATATATAAAAGTCCGGATGGATCAGGTCCGGACTATCGTATTTTAATAAATTCCGGACTTTGATTAATTCGAGGTTGATAGTTCAGTCAGTTCTCACATCCCAACCAAATAATATTGATAAAATTGTGAATATTTAGTTCAAGTAAAAATTAAAATAAAAAAATATATACTCTCTCGTGTTCGATCAAAAATATGTTCTCAACTACAATATATTTTATTCATAAAAAATATTTAAAAATACATACCTCAAAAATAAAACATAACATAAAGATTATTTTATCATTAGAAGTATAGTTGGAGTGGAGTTTACTAGATTTTACATACTATATAAAAAATCTACTAGCAATAAAATTAGGAAGTACTTATTTATCTACTTTAATCAGCGCCCTTCTTCTACGTACCACCGCATGCAGGTTAAATAAAATCATACAAAACGAGGCATGCACTTGATCAAAGTAAGAAAATGAGGAAAAGAAAAGAAAAAGAAATGCTAACGCCACTCGCCCCACTCGGTTGATATCTAAGGAGAGAGAGATTTGAAAGAAGAAAAAAGACAAACTTATATATATATATATATGTAGAATGCTACTTAAATTTATTGTATTATTTTTATTTTTGAAGACATGTTGTAGTGAATGCTAATTCTATGATTTATTATTGTATTAAATAGGAATATTTCTTCTCCTTTTAGCGAATTTAAAAATAGTAAAATCATGTTATCTTTAATAAAAATTTAATTAATATTGTTAACATAAAAATAAAATAAATTATAATAAATAAATCAAATTGGTATATTTGGTGAATAAAATAAATTATATTGTTGGATAGAACGACTCATGAAACACATATATATAAACTTGTCCTTTTTTCAAAAAAAAATTTCTCTCCTTAATACCAACGGAGTGGTCTACTAATAAATTTTTTTTTTAATTCGGATACGGGTGGTACGTTAAAATTTGAGAAATCTACGTTTTGGGAGTAATAATTTTGATCTTTGACACATTTTAAATTACCCACCAACTCATTTTTCTTTTCCCTCGTTATATTGATATCATCACAAACCAATCATTGAAGGAGTTAGAAATGTTGTCCATACTATGTTCACGTAGGCATAAATCTGAACCCTTCCATAAAAATAAAATCAATGATCCAAATTACTCTCCAACTAACCCTCATTTGGCCGTCTGTCAGTTCACTCCTCCTACCCCCTTTTCTCTTAATCCCACACCCACCTATCAAAAAACAAAAAACTTTGTACACTACCCCAACCCCTCCCCTCACGGCCTCACCTCAATATAAACCTCTTGTATCAGCATCCACAACTCAAGAATTAACTTATTACACAATACGTCCAACTTCCATACTACACATATATATACACACATACAAACTATAATATATAGTTGCCGATTCATTTATTATTTTTTTCGTAAATTATTGAAATGGAGTGTTTTGAAAATGGGCATCAAAACGGGACAGCTACGGAATTATGTCTCCAGAAAGATCCATTGAACTGGGGAGTGGCGGCTGAGACGCTAAAGGGTAGCCATTTGGACGAAGTCTAGCGTATGGTGGCCGAGTTTCGGAAGCCGGCGGTGCGACTAGGCGGCGAGACACTAACTATATCTCAGGTGGCGGCTATCTCCGCCAGGGATAACAGCGCCGTCAAGGTGGAGCTCTCGGAGGCGGCGAGGGCCGGTGTGAAGGCTAGTAGTGATTGGGTTATGGAGAGCATGAACAAAGGGACAGATAGTTATGGTGTCACTACTGGGTTTGGTGCAACTTCTCATAGGAGGACTAAACAAGGTGGCGCTCTTCAAAAGGAGCTTATTAGGTAATACCAAATTCCTCTGTTTAATCAATAACATTTTTACTTTTTAATTTATTTTTAGTAATATTTGTTTTTAATGTTTTCTCAAGTATTTTGAGATATTAAATTGATTTAAAGTTCTTCTGCGAAGAATATAATGAAATTTGTTCCCTTAATAGTAACAAATAGTAGCTTCGATCATTACCTATTTGGTGACCTTGTGGTATGTTATTATAAGACCCATTAAGATACTATTGCTAGTGGTTTATAAGACCCATTAAAAATGCTCGGCCACTGCTTGGATGGATTTGACCCAAGATTTGTTACAGATTCATAATTTAATAGGGTTGTTTCGTTAATACTCCCTCAATTTTATACATGAAATTGTTATATCAAAATACATCGACTATAATTATTTGCATAATTTGCAATAAAAAAAATTGACACCTAAAGTCGCAAATGCGAATTAAGAATTTGAGAGTGACCCGGTTGTAAGGAATCCTCCGAGTTAGAACTTAGAACGACTAGCAGAAGAGTTTTGTTAGGTGGGTTCAACATGAAGGCGACTAGATTTTGACAATTAATTCAACTATTATTCGCTTGGCTTTTCAAATCGTAAACTAAAAATCTATGAAGTGTTTTTTTTTTAATAAAGACAAGTAGTATCGGCTTATTTAATTATTATTTTTCTTTCATCTTATTTTCAATATTCCATTTGAAATGGTTGGTTTGGAAGTATTAAATTAAATAATAAATATTTGACAAATAATGGGTTAGTTAACACTGACTATTCTGCTGCGCACCCTTTTCCTGGAAAGAACATGATGAAATTTTTCTTATGATACTTCTTTACCTACCCCGGGGAGAAAATCTAGTGATAAATTTGGCGGCAGTCCTTCTAGGACATAGATTAATTAATTTTTGATTCACTTATTAATAATACTGTTTGGTTAATTTAGGAGTTTAAATTATATTTACAATTTTAAATCACTAAACTTGTTGCTAATCTAAATAAATAATTATGGTGCAACAGGTTTTTGAATGCTGGAATTTTTGGTAATGGAACAGAAACCGCTCACACATTACCACATTCAGCAACAAGAGCAGCCATGCTAGTGAGAATCAACACTCTGCTCCAAGGCTACTCTGGCATCCGATTCGAAATCCTGGAGGCCATCACCAAATTTCTCAACAACAATATTACGCCATGTTTGCCACTCCGTGGCACAATCACCGCTTCCGGTGATCTTGTCCCCTTATCCTACATTGCTGGACTTCTGACTGGCCGCCCCAATTCCAAGGCCGTTGGGCCCACTGGAGAAACCCTCAGCCCCGAGGAAGCGTTTAGCTTAGCTGGAGTTGAGGGTGGATTTTTTAAGTTACAGCCAAAAGAAGGCCTTGCACTTGTTAATGGCACAGCTGTTGGTTCTGGCATGGCCTCTATGGTACTTTTTGAGGCTAACATACTAGCCCTTTTATCTGAAGTTTTGTCAGCAATTTTTGCTGAAGTTATGCAAGGGAAGCCCGAATTCACTGACCATTTGACACATAAACTGAAACACCACCCGGGACAAATTGAGGCTGCTGCCATAATGGAACACATTTTGGACGGAAGCTCCTATGTTAAGGCTGCCCAAAAGCTACATGAAATGGACCCTTTGCAAAAACCTAAACAAGACAGCTACGCCCTTAGAACCTCGCCCCAATGGCTTGGTCCCCAAATTGAAGTGATTCGTTCATCCACAAAAATGATCGAAAGAGAGATAAATTCTGTTAACGATAACCCATTGATTGATGTCTCAAGGAACAAGGCCTTACATGGTGGCAACTTCCAAGGTACCCCAATTGGAGTTTCTATGGACAATACCCGTTTGGCTATTTCAGCAATAGGGAAACTCATGTTTGCCCAATTCTCGGAACTTGTAAATGATTTTTACAATAATGGGTTGCCATCTAATCTCTCCGGAGGGCGTAATCCGAGCTTGGATTATGGATTCAAGGGGGCTGAAATTGCAATGGCTTCTTATTGCTCTGAGCTCCAATTTTTAGGCAATCCAGTTACAAACCATGTACACAGTGCTGAGCAACATAATCAAGATGTGAACTCATTGGGCCTAATCTCTTCAAGAAAAACAGCCGAAGCGGTTGAAATCTTGAAGCTCATGTCTACCACATTTTTAGTAGGCCTATGCCAAGCTATAGACTTGAGGCATTTGGAGGAGAATTTGAAACTTGCTGTAAAAAATACCGTAAGCCAAGTAGCTAAGCGAGTTTTGACCGTGGGTGTTAACGGTGAGCTCCATCCATCGAGGTTTAGCGAGAAGGATTTGCTTAGAGTTGTGGACAGAGAGTACATTTTTGCATATATTGATGACCCCTGCAGTGCAACCTACCCATTGATGCAAAAACTCAGGCAAGTACTAATAGAGCACGCGCTGAAAAATGGCGATAATGAGAAGAACTTGAGCACTTCAATCTTCCAAAAGGTTGCAACTTTTGAGGATGAATTGAAGACCCTTTTGCCTAAAGAGATTGAAATTGCTAGAGCTTTGCTCGAGAGCGGGAATCCGGCTATTCCTAACCGGATTATGGAGTGCCGGTCTTATCCATTGTACAAGTTTGTGAGGGAGGAACTGGGAACAATATATCTTACCGGTGAGAAGGTTCGGTCACCAGGGGAGGAATTTGACAAGGTGTTTATAGCAATGTGCAAAGGAGAGATAATAGACCCATTGCTGGAGTGGCTCGAGGGTTGGAATGGTGCTCCTCTTCCTATCTCTTAGTTGGACAATACTGTTTTTCAATCTTTTATGTTTTCTATTAATTTTTGTTTCTTGGTTTTAACGTTCAAAAGTGATTCTGTATGATTCAACAGAAATCAGAATGATGTAAAACTCTTCTGTACCAATAGTATATTGATTTGATTTTTTTTCACCACATGAAATGGGTAATTATCAATTTCTGATTTTTTTTTTAATATTCTTAATTCTCCAGTCGAAATTTTCTACAAACTGAACTAGAAGTATTTTTTTCTTCACCAGAAAAGATTGGATTTAAATTTTAATTGGTTGAACTTGATCCTAATTTCAAGCACTATTATGCATGAGATTAAGCAATTTTTCTACTCTTGTATTTGACCGTGTAAAACCTTGTTTGTGGGGGAAAACTAAAACAACTTCTTACATAGAGAGAATTCAAAAGGAGAAAACTGATTTCCATAAGAGTAAAGAGAGATCCAGAAATCTAATCCTAAATTAAGAAAGAAAAAAAATTCAGAAAGGAAAAACAAACTTCATAGAAGGAGAGACGGGATAAATCACTTTTTGGTCACTGTATTTATACTAGGGTCCGGTTTTCATTGTGGTTACCGAATTTTTTTTATTACAATTGAATAACTGTACTCTCAAATATTATAAAATGGTCATTAATTTTAATTTCCGTCAAAAATCAGACGGAAATACTTAGTTGACTAACAGAATCCAAGTGACACAGAGGTGGCACGTATGGTCCTCTCCCACGTGGATCCGTAGTCAAGATAATACACTTTTTGGTTACTGTACTAGGGTTCGATTTTTATTATAGTTACCGAAACTTTTTTTGTTACAATCGAATCTGTACTCTCAAAAATTACAAAATGGTCATTACTTAAAAATTATTATTATTTGAAATTATTATTATTATTATTATTATTATTATTATTATTTCAAAATTATTATTATTACTATTATTATTATTTTGAAATTATTATTAATACTATTATTATTATTATTAAAAATTATTATTGTTATTTTTAAATTATTGTTATACAATACTATTAATTTTACTCTGAAGTTTTACATATTATTAAAATTATTATTATTAATAGTATTTTATTATTATTATTATTATTTTAAATTTATTATTATTAATAGTATTTTATTATTTAAAAAAGCAAAAGCCCCCTTTCTTTTCTTGATTATGATGAATCTGATCAACTCTTTTTTTTAATCAGAGTTGCCGGATAATCCAACAACAACAACTACCAACAAGAGCGCAAGTGGCTAATAATAATAATAATAATAATAATAATAATTTTAAAATAATAATAATAATAATTTTAAAATAATAATAATAGTAATAATAATATTATTGACAATAATGACAGGATAATTTTAAAATACATGCAATACGTACTGTATGTACATAATTTTTTTAGTGCTAAAAAAATAAACCAAGTAAACTTATTAAATAATACATATATGACCATTTTGTAAATAATAATTTTTAAATAATAATAATTTTTAAGTAATAACCATTTTGTAATTTTTGAGAGCACAATTATTCGATTATAACAAAAAAAGTTTTGGTAACCATAATGAAAATTTGACCCTAATACAGTAACCAAAAAGTGTATTATCTTGACTACGGATCCACGTGAGAGTGGACCCTACGTGCCACCTCAGTGCCACTTGAATTCTGTTAGTCTACTAAGCATTTCCGTCTGATTTTTGGACGAAAATTAAAATTAATGACCATTTTATAATATTTAAAAGTACCGTAATTCGATTGTAATAAAAAAGTTTTAATAATTATAATGAAAATCAATCTTAATACAGTGACCAAAAAATGATTTATCCAGAGGAGAGACAAACAATCAAATAATAACATGTATTTGTTGGGTCCTACTCGTCTTAGGTTAGGTGAGGCCCACTCACTCTTTTTCATACAAGAAAGATAAAATAAAAAATATTAGTTTTTTATATTGATTAACAACTATTATTATTCCAATATAAAACAGCCAGCATAAGAGAATACATCAATTAATTAATATACTTTACTTCTACATACAGATGTTCTAGTCTTGTGTACCGTAATTCATTCCGCTTGTCAGAGAAATCGTTGATGGCTTCCCAAATTGTGAAACGCGTCCTTCGAAACCGTGCCAGAGAGATCTTCTCAACTGTTCCTAATCCTAATTCAGCTAGGGTTTTCCCTCTAATCCACCGACCTTTCTCGTCCTCATCCAGTCTCATAACAGCCACACTCTTTCCCGGTGACGGAATTGGCCCCGAGATCGCCGAGTCTGTCAAACAGGTCTGTCTCCCTGATCTAAACAAATAAGTATTTAATTTCTTCTTCAATTTTGTTTTTTGAGCTCCATTTAATTAGGATTTTTAAATTGATCGATACCTGAATTTTGCGTTTTGTTAACTCGGAGTATATTGGATAAGTGATTAGTCTATTACTTGGATTTTTACTTTCTTTTGAAATGTTCATGTACATGTGCAATATAATCAGAACTGAAAAAAAAACAATAGATATACAAATTTTGGGCACCTAAATATGTATAGAGAAGCATAGGAAGGGCGGAAGACACTGTTAATGGTGCTTTTGGAAGTGACTTTCTTAGAATTTTAGGTCTCCAAAAGCTTAAACATATACATTTATGTAACTTATATGTTTTGGTTTTGTATAAGGGAGCTCACTTCAATCTATTTAATCAAACTAAGTAGGCAAACTTCTTCATTATGTCGCAAAAAGAACTATTTGTTAATC
The DNA here is from genome assembly GCA_020205505.1 of Panax japonicus. Lineage (NCBI taxonomy): Eukaryota > Viridiplantae > Streptophyta > Magnoliopsida > Apiales > Araliaceae > Panax > Panax japonicus. Next base: position 12,175,326 of record CM035093.1, on the reverse strand, counting down.
TTAAAAGTTTTATTTGTACGAAATGTACCATCATTATATTGCCATATTGGCAATGAAACACACTGAAATGGTTTGTATAATAGAGATTGATTAAAAACATTTCTTGGTGTCTGTATTATGAATCCAAGGTGGTTTGAAGCCCCTCAAGAAACATGTAGGTGTATCTGCCTGTAGGACGTGCAAAATATGGTAATTACTTTGGCTTGTATCTACAAGTATAATCTCATGTAGACTTACTATTATACAAAGAAATGTATGTGCATGGACATATTTTCTTGGAGCCATATATGAACTAATCACCATTTTTAGCAAAGTCAACTAATCCTAACTTTTGACTTTGTGATACTTTTTTGAATATAATTTGAGTTGTATTTGAGCTTACCTTTTGCACTTATCCAGGTATTCAGAACTGCGGATGTGCCAATTGAATGGGAAGAACACTATGTGGGGGACAAAATAGATCCCAGAACCCAGAGCTTTCTGACATGGGAAAGTCTAGAATCAGTACGACGAAATAAGATTGGATTGAAAGGGCCAATGGCCACACCCATTGGAAAGGGCCATCGTTCTTTGAATCTTACTTTAAGAAAAGAGCTTAACCTCTATGCTAATGTTAGGCCTTGTTATAGTCTCCCTGGCTACAAGACTCGGTATGATGATGTAGATCTCGTCACTATTCGTGAAAATACAGAAGGAGAGTACAGTGGTCTTGAACATCAGGTTAGTTTTTTTTTTTAATGCATCTGCATATACAAATTTCCTTGTATACAAATTTGATGGAGTTTCCTGCACTCAATGCTAGGTGGTGAGGGGTGTGGTGGAAAGTCTCAAGATTATTACTCGTCAGGCAAGTCTGAGGGTGGCTGAGTATGCTTTTCACTATGCCAAGGCCCACGGAAGACAGAGAGTCTCTGCAATACACAAAGCTAACATTATGCAGAAAACTGATGGCCTTTTTCTCAAGGTGTTACTGTTTTAAGTCTCATAGTGAATGTATTAGATCTATCTGTGTAACATCATACTGACTTTGTATTTGCTTCCACTTTCAGTGTTGTCGTGAGGTTGCAGAGAAGTATCCTGAGATTAAATATGAGGAAGTCGTTATCGACAATTGCTGTATGATGGTACAATAATTTTTCTTTTGTTGATAAATTTTGTGTATGGGCTTGGTCTTTAAAGAATCTCTCAAACATGGTGATATTATAATATACTTCTCCATGCTTTCAAGTTTCAATTGCAATATCTTATCAGAAGAGATCAATTAAACTCATGTTATAAAAGTGAGTTAAAAAAATACATAGAAGTGAAGAGGAATGCTAACAGTGATTGCCTTGTCATATACAGCTAGTCAAGAATCCAACCCTTTTTGATGTCCTAGTGATGCCTAACCTTTATGGTGACATTATCAGTGACCTTTGTGCTGGGCTTATTGGAGGCTTGGGCTTAACACCAAGGTATTTTGGCCATCTCTCTCTCTCTCTCAATTTTGATAAAGGTTTTTGGTCATATCTTATGTATGATATGTACAAGATGATCTAACTTCTTTTGATGTCCTGTGTAGCTGCAATATTGGCGAGGGAGGTATTGCTCTTGCCGAGGCTGTACATGGTTCAGCACCTGATATTGCCGGGAAGGTTAGCCATCTGAGCTATTTTGTGATCATTATTCTGTTCTTATGAATTCATGCAGCTTGCATTGGTTGGGGCTTGGTTCATTTGGTAGTTGCACGCGAATGGTCTTGTCAGCATAAAGGTCCTACTATTCCATCTAGTGCATCTAGGACCGTTCAAGGTAAGATCTAAATTAGGAATATTTTTAAAACCTGCATTCCACCCCTGAAGGGTGAAGTACCTTTTAACCCATAATTTATCAATTAAATGAGACACTTCCGCCTCACAAAGGAACGAAATCTTTATATGTATCATTATACATACCATTATACATACAATGCAGATTTGGATATCAATAGTTTAACGAGTAGGGTACTTGGAGACTTCAGTAAAGGGTGGGGGATATATACCAACTGTCCTTAACATTGACGTGGGCCCTTGAATCTTATTGATTGCCTCTTCTTAAGTGGATTTCAAATTGGACCTTCAAAATCTCTCTTCAATATAATTAATCAAGATCTATGCTCAGAAATTTTGTAACATGTTAGTTTATATATATATATACTAGCTGGGTCCCGTGCCTCCGGCACTGTATGGACAATATAATTTATCTCAAATTTTGAATGACTAAAATAATTTATTGAGTGAGCGGAAAATTTAAAGTCATTTGTATTTTATTAAATTATAATTAGATTATTAGATAGATAGATGTATTTTATTAGATATATGTATGAACGGTGGGATTTATCCCAAACTTTGGACGGCCGAGATTATTTATTGAGTGAGCGGGAAATTCAAAATCATTTGTATTTTATTAGATAGATGTATTTTATTAGATATATGTATGAACGGTGGGATTTATCCCAAACTTTGGACGGCCGAGATTATTTATTGAGTGAGCGGGAAATTCAAAATCATTTGTATTTTATTAGATAGATATATATAAAATCATATTTAGTGATTTATTTTACTTTCCCAGTTTCACAATAAAACAATTTTATTTGTCAATTTTTTTTGGGTTAAGTTCAGATGACCACCTGGGGTTTGGGCGGTTTTCCACTTAACCACCTGTAGTCAGTAAACCTACATTTAAACACCCGACCTTTTGAGGTGAAGTGAAAAAGTGCTTTCTGTCATAACTCTGTTAGTTAAATTGTATAAAGACTTAATTACCCTCCTACGTTCAACAACATAAATAGAAAGAAACACAATTGCACCTTCTACGTTCAACTTTTCAATAATCAAAACAACAAGAAGGAAAAGAAGATCTGAAACAGAGAAATAATACCCAAAAACTAATATTCAAGCACAATCATATACCTAATTAACGAATTGAGATAAACAATTTAAATTGTTTCTGAACAGCAATTCATGTAATTGCTCTTTGACTCTGTTTTCAGATATAATCAAAGAACCCAATTCAAGGAACTCATATGGGCAGCATGTTGAAAATCAGGACAATTCAGAAATAAATCAAGATGGAGCAAAAAATTACAAGAAAACAAATTCAATAAATTCTGAAGATCATAAACATTCAGGGGCTGCAAGACTCCAGTCAACTGATAAAGATGAAGAGGCTGACACAATGGAAGGCGGCGGGTACACAAGCAAGTTTGAAGTAGAAGAAACATGTTCCAAACCCAAACATGTATCTAGTACAGAAACCATACAGAACATTCATTACAATTGTTATATCTTGTAAAAGAAGTGATTTTACCGCTTGCCATCAGAACATTCATTACATTTTCACGGTGCAAAGCTGCTCTAGAACTCCTTCGTCTCTGTACAGATTCGTTAGAAGTGGCGGTGGAAGCAACACTCTTTCAATCTGTGGTGAGGATCAACTAAACAAGCTCCTTAAAACCCGCCTAAAACCCCCACTTTCCCTAGCAACACTCCTTGATGCCCACGAAATCCTCTTTGGAACCGCATTATTATTAATCCCACCATCCTCTCTGTATAAACAACAGGAAGCTCTCTCTCCCCTCCTCTTCTCCCACCGGAAAACCTCCCCACCGCAAACCCACCTCCGGGCAGCCTCCAAATGGTTAAACCTCCCCTCCTTTCGCGAACTTCTGTTCCGAATTCAAAAGCTTCTTTGCAAACAGCACAGTGTAATTCAGTAACCACATGGTCACCGTCAATGTCAATAGTCGGCATTGACTCAATTGCAGCTTTTGACGCTGGTGGATGATCCATTCGCCCAAGTCCGTTCGCTTCAATTTGAGATAATTGATCTAAAAGGCGGTCAAAACCCGACCCTAACAAAAACTCCGACATAGTCGCCGGTAACGGTCTCAAAACCGACCCAGCTCCATCATCATAATACAGCTCGAACCCTCCTCTGTCTTCTCCGGTGGCGGCAGCTGGTTCAGAAGCACCGTTTTCGGTGGTTCCACGGAGAACGATGACCGGATTGAAAGGCGACCGATCCCCACCACTCCTACGGCTACGGTGGATCGCAGGACTCGATCCCTGATCCGAATCTCGCCCTTTTATCTTGCAGATCTGAGAAAAGGAGTGAGTGAGGAGAGAGAGAGGCTGTGGGGGAATCGATTAGGGGAATAAAGGAGTGAGAATGTTCTCGTCAGTTTTGAGAGGGAGGACGCATGGAGTGAGAAATGAGAGAGATGAATGAGGTTTGAGGAAGATGAAGGGTAATTCAGACATTTAACTATCTTTTTTGACTGTTATAGTTCTTTCTCACGCGCTTTTCGCGTTTGACTTACACGCACGGTTAAATTGGATGAAAAATGTAACGTTTTCACTTCAACTCAAAAGGTCGGGTGTTTAAATGTAGGTTTACTGACTACAGACGGTTAAGTGGAAAACCGCCCAAACCCCAGGTGGTCATCCGAACTTAACCCATTTTTTTTTGTTCCACAAAAGAGCCTTTTTTTTAATTGATGATGATATATGATAACATAATATCCTCAAATTTGTCATTGCATGATATCACTATTAAATTAACAACTCAATATATTTAATAATAAACATAAAATATAAATACATCCTTAATATTTGCTATTATTATAAGTGAGACTCTTTTAGCGTAACATAGAGAGTAATTTATTTAACTTTTATTATTTTTATTTTATTTTATTTATATATGTATTTCTATCTGCAATTTCCCAAAACCTTTGGGTGTTCTGAGCTGAAATAAATAAAAGGTTCACCAATAAGCAACTTCAATTTATCTGGAATTTGATCCACCAAAACTTAATAGTGATTTAATTTAAAAGAAAAACATTTTAGCTTCCTGTAATGGAGTTTTATTAAAGAGAAGGTGTAGGAGGAGATGGGACATACTTGTACATGGGCAATGGCCACTGAGAATGAAATAGAGTAAATCAACTTTTGATATCCAAATATGCATTGTAGTATGTATAAACCTTCCGCTCCTCTAAAGAGCGGAATGTCTCATTTAATTAATAAATTAAGGATTAATGAGGTAATTCTTCCTTCAGCCCCTTAAACGAGCTGATTGCAATTTTTAAATATATTCTTAGTTGTTAAATCTTACCTTGGACAGTCCTAGATGTATTAGATGGAATAGTACTCCCCCATCTAGTGATAGTCATGGATCAATCACTTAAATATATAGAGCAAAGCGAATTATTCATTTGAAGTTCATCTGCATTCTCAGGAAATTTTATGTTAGACCAAATATTTTGCTCTGACTATTGTCAAGTGAGGGGTTTTTAGCCTATGTTATACTGACTTGGGTATGACAAGGTGTCTAAACATTGATTCGGCCTTTCCCAAAATCAAAGAGTTGGTGGACATGGCTAAAAGAGTAAAAGGGATCCAAAATTTAGATACAAGTAAGGGGACACATCCTCTATATATCAAGTAAAATAATTTTTATTTAATGTTGTATGTTATGTTAAGCTTTTTTAATGCAGAGTTGTTAAAATTAATTTTATGTGAAATTTAGTGATGCAATGCCATACTTTTGTCAACTTAGATGATTCTAGAATTAGAGGTTGCATTGAAAATTATTTTGGTGCACTTTAGCCTTGTACAGTTTGTGGTTTATGTGGTGTTCTTAAAAGCACCCTAGGGGGAGTGCTTAGGCGGACGCGGCTGCCCAGCGCCTCAACGGCTTAAGGCACACTAAAATTGCTTCAGTTTTTTCTCTTCTTATTTATTTTTTTAATTAAATAACTCTGGTGTTTTAAGATAAATAAATGAGGTTAAAGTAAAAAAACTAAAAAACAAAACCAGCTATCCAAGTCATAGAAGATTTTGTCTTCATCAAAGAGAGAGAGAGAGAGTCTGAGATGCAAATTTATTGAGGAGAAGAGTAGGAACTTGCCAAAATTTTCAAGAACATACAAGTTATGCTGAAACTATGTAAGGCCAAGGATCATTACTCATTAATATAAATAAAGTAATCTAGGGACTTATTCAGCTAGTTGTTAGTTACTAGACTCTTCTAATAATAGCTTGCACACAGGTCATAGTGTACCCCTGGTACATATTTTAGCATTTTGATTTAGGTTAGTAGCTCTATAAGTATGTTTGTATGATGTTGTCATTATGAAGATGAATACCAGGAATTGAATAATTGCTTTTGACTCTTGGATTTAACATGCTTATGAGCTGCTTAATACTCAGGTTCAGTGGGTTTCTCTTGATTATAGTGGACAGTGAGAGAACATTGACATTTTTCAAAATCACTAGGAAATATTTTATTATGTTAGGAGTATCCCTAGTATATTTCTGTTTGTTAGTTGCAAGGTTATTTTTGTTATTTTATTATGTTTTGCTAGCTGTTAGATAGTGGTGACCTCACATGACACACATGCAAGGTTGCTAGGATATGAGTGAGGTAGGAGAATGTAGTAGCTTCTAGTAGGTTCTATCTAGAAATATAAATATAAAATATGTATAATGGTTGTAATTTCATTTTCATGCTTATGATGGATGAACTATGAAATATTGAGTGAAGTTCTTCTATGTTCTGCCATGCTTTCTCCTTCCATATCTGTTCCTGAAATCTATTTTTTTGGCAAAACAAACATTTAACCCACTGTACTTGCATTATTTTGTGCAATTATTAAACTTAGTAAATTGAACAAATTAAAATTGTTAAATTGGGCCATTCTGTTAAATAAATTAAACGGATGTTAACTCTTTTCCTACGTGGCTATTTAATAAAAAAGGGAATAAAACCTAAATTTATGTGGCTGCCTAATATAAAAGGGAATAAAACCTAAACAGATATGAAGTGACCAATGAGAATTATTAAGGGAAGAATTAAAAGTATAAAATGGGAAATAACCATTTTCAAATATTAAAATTTCAAAAAATTCATCATCTTCAACCTCCAGCTGGGTCTACCCAATCCAAACACATGTAAAACGGGTCAAAAGCCATAACTCTCTTATTTCAACTCCAAATCATGCAAATAATATGTCAAAATCTTCGTATCAACCAGGCCTAACACAACATGTTATTCTTTCGCGAAAGGAAGTCAAAGAATTAGCAGATCTGGGACTGAACAAAGGTATAGATACCATGAGTTCACGTCAAAAATGATGGTTATTTCACCAAAATTTACCTATAATGTTCTTAAACCATTCTGCAGCTACTTTGAAGAAGAATATGGATGTGTGTGTTATCAAAATGGAATGAATTATATCACATTCATAATCGTATTAAGAACAACTCAAGCGCGACACCATATCAAATGGCTATTGCTAGACGAAGCCGTGTATACGATGAGTGACTTCCACCTCTTCTCACAACGATTCTTATTCAATTTCATCTTCATCTCTTTCACAGATTCATAAAAGGATTCTTGAGTAGATTTTTTTTTGTCCTAAAGATAGGATTATGATTGAAATTAAAGAGAGAAAGCCATGAACTAGTGGAAGGATAAGAAACCCTGGAAAAGCCCCAAATTTTTTGGGAAATTTGTACCATCATTTTTTGTTGCAGCAGTTCGGTGGAAGGAAGCAAGGATTTTGGAAATTAAAAGGAATGAACAAGATTGAGAAGAAGAAAAATTGTTTGGAAACTTTGTCAATTCTTTTTTGCCATGTAATTAATGTTTTAATTTCTTTATACTTTCAGTGGAAAAAATTGGACGTCTGTTATATAAATTTGACCCAATTTCACAATTTTTATTTGTTTAGCTTGGTAATTACATCTTTTTAAAGTTTAATGGGCTGTTGCAAAAAATGGTTCAAGTACAGTGGCATAAATGTTAGTTTTTCCCTATTTCTTCTATGAGTTCAAATCATTGTTGGGCAGTCCAGCTTTGATCCTAAGATATACCTTCCTTTTAAAAGTCTGCAAGGTTTGGGGGATGCCATAAGACCAAATCCTGTAGTTGTGTATCCTCTCCATGCTTTGTGGATTTGGGTTGTCTTAGCCTCTTAGGTGTTGGACTAAGGTTATTCCTTCTTATTAACTGAGGCAAACACATTCAAAGAAAAATGAGTTGTAGATTCTTAATCAAGAAATGGGAGAGTTCATAATGGCTCTTTTTCTGAAATTAGACTGGATGCATTGGCCATCTAAATGAAAGTAAATTCACAGGGTTAAAAGGTTCGGTTGAGCCTGTCAGAGGACATTGGCATTTGGCTCTTCTATGTTGTCTGTCTTTAGTCAGCTTATTCCATCTTCTTTCTTTCTTTCAAGGAACCCTTTTAATTTCTCATCTGTTTTCAGCAAAACTTTCTTTTGCCATAATATTAATATTAGCTCATCATTTTTCTCTCTTTGTGACATCGTTATGTAGAATATGGCAAACCCAACTGCTTTGCTACTGAGTTCTGTCTCAATGCTGCGCCATCTTGAGCTTCATGATAAGGCTGATCGGATCCAGGATGCTATTCTCAACACAATTGCTGAAGGGAAGTACAGAACTGGTGACCTTGGTGGCTCTTCATCAACAAGCGATTTTACTAAGGCGATTTGTGATCATCTCTGAAGAATGGTTCTGCATATAATTTTTGATTTCTGGCAATGGGTAGGCCTAGTAATTGGTACTTTTGGAGATGCTTTTTTTAGCTGGTCTATGGGAATAAGACCACGTCACTGTGATGGCTGCAAAGAATATTTTCATTTTGTTGGTTATTTGATTGTCAAGCCAGGGAGAGGGTCACTGAAGAATTAAAGTGTATTCTCATTCGTCGACTGTGCCTTAGTAGAGATTGGAACAAGTGGCTGTCCGAGTATATTCTGTATATTTGGTTATCGCCCGCCTAGTCGTACATTTATAAGATAAATGCATCATCATGATGTGGTGTTTGTCCCTCCTATTATTTTACTACTTTGTTGATCTCAATAACTCCTATTATTCCAAATTTCAAAACTATATTATTATTTAATAAATGAAAGTTGTATTATGAATGAGCTCTGCCGTTTTATCAAATAATGTTGTCGCTTCTCAGCTCAGGAAGAGAATGCTCTATTTTATAATATTTGCACTCCTGTCGTTCCATTGCAATTTATGCATGCTCTGGAGTACCTAAGAAGAGGGCTTGCATATTTTTATAGATTTTTAATTTTAAAATTAAATAATTCTATTAGTTACATGTTTATTTATGAGATTATTCATGAATAATTACTATCATGAAAATGCTTGTGTAAAAAGAACTCATTTTCTTAAATGTAGTAGTAAAATATTACACATTAAAAAGGTAAGGTAAATCCAAAAAATTAAAATTTTAAAAAAAGTCTAAATAAAAAACAAACAAACTACAAAGTAGTAATTAAACTAAACAAAACAATAAAAGTAGGCAACCCCAGCATGATACCTTGTCCTTAACCCAGCGAACCAGAAAGCAGAGGTACCACCATCCGTCGCCTCCTCAAACCACCATATCATCCAAGCTCAGTGGCGGCTCACTATGAGACCCAAACATCTATATCCCATAGGATAATAGTACTTGTCTCCATTCTCTCATCGGAACCTCTACGCCACCCTCGTCTTCACCGCCCTCAGATTCCTCTTCTACAACCCATGAAATCCCTCGCATCCAACGTCGTCTCCCTCTCCTAATCCCCCTATTGTCACCTCAATCGTCGATTGATACCTTCATCGTTTCCCGAAATCAAAACGCCACCAGTCATGCCCAAATCCTTCATTACCGCAACAAAAGAGCAACCGTCTCCGATCAGGGAAAAAAAAGTAAGCAAGGAGAAGAAAAAGAAATGGGTGTTATAATTGATTTAGTGATATTTGAAATTTGTTGATTGGGTGCTTGTGCTCATGTGCTGAGACGAATTCCGTTGCATGTCCTTTATTCCACTCCAGTTGTGAGAGAGAGAAGATTTGTGAATCCTAGGATTTGAGTTATGAAATAGGACGATTTCAAATCCTCCGTCTCTCTGTTCTATCACACAGACAAAGCTCTCTCTCACAAAACTCCCCTAAATCTCTTTTATCTCTCATCAGCCCTAATTACAGCCCCAAATCTCTCATACTCAACCTTAAATCTCATACCCAGCTCCTAAGAAGCTGAAGAGAGAAAACGAGAAAACGAAGATCTAAGACTTCTCTTGATGAAGTAGCAGGTCCAAATCCATAGTCTTTTCCCCCAAATAATTTGTTATGTTTTTTTTCACTGAATCTGTTTAGTTCTTTGTAGTACATAATCTTCCGACGCGGCACAGGAATTGATCGGACAACTGATTACTTTTTCATGGAGAAAGTGGACATGATCATTACACGTATGTGGGCATGGTTTATATATGAGACTGACAAGGTATTCTTGTGAGCATCAGCAATATTTTGCTAGAATCTTTAAGCCAGGGCAACTAATTTCTAATAAATAGTTCCTAACCATTTATGGTAGTTAAAGAATTCAGAGTTGTCTGTAGTTGTCCTTGATTAGATTTTGTTTCCATCTGTCTTGATTAATCTGTCACAAACACATTTGTTTCTCTTTATCCTCCTTTCTGCCATTATGTTTCTGACTGAAGCAGAGCAGGCTGATTATGTTGATCGGATTCGTATCGAAAATATGGAAATCAGGTTTCATATCTTCCTCTTGTTATTGCAATTCTTAAATTATACAGTGTTAATTTGGGATGTTTGCTTACCACTACTAAGGTTTTTGAAATCGTCTTTTGGTTGTTGTACTTCTACGCAATTTCAAAATTTTAATAACCACGTGAATGAAATCCTAGGTATACTGAATGCATTTGCTTATAGAAATTTTACTATTTGTGAAATTTGTGGAATTTTTTTACTTCCTCATTCCAAACTTTGTGGAAATTATTATATTAGCATGGATCACTTCATTGTAATGGAATCAAGAACCAGTTCATGGAATCTCACAGAAGCTTAAAATCATGCACCGAGTACACCTTTACTGATAAGTACACATTGTTTAGTGTTGCATTGGCCAACGTCACTCTCGGCAAACCATTTATCATTATGATATCCAAATGACCGCAATTGTTTTTAGTGGACCTTTACCCAAGTGAAATTCACTATGCTCAAGTGCCCAAGGCTAATACTACAATTATGACTTCGCATCTTTGTCATGGCAGAGCTGCAAGTTATATAAATCACTTGTAGGTGTCTCTGTCTTCTCTTTAAACAAAGTCTAAAGACTCTAAATTTTCACAGCGGCGAGTACAAGTTCTTCACGGCTTGAAATACTCAGAGGTAGTCTTTTTATGCCTTTTTTTAATCTGAATTTCATATATACTACAGCACTTTATGAAAATATACATACACCCGGATTACGGGATTTCTGAACAGAAGTGTTTATCTTGTGCAGATTCTCATGAACTCGAACATACAACCAGGCCAACCATTACATCTCAGAAGGTATGCTATAATTATTGAAGTAACCATTATATGTATTTCCCATAACTTTTTTTTGGAAATCAAATGGTTTTACTTGGTTTTCAAAAATATTGAAATTTGTAACTATACTTGTATTATGTTTTGCTGAACAAGTACGCACCAGAGAATAAACAAAATGATTCTCGCTTCGCTATTATGAATGTGTTATTGTAATGACATGACTCTAAATGCTCCTTTTTGATGCCTTTTGAATTGCCAATTATGATTATGGTTGTAAATTTTGGTGATATATAATAACCAAAAGATTTTGCACACAATGGAATCGAGTAATTAAATTTCATTGTAATTTTTTATTTCTCAATATGTCCCTGTGATCAGAGGGAAACAGTAATCTGTATTCAAGATGAGGTTGGTATACCGGTCTTCAACAATCAGGATGTTTTCGCTTGCCTTCCGAGGAGAGCATATACTTGCAGTTCAGATGAAGAAATCATATTTGATGATGAGGTATACAATAACACGTTATGTTAGCTTCATTACGATTTTGCATGCTCCCAACTCAATCCGCTTTATTTTTTGTTTGATTTTCTTCAATGAAACTACATTCAATTAGCTAAGTAGCCCTAAACCCTGTTTAAAATCTCTTAGTAGAACTATTAGTAGGGTTCAATCAGCCAAGTCTATCAAACTTCATTTTACAAAATTTGGATTTATTTTTGCATTAGTCAAACATTACTCAGCGTAGTCAGCAATTTCAAATAGTGGTCAATGAAATATTGATCCACTATTAGGCTACTAAAACTCCTTTACACAGTCTTGAGGAGACATAAAACAAAGCGGCTTCAATCAATTTACACAGTCTTCAATTGATGAACGCAGTCTTCCCGTGTACTCAACATTTTCATTTGAATTTTTTAAATTTACAATTTTAGTTTTTAATAAAAGGGAAAATATATATAAAATATATAGAGAGTAGAATATGTGAGTTGAGTGCGATAGATATATAGAATATAGAGAGAGAAAGTTCTTCCAAGCCTTCTTCCGCTTCTTCTTCTCATCACTCCGGCCGTGAGATCTCTTTCCCCTTTCTCTACTTCTATACATGTACAAGCTTGATTTATATTATAGATTGCTTTTAATTTTTTAAATGGTTTGCCTATTTTTTTTGATTTTCATGAATTATTTTTCTGGTTGAGTATGTATAGTCATGACCTTTTAGAAAAAAACTCAATTTTGTTCATTTCTTGTCATACTTCTATAGGAGATAGTAACCTTGGTGTTCTTTTATGTTTTTCCTTGTAAAATTCTTAGGGGTTTGTTGTTAATTGTATGGCTTGGGGGAAAGATACATTTTTGAAAATATTGGTATAGTTTTCTCCAGATCTTTAACTAGATGTTTACTCTGTGTTCTTGGCAAAAAATAATATTGTTTTGATGATGGCAAAACAAACAGGTATGGGATGACAATATAAGTGAGACTATAGATGGTCTAATGCCACTGTAGATCGTCTAATTGACACGATCGAGAAGAATATCAAGGTATGTATTGTTATTTCACTCATAAATTCATAATATACCCTCTTTCCCTAATAGATAAAATGTTTCTTGTCATACTTCTATAGGAGAGAGTAACCTTGGTGTTATTTTATGTTTTTCCTTGTAAAATTCTAAAGGGTTTGTTGTTAATTGTCTGGCTTGGGGGAAAGATGCATTTTTGAAAATATTGGTACAGTTTTCTCCAGATCTTTAACTAGATGTTTACTCCGTGTTCTTGGCAAAAAATAATATTGTTTTAATGATGGCAAAACAAACAGGTATGGGATGACAATATAAGTGAGACTATAGATGGTCTAATGCCACTGTAGATGGTCTAATTGACACGATCGAGAAGAATATCAAGGTATGTATTGTTATTTCACTCATAAATTCATAATATACCCTCTTTCCCTAATAGATAAAATAGGCATACCAAGTTTAGAAATAAGATAAATGCAACCATAATAAGCTAATGGAATCACTACTCTGAATTCTATTGATTTGGTTATTGAAAGTTATCATTGTGGTAATAACACTGGTTTGTTGTTTGTGTGTGGTATACATATATCGTTTGTGGTTTTGTTTTTAAATAACAACACCTTTTAGTAGATAAGGGCTATGACACTACCAACCCACACTTTTGGTAGATAAGGGACAGATCATATAAATTGATATAATAAAATAATAGTATATTTGTTCCACAAAAAGAGTATTATTTGCAAAAAAAAGAATTGATATTTTCACAAGTAAAATTTGATATTTTCACAAGATCTCTCTCACATGATTATTCATGTGAGAGGATCCTTGTGGAAATATCATTTTTTCTTAAATATATTCCCTTCATGAATATTTTACTCTATATTTGAAAAAAGAGTATTGTTCTTTGTGGCAGACCATACATATGAAATTTTTTAAATTGCTATTTGACATAGAGCTCTTAATATGATGGTGACGGTTAAAGGATATGTGGGAGGGATGTGTTATATTTTTAGAGTTCTTACTTTGCTTATTTGACTTCAAAATCATCTAGCTAATGGGAGCATTCATTAAACTTCAAAATTCATGTTAGGGTGGTAAGTAGGTAAAATTCCAGGGGTAAATCACTCAAGTAATCTTGTAAGCTAATTGTTTTAACATTTTGCCCCAGCAAAATAACTTCCGAACAAAAACCAAACAACTCAAGATAAAACAAGATCATACGAGCCTGCATATGTATTAAAAAAATCAAATAGTAAAACCTAGGCACTATGCATTAGTTCTAACATATATCCATACCAAATACTTCTTCTTCATGGGAACTTTTTGGATGTTTTTTTTAAATCTTTCATTAGGAGTTGGGACAAATTGGTACTCATATTATGTAAGTTGTAAATAGTTTTTTTTTTCTTTTTTAAAGTTTTTAATATTGATGTTTTTTAATTTCAATAGATTGGTTTAAATTTACGAATCAACTGAGTTGTAGTTTAAATTAAAATTATTTTTATCATGAATTTTTTATCAAGTTAATCAACCATTAGTATCAGTTATACCTTGAAATCTTTAACTTAAATTTTTGAATAGCTTCAGTTAAAAATTCTTATCCATTTCATCATAAGTCTTCTTATAAAGTCGACGACAGCTTCAGTTTAACTTTGGGTGCTTTAATTTTTTTTTTACAGTGGGTGTTTAATCTCTGTCTCTCTTTCACAGCAGTAGCACACACACGCACACCCCATTATACTGCCATCAATACAGATTTATGATTTAAATCATTAACCAAATGAACCGTTTGTTGAAATGGTACTAAGAAAAATTTATTTGATTGTAAGTCCATATCTTTTCTTAAATAAATTGATTATTACAATCTCTCTAAATTCTAACTTATATTAATCTAAATCATTCCCCCTACATACAAATAGGTGTTCTCATTTATTTTTTAGATAATTCATGGTAAAGTAAGGGGTCTTATGTTTCAGATTTATAATTATTTTATTTTGACTCACATATTTCGATAATTTTTAAATTTTAAATATTTTCAGGTATATATTGAAGGATACGTGGTGTAAACTGTAAAGAATATACTTGGTGTAACCTATAAAGTAAACGGTCTTATGCTCAACATTTTGTTTCTCTATTTTCTGCATGTATGTATTCTTTGTGTTCCGTCTTTTGTAAAATTAGCTAATTATACATGGTTATGATGATTTTGGGTATGGAATTATGGTTTTTTTGGTGGTTTGGATATGTATGGATGATTGTAAGTTTTGTAAACATGTTTAGATTTTTTTTGGATATCTATTTTTAAAGGAAATTTTGCCAAAATTTCTTGAAATTAGTAGCGACTAGCTTGATGTTTTGGTGGTTGGATGTGTTGATTGAGTATGTATTAATTTCTTCATGTATGTATTTTTGGTGTTCCGTATTTTGTAAAGTTAACTAATTCTACATGGTTATGATGATTTTGGGTATGGAATGATAGTTTTTTTGGTGGTTTGAATATGTATGGATGATTATAAGTTTTATAGACAAGTTTATATTTGTCTGGATATCTATTTTTAAAAGAAATTCTGTCGATTTTTTTTTAAATTAGTAGCGACTAGCTTGATGTTTTGGTGGTTAGATGTGTTGAAGATCGAGTATGTATTACTTATTGTGATGGTATGTGTCTTTAGATAATGTAATATTTTTTGAATTTTAATTTAAATTTTTGTTATGCCGTGCCTTCAGGCACGGGTTATAGCTAGTATATATATATATATATATAGAGAGAGAGAGAGAGAGTTGATGGCTGATGGGTTCAGCACGGTGGTGGATGTGAGTTTCTTCATTACCTTTAGGTGTTTAGAACTCATCTAATTGTTACATTCTTTGCCAGCTTGAACTCATGTACATTTCTTAAATAAACGTGAATAAGAGTTTCTGCGATACTGTGACATGAGGGGAGGGGAGACGTGAAATATATGATTTAAAATGTGAAGACATTCTAAAATAACACAGTGCCACTTGCCTCAAAAAATTAGTTGAGTAGGTCAATTCGTCTACCCTTATGTTACGTTTGAATAGGAAATGGAATAAAAAAGGGAATGAAATAATTTTTTAATATTCCATATACATGTTTGGTTGATGTAAAGAATACATCTAAGAATAAAATAAATAATTAGAAAGTGACCTAAATACTCCCAAACAACATTTTTATCATTCTCATTTGATTCTCCCTCCTACTCCATCGATCCAAACGTAGCATTAATATTACATTGAAGCCAAATGAAATATTGTGTCAGGTATGACGAGATGGCTTCCAAGTAGCCTGTGGAGTACATTGCCGGAGGTACGTTGCTGGTCTCCTAATTGTTTGTCAGTATACTGCCGATGAATAATGAGTTTGTAAAATTACTTGTTGCAGGTGCTACACAAAATTCAATCAGAGTTGCTCAGGTGTGTTAAACTTCATAAAATTAGCTCTTAGCAACAAAGTTATCTGGTTACTAAAGGAGTTACTTGAACTTTTTCTGTATATCGTCACACACGTACACCTGATCAATGAACTAAATTTGAAATATTTATCCTATTGTCTGGTGTTTCATGCTACTTCTAATCCCACTCGATTTCACTTTCAGTAAAATTGTACCCACAACATCAACTTTTAACTAGTTTTTTATTTGTAGGGGATACATTTGTTGGAGGATTTCTTTGTCAGACGGTTCAAGAAAAACCGATTGAATACTGTAAGAGCCGGTTGTTATGCAGCAAATGTCATCATCCCAGAGAAGTCTGATTATTCTTCATCTTCCCAGGGCCATTGTGGTCAATATTTAAACTTACTTTTGCAAAACTTGTTTTCTTTTTTTCTTTTTTTGTTGATGCTAGTCATGATTTTTGCTATTTGAAGCCAGCCATCATGATGGTGCCTAGCAAAATTTTACAATTCACTTTCTGCTTTACTTGCTCTATATGATATCTCATTATTGATTCCAATCCAATTCTAGGCAATGCCTTTGACCTGATGACAACTTTGAGCTACCTTACAGAAGTAAGAAACAAGGAAAATGTGATGTGCAGCAGTCGTATAATAAAAATCCATTTTTTTTAAAAAAAAAAGATATATTTATTATTATTCTGAACACAAAATCCGAATGCCACCCCTTGATAAGGGCTGTAATGGGGTGATTTATGGATTTGGAAATACTTTGTAAACTTCATATGTTTTTTTAAGGGGGAAAAAACTTTAATAAGTTCTAATCGAATAAATTTCTCTCTTTTTTTTCTTTGGGGGTGGGGGGTCCAAAGGTAGCCCAGAGGCCTTTTAACAAGCTAATAAAACCTTTACCCAAGGAGATTAGCTCCATTATATAACTAATAACAGAAGAGGTACTATGTCTTATTTCAGCAAGTAAATCTGCACATGAATCTGTTTTCAGACATGGTTAATTCTAACATTCCGAGGCATTCAAGCTCAATGAAAAGTCGCTGCGTATACATCAATTGGCATAGTGTACAAAAGGTTAGCATTATAATTTTACAGTTAAAAACTCGTGAATAGAAGAATTTAGTGAATGAATAGCTAGCTTTGTGAATGCACAACCACCCCACCCCTTAAATACACAAAAGGATCCTTTGATTTTGTGGGGATGTAGCACATCCAACAACACTAAGAAAAACGTCCTCTTGGCAGGGGATGCAAAGTTTAGAGGCAGCTGTGAAATCATATTCTTGTCGAGCTTCATCAAGAAGTGGCTTGAAGAGTGGGTGGTCAAGTAAACTGATTCTGATTACAAACCTCTTCTGCTCTTCACCTACATACACCACCAAGTGACCCTTTGGCACATCTCTGGGAACAAACTTCTCCTCATGCCACAAAACCATTTTGCAGCATTTGTCACAGTCAACACAAGGTGCAACATAATTTCCTACAATTTGCCACTTTTTTAGGACTGCTTTGAGAAACTTCATTTTCATAATATTCTTCAGGTATATTTCTGTGTGTATATATATACTACTTTATAATAGGAAAATATACTTTTGAGAGATGAGAAATATATATATATAGAGAGAGAGAGGTGAAATTTTAAGGTGGTGGTACAAAATATTGGCTAAAGGTTTATATAAGAGTACAAATGGGAAAAACCATTATTTAGAGAACACAAAATGATAGGGGAGATATAATGTACATGCAGGTGAGACCGTGTGAGTATGATATGAAATTTAAATCTGCTATATGGCTGCGCGTTGCTACGCTGTACGTACGTACCTCTCTTCTTCATGGTATTACTTCATCTTCATACGAACACGTATTGCATGATTCCGAGTTTCACATAATAAATAATTCGCAAAATCACGTGTCATATAATTATAATTAGGGGAGTAGTATTGTCGTATGTGTTTTAATATTTTTACATGATCTTCTCTCGTACGAGGGTGATGAGAAGAAATTATGTCGAAATATAAATATCAATTCCCTATAAAAAGTAGTGCGCATTGCACTTTACCTGAAAAGCTTACCCCATGCCTCTTTCATATCTTATCTATCCCTCTCTCATCTTGGTGTTCTAGGTTGATTTAGGTGCTATAAAAAAAAGAAAAAGATAGTTTGTATGCTCTCTCTCTCTCTCTCTCTCTCTCTCTCTCTCTCTCTCTCTTCTTCAATTCATTTTTTGTCTAATTATATATCTATTGGCTTTCAGGAAAACCATGAGATGTAGTGCAAGTGTGTACTCCCCCCGTACAAGATTGTTGTTTATTTGTGCGCCTTTACCATCTCCGCCAATTTTGAATTGGATAAGCTGTCATCTCTGTGCTCTCTGACCCTACATGCTGGAGCAAAGCCAGAACCCATGGGGAAGGAGAAAGATATGGTGGTTGCAGAGACTGGAAGGTTGATAATTTGGACTCTTTTGAAAATTATTATTAGCTCAAATAGCATAAAGATTTGATAACCAAATCAAACATATATAAATATGTTTTTATTTTGGGATCAGAATAATGAACACATGAACATGGAAGGAAAATTTATTACCTCTAGTCATGGATGTCATTATGTTTATGCCTTGTAGCCGACTGGAATGAAATATTCAGAAAATTGAGAGTATGTATGTTAAACATATATTACTATAGTAATTTATAATTAACTTGGAAACAGTGACTTAACCTCAATTGGAAGATTGATTATTTCATGAACCTTAATGTGCTTAGACTTGATTTCAGACTGCACCACCATCTTCGTTGACCATTTGCAAAAGTTTAATTGGTTCAAATTTCTTACTCATTATTTATTTTTTTTATCTCCCATCTGGGAAGTTCATGGATGGATGATCTCTTAATTACAAAGTTTATGGGCATTTTGAATTGTTCCACATTCATGGTGAGAATTTTCTTGGAAGGACACCACACCGAAAATGGCATATTTTAATTTATAAAATATAAGAGCAAAATGTTATAAAAAAAAATTAAAAACAAAAAAATATGTATTATTTATAACATGATTTGATTGGAGGAGATTTTCTCTTGGCAATAGCTGGCGCCATCCCATGCTACCTGCTGGGTGCAGACAGCAATCATTTATGGACAGTTTTTCCTCCCCGTGCCGCTTCTTTTCATTTTCATATCCTATCCAAAAGCAATAGTAACCATTGGTTAATTCCATCACCATTTTCAGTCATAACTAGGAATTTTTCACTATTACACCCGCATATGACAAATGGCCCCGACTCAATCTTATGAGGTTCACATTTCAATTCCCTTTACCAAAAGGAAAGGAATTTAATTACTCGTCGTATATTTAGTGTGAGAGTATAGTGAACCTCAAAGAAAAGGCCCTTGGATACAATTGGAGGCAAGAGGCTCACAAAAGTCACAACCACTTCAGCTGAACCCTTTCAGTATATACAAATAATATCCCAGTCAACGTGTATGTAGCTCATTATGTGCAGACTTTTACCCATCCCAATAAGTAATTGAGAATATAGTCATAGTTAAAAGATATTCTACAACACAGTTTGACAAAAGTTTTATTTAGAGCTTCTGCCTGTATAGTAATAAACTGCAGCTCACATAAAGGGTCTCTAGCCTACTCAAGTACAGTTTTCCTATGCACAATTCTCCTGCTGATATGGAGTGGGTTGCTCGTTCTTCTTGCAGCATGGGAGGGTGAAAAGCAATGGCGAGCATGTGAAAGCTTGGATTTATCATCTCTCGGGCATGGATAAATCATGGCCAGTTCACTAACACGTCGCAGCATAGACTTGGGCAAGGGACGCCAGGGCTGGTTCCGTCTTTTCTCATTCTGCATCAACCATATTTCTGGTGCTTAAATATTTATTTTTGGACGGCCAAGTCATATTTAAATATTTATTATCTTCTAAACAAGTCCAACCATAAAATCTGCTCGGCAAAAGTATCATCATTAATCATAGCAGTTATCAAAGCACATTGGTAGTAGAAAAGGAAAGAAAAATGAGAAAAACAACTGAAATCAACCTCTTTCTTGCTCTGTTCCTCTGCACAGCTTGCTTTTAAAAGATTACGCCATTTGTCCTGTAAATTTGGCAAGTCATAATTGATCTCAACAATTTGGGGAGCCATTAAGTTGAAAAAAGCATTAGGACCACCTTGCATTCTACTAGTGTGATGACAGATTATAAAAACAGAAGCCTTACCTTGAGATCTACAGGTGTGCGATGAACAGAAGACGAGAATAATAGCCTCTTTATCTGAGTCCATCTCCCAACTCCATATTCCGAAACACCATCGATCAATTTCATCACCTCTGAAATTGTCCACAATTTATGATGCTTCCTCTGACCACCATCCTCTTCAGATATTATT
The DNA here is from genome assembly GCA_020205505.1 of Panax japonicus. NCBI lineage: Eukaryota > Viridiplantae > Streptophyta > Magnoliopsida > Apiales > Araliaceae > Panax > Panax japonicus. The sequence goes on along the minus strand of CM035093.1, from coordinate 12,154,605 downwards.
GTTTTCGCGGAGTCACATTTTGACTGATCTGGAGAAGTCTCCACGTCAGTTCTTTGCACCTGACCATGGGACATAAATTTTCAATATAAGTTAGAAAGCATTCTGAAGCCATCGCAACATGTCTAAGTGAATTAGAATAAATACTGAATTATTTTCCTCATATTCACTATACTAGCATAATTTATCTTTTCACTATACTTTTTGAAGTTAGCCACAGTAATTTCTGTATGACCCAGCTTAACTGTAGAAGAGAATGGATAGTGCATTATTTGAGATTTCTGATCTTAGTTAGGTAAAGGGACATGTATCCTAGATGCAAACAAGTATAGCAAAAAATTATGCAGAGATATTGATAAGAAACAAGCATAGCTATTGAGATTTCCGATCTTAGTTAAGTAACGGGACACATAATTCCTAGCTACTATTGTAGACAAACAAGCATAGCAGAGAATTCAGCATATATATTGAAAACAAACAGCAAAACTGGATTTCGAAGTAAGCCCAAAATTTTCCTCATATTCAAGAATTAACATGATATGCATTTGGTCATGGTCAGACACTAGTAAACCACTTGGTCTTTCTTCACCAACTCAAATTCTTAATGCTTTTATCCTATCCAGTCCTAATGGACATCAATGCTAATATAAATACAAAACAAATATAATGACAGGATGCTTTCAAATATATATACTATAGTTATTTATATGTGCATGTAGAGACAGGGAGGAAGAGAAAGGAAGGGATAAAATTTCACTCGAAGATGAAAATTTAAAGTTCAATGGAAGGTTAGAAAATTAAATGTCAGAAAAACATTTTCCTTACCTCAATGAAAGCACGTTTTTTCCGACGTTCTTCCCGTCCTTTTGAGTCAAATGGTACTTGAATAGCTTTGCTAAAAGATTCATCAGTTGTCCAAGATCCCATATGACGGTGATTGAGATGTCTAACTTCCGGAGACTTTCCTTTTGAATTAGAGGTAGAAATCTCACATCTGCTTTTTGAAGTAGAGGTAAAAATCTCACGTCTCTTCCTAGAGTATCTTGAATTTTGATCTGATGATTCATCAATGTACCTCAGTGTGGGTTTACGTGATCTCTTCTGTGTAAAACGAGCACAGACATTGCTATCCTGGGCAGAGCTCTCAGTTATTACATCCTGCACACTTTGACCTTCTGTTTCTACATCTTGGGCAATGGGTCTACCCTTATTTTGTAAAAGCATTGTGGAGTATGACATTTCACTACAGCTAAGACCCAAAGTGAAGGCGGAGTCTTTCTCATTATCAGAACTAACACCCTTTACCAAGAGATTTGAAACGTCGTCCAGCTTTTCAACATTTTGAGACACATATGAAGTAGAGCACTTTAACCACTTGGCCTCATTTGATGTTCCAAACTCACATTTGGAATTCACATTTCTATTTAATTCACAAATGGTATTCTCAACTAGATTATTCTGGCATTCAGGTACCGGAGTGGATGACGAATCCAATATACCATTAACACCACTACTAAACCTTGAGATCTGACTGTCTGAACCTGAGTTCCCCAAATGGGAATCATAATCGATATTGGCAACATCTTTGGCAAATCCAACATCTGTACTCGGGTCATGGCACAGTGGAAAAACATAAAACCAAATGGTATAGTATATGAAATATCATCACCGGAAACAACATAAGATTGGCCATATAAAAGTTCACCTATAAGATAATCTTCACATGTAGTAAAGATACCATTTGCTGCTTGAAGATGTCCTGCTTGAGCTTCGGGTAGCATTCCATCAAGTATCTAACAAATATTCTCATTAAGATAATCATAGAAACAGCTTAACAATTAATTTCTTTATTTTATATTTATTTATTTATTACTTCATGATTAGTATTTTTTTTATAAGAAACAGCTTTACATATATTATCAATCTCTTCTCATGGAGAAGCTGCTTTATATTAGATTCTAGACACAAAAGCAATGAATGGGTGATGTTTAGATCTATTCATTGTCCACCTCCCTCCGCAATTCTCACAGCAAAAACAATTGTGAAAAAAAGCAAGACAGCTTGATGCAGTGCAGCCCAAGCCAATGCCAATGACAATGACAGAGATATAGATGCATTATACAAGAACAAGATTAAACTATGCAGTGAATGAATAATTACAAAAATAGATTTAAGTTGAATTATTTGAGGATCTTGGAAATTCTGTTTTGAAAGAAGGTATCTTAAATATGTAAATACTCAAGGATTCAGATGAAAATATCTCCAATAAAATTTAACATGTTCAACTGAAGTTAAATTTGGAATTTTTTACTTTTAAAAATAGGCAGGGGGGGGGTTACCTCTACTGCAACCCCACAAAAAAAGGGCAAAAATTAAATTGTCATACTTTGTGCCATGTTCTAAAATAAAATTGTAATTCTCACTAATACTATATTCACTTTTCAAAAAGTTAATGGGGTCATCTTGAACCCCCATAACGTACCACTTAAACAAATGCATGTAACTTCAGTTGCACTTTCTTTATGAGGATATCCATTTATTTATTAAGTTTGAAGTCAATAACCCTGGTTCTGATTCTGTGCCTAATTTGTCAAAGTTGTAGTTCATATAAATATGACAATCCATTAGCCTTCATACGGTCAAGGCATACAAGCTCAATCATCAGTGCATTATCATATACAATTGCAGAAATCAATATTGAAGTATCACATATGCCACCTGATAGTTCCTTGTAGGTGTTGTGGTGGTCTGTTAGAGGGTGAAGTTGAGTGGGAGGTGTACGTTCAGAAAACAAAAAGGGATCAGACATGTACAGCCCTTAAAAATGTGCCACTAACTGAAACTAGTGATGCTATTCGTCTGTTCTGACACTGAGATGGATCGGGCATCAAAAATAAAATTCCATGGACTAAAGTACCTCTACAATTTTTACCTATGGAAAAGAAAAGAACAATTTTCTGTTATAGCATGAGAATTACTTATGCTACTCTATGTGGTAGTGCAGTGAGGGAGTCGTGGATTATAATGGGCAAGTGCGCACCTTGACTTTAAGGGAAAGAAAAACTAAAGAGATAAATATGCTTTTCATATAAATATAGTAAATTTCCAATTAGTGGAATTTTGACCCCCTTGATTTTGAATAAAATTGCATTAGTATATGCAGTAAATTTCAAAAAAAATTTGTTGAACACTAGTAGATCTTTAAACCATTTCATAACCATGTTACATGCTAAATTAACACCGCTCAATAATATATTTAAACGTAAAAGAAGGGGAAAAGGACCATGTAAGGCATAATAATGGTGATGGTAATTATATAACTGATCAAATCAAATCAACTATTTGCTTTAATTGCATTATCCCTTATAGACCGTCACCGAAAATGGATTCATTGATTATCATACAAAATGCATGAATAAATGGAAACAATTATTTTGTATGATGTCAAAATATACACCAGAAATGGGAAAAAATACCTTGAGTTGTTCTCTATCTTCTCTTTCCCCAGTAGCATTAAGATGTGGCCCACTTTCTTAAGAATTAAAAAAAACATAACTTATTATTAATAAACTAAATAAGACAGAAGAAACACCAAAAACCAAACAGCAATTGTCTAACATCACTAATAGCATATATACGGTTTTCAATAGTACTCATAATCTGCTTCCATGGATTTGGTAAAAATATAATCTATACATGTGCCTTGAAATATAGAACTCCTAAAACCGCCATCATTTAGAAAACTGAGTACGTTGATATGGGTAAATGTCACACCAACCTTTTTAATCGCATTATTCACACCTATAACACCTGCCTGTAAAAAGAGTGCATTCATTTTTTTTGTCTTCATTTTCTTATAGGTTGCTTAATGCTTATGTAGTGATGCGGGTGGCAAAGGCTCTGTATTGAATTTTTGTGAAAATTACTATGTTGAATCTTTGGCAAGGCAATAATCCATAAGCAAAAACACTCTTCATAGCAACTCTCTTAGCTTCTTCAGATAGCTCCTCTAATAACATTTTTCACAATTTCAAGTACAATTATATTCGAGAAAAGAAATGTCAATATCATTAATCTAATAATAATTTCAGTATCTAGGTCATACCGAATTTTCCAGAAAAATCTATGTTTGTCATGCACTTTTCTTGATTCTCCATGTGAAAACCTAAGACACCATCCATTGAAGAATATGATTTTGAGATTCCACGAGTAGATATTGGACCTCAATCACTTCCTCATTTGAAGCAGAAAGAAAATATTCTTCTTCCTGAACCTAAAGAACAAGTAATTTGAGAATATATTTAAGGGATGCTAGAAACATGAGTAATGAGTTCAAGGAGATTACTCAAGTGGAAACACAACTAAATCATTTGTTAGATACATGCAAACAGAGCACATTGACAAAAAGTTAGGGTCATGCTATCAATTATCCTATTTTCTTTCTTTACCCCCCCCCCTCCTCCCCCTTTTATGGGGATCTACGAAGTGAACAACATAGCACAAATTGCTTAGAGGTAGGAGTAATCTCCTCCATCGCAAGATTCATAGGTGATGGTTTCTTATTGACTTATTGAAAAAGGATGTGCAACATGATTTTCATGTCTTCTATCCTACTAGGTATCAATTTAGTTGATTTAAATATATAATAGTAGTGGTACCAATATATCCATCCATTCTAAAATTGAGCGTCCACATCTAAAAAGTCAAACATTTTTTAAATTTTGATTTTAACATAATATTTTTCAAGATAATAAGTTTTGGACAACAATTAAAAAAGTAGACTCTCATTTTCTGGACAGAGAAGTATAAAAATGAAATTTTGAGGCTCCCTCTGAGAAATTTTTTTCTTTTTCCCAAGTAACTTTTGAACTTTATTTCTTATCTTTGAATTTTTAGTAGGTACAAGGGAAAAAAAAGTCAAAAAATTATGTCAAATGGTAAAATCAAAAACCTAAGGATAAAGGAAATATTAGAATCGGCAAAATTCTGCAGTTACTAAAAACTAATTTGCCAGGACTCTACTGTATTATTAATACTGTATAGTCTATTGATTTCACCATATCGAACTGATAAATAAGCTCGAGTCATACATTAAGAAAATTTTAAAGGGATCAAACAATAAACAAGTTCCACATTCACAATCGAATCCCACAGATTTCAAAAAAACATAGCATCAAAATAAAGATTGTTCATAATTATCAAGATCAAACATATAAAGCAATAAAGAACAAGAAAAAGTAAAGTGAAATTGAACAGAAAACATATATCTTCATGTCTTAGTGAAAATAATACTTAACCAATCATGAAAACTTTGAAACTTATTCGCCCATATAAATATATGCATGTACAAACAGATGTATTTAAAGTATAATGTGAGTTAAAGCTGACCTGATCCATCAGTGATATACAGGAAGGAGCTCAGAAACTCCAAATAAACCGAAAATTAAGCTCAGATGAACCTGTTCTGAGCTCAATCAGCCAAAATCAAGTAATTCGAAGTTTGCATGAAGGTATCAGAGAAATGCAAGTAGCTATTTACAGAGAGAAAAGAACTCGCGACAGTGAAAAAAGACGAAGAATTGCCAAAGAGCACGAGGGAGAAGGAACATTGTTAAGAGAGCGCATAATTTATTAGGCGGAACCCAAAGGTCTATTCGAACCTGTAGTTTAATCTATAATTAGAGTCCGCCTTGCACGCGCCAGATTGCGCTTTTATTCGTTTTGTTCTGTTCTACTGACGTAATAATAATTTATTTATTTTTGAAATAATTTGATTAAAGGTCACTGCAGTATTACGAATTATACTAATTCAATAAATCAAAACTTTTTGGACCAAAATTTTAAATATCTAATTTTGAGATAATTAAAATATTACAAGTAATTTATAAATATTATAATTGTTCAACCTTACTAAAATATACTCCACATCCTTCATAAGATTTAAGAATTATGTTTTTATGAAGATACAAAATTTTGGAATATCTTGAAATTAAAATTAATATATGTAATTTATTTGTTAGTTAGTACTAATATGGTATGGACCATCGCACAATAGTTATTAAAAGAAAAAAAAATGTCCAAATATATTTGATTGTCACATCCCAACACTTGTTAAAGATTATTATTATTATTTTTTTGTTAAATTTGTTTGTTTTATAAATAGAATTAAAAAATACATTGGCTAAGGGGTATATTCCAAGGATATAGCTGTTGGTTTTAATGTTTTATGTTTTAATGATGTCAATATATCTTTAACAGTAAATTATTTTTAAATGGACTGAATTTAGTTTGTTTGGGTTTTCCTTAAAATAGTTTTCTGGGTATGATATTATTTTGGGCCTCTAAAAGCTATCAGTCTTATTTTGGGCCTTGAAGATATCGGTGTTATCCTTTATATCATTCTGCCGGATATTTTTCTTTTAGTTTATTATGTTATACTCCCTCCGTCCCAAATTAACTGCTCAATTTTGACTTTTTTTAGTCAAATTGACTATTTTTAGAATTAATAATTAAACATATATAAATATATTTCTGAAATTATAAAAATTAGGATTAGTAATAAATTGTATATACTTTCTTTTGGTTATAATCTTTTCACCTATATTTTAGCAAAAATAGTAAAAAGATTAGTTTTAAAAATGGTTAATTTGACTTTAAAAAGTCAAAACTGAGCAATTAATTTGGGACGGAGGGAGTAGCAGGTTTGAAATGAGAGCTTTTCAAGATATTTGGTTAATTAAGGAATCTATTTTAATATTAAAATAACAGTTTTTATAGAATTCTTTTTTATTTAAAAAAAACAATTCAAATTCGGAATGCGGTTTATTAAGGAGTTTTACTGCAGGTTGGAGTGTTACATATTATTCTAATATGCGCTAATACAGGTTGGTTTAATTTGCCACGTGTTACATTATTTTAGGGTAACTAATATAGTTAAGAAATATCTTTTAAATGTTGTTTTGTTGCTATATCTAAATTTGTTTGGCTATTAAACTATTTCAAATTCAAATTGGAGTATTTTAAGGAGTTTGAAATCTGATTTTAATTCGAATTGCTATTTTATTTAAGGTAACAAGTTTATTGAAGTTGGTTAAAAAAGAGAGTCTAAACCTTATATTCTTTATTTCCTTAATTTTAGGCTGTTATATCTTTGAATTGATGTTCTGGAATTATCTAATATCTGTTAACAACATCAAAGAACTCTTTATCTTATTGTTCAAATACTCCGTCATTCATGCTAACAGATTAAACTAGTTGTTGCTTACATGCTATATATATATTCATCCAGCCTGGCAAAAGGTGGGATCACACATGAAGTTGAAAATCATCATTGAGTACATCCATAGAACTTTATAAATTTGATTCCAGTTATTGTATTTCTCTTTTATATTCTTTTAGAGGTAGAAGAAACACCGTAATACTTCATAATCTTTGTAATCCGAGTGCAAGTCTGTTTTGGCTTGGGTGTAATTTGTAATAGATATTATGTTCAAAGGTAGTCTAGTATCAAGTTTAATAAAAAAAAGTGTCCGATACTAGTTGGTATTGAATGTGAATTAAGCAACTAGATTAGAAGATAGGGGTTGAACCACGTAAAAATCTTAACTGATTTAGTGTTCTTTTCTCTTCTGTTATATACTTTAGTATTTTGCAGATTTTGTTTTAGTTCGTGCTCAAAATTATACTAAAACAGACATGTATTAACTGTCCGATTATAACAGGCGAAGAACATATACTAATACATACAGGTATTAGTTGTCCGATTATAACAGACGAAGAACATATACTAATACAGACACGGTTAACCTGTCCAATTATAGTCTGCCTTAATAAACTTTAAAAATTGACCACAGTTCCTCTAGGTGTACTTAATTACAGAATTATAATAACTTGATCATTTAATGACAGGCCAAAAGATGATGAAGCTATAAGAACGGCGAAAAAATCACAATTTACAAAAGTCAGTTATAATAATATTGGCAAAAATGATCAGTAGCCTTAATAAAAGATTTAGCTTGAGATCGCCTAAATTTAATAGTAGTAATCACATCCCTAGCTAGAGCAGTCGGATGTGGTAGTTTATCCTGATGGATCTTATTGTTCCTTGCATCCCAAATCTTTTATACAAGGTAACAGCAAATGTGAGATTAAGAATTTCTTTCGTGAGCTTGGTGCCTTGAAAATGGGTTAGATCTCTCATTCCAGACCTTAGGAAAAGCCTGTCAATTACCCAAACTAAAAGATTCAAAAAGAATGTCACTTGAATACTCACATTCGAAAAATAGATGAGCAAAACTTTCTAGATGTTGCTGGCACAACGGACATGATATTTTACTTCCATTTGAGTAGTTCACTATGATGTCATTTGTTGGGAGCTTCCTCAAAAAACCCAGCCAAAGAATGAAAGAATATCACATGTAAATTGTTCTAAAGAACCTTATACCAACCAACCTGTTGTTGCCTATGACGAATGCAATCCCATATGTGTCTAGCTTTGATGCTTTGAATATCCAAAGAGTTCCATGTGATTTTGTCCTCAGAAGGAGTAGGATTAGGCAAATCTTCAAACTGCCTACGAAACAGAATCACATCATGTTGATTTCTTTGATGTAGGTTCCAAGTGGAATTAAGAAGAATATCGCCAACCTTAGCAGACTGAGATAGTCCCTTGTTCAGAATCAGAGCCAAAGAAGGATGAAGAGACTGACCGTGCAGCCATGGATAATGCCATAGGCTTATTTGGTCCCCTTTGCCAACATGGTACTGTAGGTATTGTAGAGCAGTAGGCCTCAAATTTGAGGACTTGTTTCCAAATCCAAGAGCAATCAGCTGGAGTTGGTACTTGCCAGAAGTTTTTCCCTTTTAGAACAGTAGCTTTGACCCAATTTGCCCAGAGGGATTTTGAAGTGAACTAAATTAGGTTGATGAGGTGAAACATGATTAAAGATTTGTTCCAGTCCAATAAACTTCTAACATCCAGCCCTCCTTCGGCAACAGGTAGGGTGAGGAATTTCCAAACCACTTTTGCATCAAATTCAGCTAAGGAGGGACCTTTCCAAAGGAACCTACACAAGGTGGATTGAATAGATCTGATAACCTTTGGAAGAATGAAATGTTTGCTCTAGAAAGATTGTGAAGAGAAACAAGGACTTGATAAGTTGCAGTCTCCTAGAATAAGCAAGAGCAATGGAAGTCCAGGAAGATACTCTCTTAGTAATCCGAATAAGAGGAATGCAATCTTGGTAGAATAACTTTGAAGAGATAAGAGGGACTCCTAAAAATTTTATAGGTAGCCACAAGAAACCCCAGGGTAGAGACGATGTTTTGAGAGGTGTTGGTATCTGTATTAGCCAAGAAGCATTGGCTTTTCTGAAAATTTGGAATCAGGCCAGAGTAGAGGGAAAATGAATGAATGCATGAGTTAATGATATTAACAGTCACTAAGCTACCATGACAGAAAATTATAATATCGTCATCAAAAAATAAGCGAGTAAAATTAATCTCTTTGGTTCTCCAATGGAACTGAAAGCCTTGTTGCATAGTACCCTAATTGAGCTTCATGGACAACACCTCCATAACCATGGCAAACAAATAGGGAGATAATGGATCACCTTGTCTTAAACCTCTAGAACCACCAAAATACCCAACAAGAGAACCATTAATCTTGATAGAAAACATGGCAGTGGTGACACAGGCATGAATCCACTCAATGAGAAGGAAATTGGAAGATCTTAAAAACATCAAAATGGAAATCCCAGCAAATAGTGTCAAAGGCCTTCAATTAAATCAATCTTGAGAGCACATCTAGGAGACCCAGATTTCCTATGATAGTTTCTAAAAAACTTCTGGGTCAACAGAATGTTATCACTAATGTTTTGCCCGATAACAAAAACAGACTGTGTTTGATCAATAATAGAAGGTAGCACACATTTGAGTCTGTTTGAGAGAATTTTCGAAATTCATTTATAAATAGTATTACAGCAGGAAATAAGCCTGAAATCAGTCATGCAAGATGGGTTATCAGTCTTTGGAATAAGAGCAATGGTTGTAGACTTTAGGCATGCAACAGGAGGTAAAGAAGAACTTGACGGTTTTAAGAAAATCAGTACCAACAATATCCCAGCAGTGGATGAAAAAGTTATATTGAAGCCATCAGGTCCAGGACTCTTATTTCTCTTCATAGAGTTTAACACCTTAAAAATTTCCTCATCAGTAATCTGGACGGTGAGTGAGCTGGCTTGAGAGGAGCTAATATGCTTATAGAAAAAGGAGCATAAGTTCTCTTTATCAGGATACGGAGCTAAACCAACAGGATTGAATAAATCCTTATAATAGGCAACATCCTCGGATTCTATAGCTTGTTGTCCTTGCACTAGATCACCTTGCGACGTATGTATATACATGGGATAGGTAAAAATTAAAAAGAGTCTCATTTTAATTTATTCTATATTATATAGCATATACTTTCATGTTAATCGCAATTCAACTTTGTTAAATATTTGTTACCATTTATATCATTTTCCCATGTTAAAAGAGAGTCAAAATGGGAGGAGTGAATATAATTTTAGAGTAAAAACACAAGCTTTTAAAAAGAGATGCCAAGTACACCTAAATTATACAGAACACCTTCCCCTTTACTTTAAAGAGAGAGGTCCAAATGAGGTGGTGAGGGTGAGGGTGAAGGGGAGGGGGGGGGGGAGGGGGAGGGGAGGGGAGGGGAGGGGGGGGAGGGGGGGTTTCTTAATGATCATGTTAACAAAAAAATTAAATGAGAGAGACTGCAATGAAGGCTTCATCCTTCTGTCATTTTAATTACGCATTTACTGCATAAGGTTGCTCTACTAAATACTCTTGTACTTAATTTCAGTCTTTTGCTAAGATAAAACTTAATTAATTATACTATATATGCATATACGTACAGAAGTCGAAATGAGTGCAGACAGGTGACAAAAAGTACACAAGTCTAGTTTATGACTTATATATGATTGTCTTTGAATTCCTGTTGATTTATTATTGTATTCTTGGATACCTTCTTCTTCTGCTGGCCTGGGAGTCCCCATTCACAGCCAAACCTTGGATTTTGTCATTTTCGCATCGATCATACTAAACTTCTCTAACTTTCCTCAGGTCATATATACTTAATTCTTTCATTCTCTGACATAAATTATTTTGTCCAATTTTTGGTGATCCATAGTATCTATTTGCTATGAATAAAAAATAGGCAAATACCATCTATACCATCTGTTGGGTCGTGATATTTCTCCTATTGGGCCGAATGGATTGGGCCTACTTATTCAGTTAGTCCATTGGGTCTTCACTATTGGGTGTTGACATAACTAGGTCTAGTCACCATATTACTTCTATTTTAACCCTATAAGACCGGGCCGGTTCATTGGACTAACACATTGGATCATTTAATATCCATTACTTTGACTTGTAATGATGAAAAGACATGACAGTTGACTAAGACATCTGCCATGCATTAATGTGGATGGGATTATAGCCGGCCGGCGATGTAAACAGTGGCTAAAAGTAGTGAGTAGACTACAGGCAGACGGCATGATCCATCAGATCACGGGGGTTGTGTCAGAGGTAGTGGGTGGCACGGTAAACCAGGCAAGAGAGTATAATCTATCAACCAAGTCTTTACAATGAGGTACGTGAACATTCATACACAGACACACAACTGAATTATTATCTCTCTCAATACACTAGACTTTACATCCTCCATTATTAACCTTGTGAACACGTTTACTCATTCTCACGCCTGAGCTATCCCCCGGCGGTCCGACCGTCAAGCTTGTGGTGTTTTTCGTGTTTATTGTGCAGGATCAGGGCGTCTTACGTGATTGGAACGTGGCAGAAGATCTTGGCGTTAACATTGGCGCTAGAAGGAGGGCTGAGTTCTAGTGTCCTGAGTATTTTTCAATCACAAACTGTGTTTATTTACGTTGGTATTCATGGAGAAGAGTAGAACACCTACGCCCGAAGGGCAACCTATGGCTGCCAGTGAATCGGTACCACGAGTGTCTGTCAAGGATCGTTTGAGACCGGCAATAAGTGTTCATGTCCAGCACAGCGTCCAAATGATCACATGAAGATATTCGGCCAAGGGCTGTGGGCAACGTTAAGCGAAAGCTAGTTTTCACGGCGGAAAAAGGGTCTGGCCATGGTCGAAAACGAGTAGAAGGCACCTCGCCCAGAACTCGATATCGAGATGACCAAGACGAAAAAGCCTCATGACTGGACTAAGATGGCAGATGAAGCAGACAGGGCCATAGAGGTACTTGTGAAGCAACGACAGGATATAGCTGAGCAGATGGCTCGAATGGCGGAGTTGAGAGACGAAGAGTTCAGTTATATTCAGTCCGAAGAGCGAGGGACGTCGGAGTGGGAAGAAACCTGCCCATTCAGAACGTGAATCTCGGGGCCAACCTCGAGAAAAGAGAAGAAGATCTCGAAGCCTTATTTCTCAAAGAACGAAGAGGGCACATCACCCTATCGATTGTAAGGAGCAGGGTCGAAATGAACGAAGAGGCCGGTCCAGAGATCGCACTCCTGAGACCGCAAAGAAAGCACTTGTTGTTGCACATTCTCACCATAGCACACGAGTTCAGAGACGAAGTATATTTAGAGGTCACACTCCCGAGAGTCTACTGAGGGAACACCCTGTGGACACTCGTAGTCGGAAAAGTCCCTCTAAAATTGGAGGTTTTATTGTAAGAAATCGATCAATCCAGAAAAAGGAGTCGCCGAAAAAAGAAGCATCATCTCAACCAGAAGGCGTGGAGTATCTGGTTAAAGAGCTAAAGGAACTTCGGAAGCAGCTTGCCGAAGTACAAAAAACGAAAGATACTTCGGAAAAGAAGGCATCCCCTTTTTCCGCGGAGATTCTAAAAGAGAAAGCTGACCCCACCAAGAAGCTGCCACACATTGAAAGTTATGATGGGTCGGGGGACCCCTACGATCACAGTCAGGCGTTCGACCGATTGATGGATTATTATGACTTTAGCGATGCTGTTAAGTGTCATACTTTTGTCACTACGCTCAGAAAAGACGCCCGACAGTGGATGGGAACTTTGCCCTCGGATTCCATTTCATCTTGGGCAGACATGTGCAGTAAATTTCATGCTCGCTTCGGGAGCAACAGAAGAAGGGGAAAACCAACTGGCTCGTTGGCTCAAGTTCGACAGTATTCGAATGAGTCTTTAGGCCAATATGTGAAGTGGTTCCGTGAAGCAGTCGGCCAAGTGACAGACCTGAACGATCTACAAGCTGTGGGACTATTTCAGAATTAGATTTGGTTAAATCGAAAAAGTTGGTGAAGAAGTTAATGTTTCACCACCCGAAGAGTCTCGCTGAAGCCTTTGACAAAGTTGAAGGCTATATCGTGGTGGAGGAAGCCATGGACAGCCTCAAACGTCCTTCTTCAGACCGGCTTAAGGAGACAGATCGGGACAAAACCGAGGGGGACCAGAAGAAGAATGAGGGTAATAAAGACCGCTATGAAGGCGGGTCGAAGGGGTGCAACACGAGGACTTCCCAGGGGGTCACCCATCCTAGTACTACTCTCGCCCAAGCATGCTTAACTTCAGAGTTCTGATGGGATCCGGTGCATTAGTGCTGGTATGAACGCAACCATCTGGTCACTGGTACATACGTTCCTCAGGAGCCGGAGCCCTTATAGCATACATATCCGGAATCTGATAGCGAGTCCGGAGGAAACATATCTCAAATTCTGTAACGGTAGAGGGAGTGTTGGCATGAGGAAACTGTTCCCCATCCTTGAAGAAGTCAGAAGGAGGCATTGAAGGGATTTGGGGATTTAAGCTCGAACCCTCTTGGTTAGGGTTTGGATTGGGTGAAACGGAGCTAACAGGAGTCACACGAAAAGGGGAATTTTGGCTAGAACTCACAGTCACCATTGTTGGGGTTTCGTAAAGCGAAGAGAGTTTTTGGGAAGAAGAAGAAAGCTCAAAAGTCCAGAGTTCAAATTGGCAAGTAAAACCGTCAGAATTGGTAAAGTGTCTCTTATACTGACATTCACACGGTGTATGAGGCCGGCACATTAAATGTTAGTAATGATGAGAATTCAAAGGGGAAGCGTCCGGATCAATTCTTAGATATTTTGTCAGATTGGGCCTCTCGTTTGGACTTCCGGTTTTCAGGCCATCTGTTTCAATTTCAATCCTTTATTGACTGGACCTTTTGTTCTGAACATTTAACCATCCCCCGTCTCATCTTATGGACCAAATTGGGTATGTCTCAATTACTTCCTGTTATGGGTCTTTATTAAATTCTAACATCATGACATTTATAGTTTCCTATTAAACCTCATGTTTAATAAAAAACTAGGGGGCAATGTTGGGTCGTGATATTTCTCCTATTGGGCCGAATGGATTGAGCCTACTTATTCAGTTAGTCAATTGGGTCTTCACTATTGGGTGTTGACATAACTGGGCCTAGTCACCATATTACTTCTATTTTAACCCTATAAGATCGGGCCGGTTCATTGAACTAACCCATTGGATCATTTAATATCCTTTACTTTGACTTGTAATGATGAAAAGGCATGACAGTTGACTAAGGCATCTGTCATGCATTAATGTGGATGGGATTATAGCGGCGATGTAAACAGTGGCTAAAAGTAGTGAGTAGACTACAGGCAGACGGCAGGATCCATCAGTTCACGAGGGGCTGTGTCAGAGGTAGTGGGTGGCACGGTAAACCAGGCAAGAGAGTATAATCTATCAATCAAGTCTTTACAATAAGGTACATGAACATTCATACACAGACACACAACTGAATTATTATCTCTCTCAATACACTAGACATTACATCCTCCATTGTTAACCTTGTGAACACGTTTACTCACTCTCACGCCTGAGCTATCCCCCGGCGGTCCGGCCAGTCAAGCTTGTGGTGTTTTTCGTGTTTACTGTGCAGGATCAGGGCGTCTTACGTGATTGGGACGTGGCAGAAGATCTTGGCCTTAACACCATCCATAGCAATTATTAACGGCCCAGATTAAAAACGCATTCTCGCCATCCGCTAGTATTTCTAAAGGATTGGTTTAAATTTTTTGTTGACCGATTATGCCCCACTGACGCCCCACCAAAAAAAATTAAACTAATCCGCTAGAAATACTAGAAGTACTAGCGGATGGCAGAGAAGCAATAACAAGCATAAATATGTCATATTCAAGCAGTTGTTAACAACACTTTCCAAGCACTTGTTGACTACACTTTCTAAGCATAAACAGGACACAACACTTTGTTTGCATAAACAGGACAATACTATCCAAGCATAAACAAGACATAACCCTTTCATAAACAGGAGAACACTTTCCAAGCATAAAGATTGATAAAATTATGCCAATATGTATACTTGATAATAAAGATTGATACAAAAACATTCAAAAAAGAAAGCACTAGTTTATTAAAGCTAATAAAAAAACAAAAAGGTAATACATAATAAGACTAGTTTATTAAAGTTTATTCAAAAAAGATTGATACAAAACATTCAAAAAAGATGAAGTGTGATTGTACTGGAAAGACAATATTAAAGCTTGAAAACAAAAAGTTAATAAATAATAAGATGTAGCACACAAATCCCATTTGCAGAATCATTTATATATGCCTAACTCTTAAAATACCATAATAATTCCTGCAATTAATAAATGTAAATTTTACTTGAATCTCTAATATTGTTACTGAAGCTTCACTTGAATTGAAACTTTTAACCCTACAAGATTTTTTTTATATAATTTTTTCATAAATTCCCTTGTAACGATGTCGCCACCTTTTTACTTGATGACCAAATAGTCAGAAATCACAAATATATAGCTTACAAGAATGATGCCATCAGCAATTTTGAGCTTGTAATGTTCTTGATGCCATCAGCAATTCTCAGTCGCCTACACAAATTTATACCCGAAATTTATTTATTAAAGATTATTCTTTTTTGATAAAAAAAGATCCAAAAAATCAGATTTATTATATACCATAGGAGTTGCCTGGATGATTTCCACAATATTGCAGCACAGGCTTCAGGACTTCACATAAAAAGAGCAGCAGAAAGAAGTTTAGCCTGGCCAGAACTTGAGAGAAACTAAACATTCCTCTATATTTTGGTAAAAAAAAAATGAAAAGAAGAAAAAAGCTAAGAAGGAATAGAAATCACCTAGCAACATAGAATGCTGAATTGCAGATAGAAATACATATAAAAATAAAATAAAATAAAAATAATAAAAGTTAAATAAATTACTCTTTACGTTACACAAAGAGTCTCGCTTGTAATATGTGCAAATATTAATGATGTGTTTATATTTTATGTTTATTATTAAATATATTGAGTTGTTAATTTAATACTGATAACATGCAATGACAAATTTAAGGATATTATGTTATCATATATCATCATCAATTAAAAAAAGGACTCTTTTGTGGAACAAAAAAAATTGACAAATAAAATTGTTTTATTGTGAAACTGGAAAGTAAAAAAATCACTAAATATTTTCTAATTCCATTTCCTTTTCTCGTTATAGGTAAATTTTGGTTTAAGAACATTATAGGTAAATTTTGGTGAAATAACCATCATTTTTGATGTGAACTCATGGTATCTATACCTTTGTTCAGTCCCAGATCTGCTAATTCTTTGACTTCCTTTCGCGAAAGAATAACATGTTGTGTTAGGCCTGGTTGATACGAAGATTTTGACATATTATTTGCATGATTTGGAGTTGAAATAAGAGAGTTATGGCTTTTGACCCGTTTTACATGTGTTTAGATCGGGTAGACCCAGCTGGAGGTTGAAGATGATGAACTTTTTGAAATTTTAATATTTGAAAATGGTTATTTCCCATTTTATACTTTTAATTCTTCCCTTAATAATTCTCATTGGTCACTTCATATCTGTTTAGGTTTTATTCCCTTTTATATTAGGCAGCCACATAAATTTAGGTTTTATTCCCTTTTTTATTAAATAGCCACGTAGGAAAAGAGTTGACATCCGTTTAATTTATTTAACAGAATGGCCCAATTTAACAATTTTAATTTGTTCAATTTACTAAGTTTAATAATTGCACAAAATAATGCAAGTACAGTGGGTTAAATGTTTGTTTTGCCAAAAAAATAGATTTCAGGAACAGATATGGAAGGAGAAAGCATGGCAGAACATAGAAGAACTTCACTCAATATTTCATATTTCATCCATCATAATCATGAAAATGAAATTACAACCATTATACATATTTTATATTTATATTTCTAGAAAGAACCTACTAGAAGCTACTACATTCTCCTACCTCACTCATATCCTAGCAACCTTGCATGTGTGTCATGTGAGGTCACCATTATCTAACAGCTAGCAAAACATAATAAAATAACAAAAATAACCTTGCAACTAACAAACAGAAATATACTAGGGATACTCCTAACATAATAAAATATTTCCTGGTGATTTTGAAAAATGTCACTGATCTCTCACTGTCCACTATAATCAAAAGAAACCCACTGAACCTGAGTATTAAGCAGCTCATAAGCATGTTAAATCCAAGAGTCAAAAGCAATTATTCAATTCCTGGTATTCATCTTCATAATGACAACATCATACAAACATACTTATAGAGCTACTAACCTAAATCAAAATGCTAAAATATGTACCAGGGGTACACTATGACCTGTGTGCAAGCTATTATTAGAAGAGTCTAGTAACTAACAACTAGCTGAATAAGTCCCTAGATTACTTTATTTATATTAATGAGTAATGATCCTTGGCCTTACATAGTTTCAGCATAACTTGTATGTTCTTGAAAATTTTGGCAAGTTCCTACTCTTCTCCTCAATAAATCTGCATCTCAGACTCTCTCTCTCTCTCTCTCTCTCTCTCTCTCTCTCTTTGATGAAGACAAAATCTTCTATGACTTGGATAGCTGGTTTTGTTTTTTAGTTTTTTTACTTTAACCTCATTTATTTATCTTAAAACATCAGAGTTATTTAATTAAAAAAATAAATAAGAAGAGAAAAAACTGAAGCAATTTTAGTGTGCCTTAAGCCGTTGAGGCGCTGGGCAGCCGCGTCCGCCTAAGCACTCCCCCTAGGGTGCTTTTAAGAACACCACATAAACCACAAACTGTACAAGGCTAAAGTGCACCAAAATAATTTTCAATGCAACCTCTAATTCTAGAATCATCTAAGTTGACAAAAGTATGGCATTGCATCACTAAATTTCACATAAAATTAATGTTAACAACTCTGCATTAAAAAAAGCTTAACATAACATACAACATTAAATAAAAATTATTTTACTTGATATATAGAGGATGTGTCCCCTTACTTGTATCTAAATTTTGGATCCCTTTTACTCTTTTAGCCATGTCCACCAACTCTTTGATTTTGGGAAAGGCCGAATCAATGTTTAGACACCTTGTCATACCCAAGTCAGTATAACATAGGCTAAAAACCCCTCACTTGACAATAGTCAGAGCAAAATATTTGGTCTTAACATAAAATTTCCTGAGAATGCAGATGAACTTCAAATGAATAATTCGCTTTGCTCTATATATTTAAGTGATTGATCCATGACTATCA